>FR990046.1:27490154-28090154 GCA_905404095.1 Glaucopsyche alexis
ACGTCCCCCACTCATCTCCTTCACCCCCTCGAATACTTCATAGTTGACTACTCACAGCGCCTTAACCAATCGGCACGGTAAATCTATACTAATATTATAAAGAGGAAAACTTTGTTTGTATGTTTGTTTGTTTGTTTGTTTGTTTGTTTGTAATGAATAGGCTCAAAAAGTACTGGACCGATTTCAAAAATTCTTTCACCATTCGAAAGCTACATTATCCACGAGTAACATAGGCTATATTTTATTTTGGAAAAAAATAGGGTTCCGTAAAATATTTGGGTTTTTCGGGCACAAGGTGTAAAAAAATCAACCAGAAAAGTTACTTACTTTGCGTACGCTGCCTAAACTATAAAAGATAGAACCATAAAATGTTCTAATCAATTGTAGATCTTATAAATATCTACAAAAAAGTCCGCGACACACTATACTTATCTATGTCGAGTGAGGCACAACAACCATTTTTTTATTTAGAAATCTTGAATTTTTTTTTGACTACATTTAAACGCGTTTATTTTACTCATGCTATTAATCCTTATCAAAATAAATTATTTCATCACTAAGTACAGTTTATGTAGATAATATTTGGTCTTTGAATGATTGAAATTTGACGTGTGGTTTTGAAGTTATGGCGAAATTAAAATATTACGATTTCTGCTGCACGGCCCGTTGCGAAGTGGGCGTCACCAAGGCCGGGGTGCGCGTGCGGGGGGAGTTTAGATCTATGGTATTTCATACGATAAAAGTATACCCACCTACTTATTTCATTGAGTTTTAGTAGGTACCTATATTAATTTGTTTCTGTTTGTTTTGACTAGATTTCGCCCATTTTGTTAAAGGTTTAAAGACATTCTGTAGTAGTGATGTAACGAATGTCTTTTTTTAGCATTCGCGAACGCGAATGCGAATGCGAATATCTGCTACCGACATTCGCGAATGCGAATGCGAATGCGAATGCGAATATTCAGTTTTTGTTCATATTTGGCGCCAATTTGTCTATGGCTTGGCGGCAGTCGCGTTCGAAGGTTCGTTATGGGTTTCCAAGTATTGCCGAGTTCATACGAACTCATCTATGATCTAAATAAAGCGTCATTCCGCTCCGCTCACTCAAACTTAAACTCAAAATATTTATTTCCATGTAGGTTATGATATAACACTTTTAGAATTATCCTACATGATGCCTACCACCGGTTCGGAAACTAGCCCGGCGAGAAGAACCGGCGCGGCGTAAGAAACTCGCACATTTGCTTTTGTCTTCTGATATTCATATTCGCATTCGCATTCGCAAATATTTTGCGAATGCGAATGCGAATATACAAAAATGTGCGAATATTCGCGAATGCGAATGCGAATGCGAATGCGAATATTCGTTACATCACTATTCTGTAGTATTAGTATCAGTATTGTACCCGTGCGAACCTGGGGCGGGTCGCTAGTATTACAATATAACGAAAAATAACGTGTAAACTGTAAGAAGAAATTTTTATTTGACAATCTGTCGACATCTATACTAATATTATAAAGCTGAAGAGTTTGTTTGTTTGTTTGTTTGTTTGTTTGAACGCGCTAATCTCAGGAACTACTGGTACGAATTGAAAAATTCTTTTTGTGTTGGATAGTCCACTTATCGAGGAAGGCTTTAGGCTATATAACATCATGCTAAGCTCAATACGAGCGGAGCACCAATCAAGAATGTTACAAAATCGGGGGTCCTTTTTTCCTTTTGAGAGCTTTCGCTGCGTACGCTGCGGAAACGGTTAAAGTTTCGCTAAAATGATGTATGGCAGAATTGTTCCCCTTTAAAAGTTCTAAAAAAAAGTCCGCGACAGTATATGTCTATCTTTTAAGGTTGGCTCACTATAACCTTTTTATACTAACCAAATTTGTTTTAAAAGTAAGCATTATTTCTGAAGGTGTTTTCATAAAGATTATATTAATCCTTATCCAAGTAAATACGTTATTCATTACAAGCATTTAATCTAGAAGAAATTTGCCGTTTACATCATTTGATTTCAATAAGTATTTTAGAAGATATCGCAGTAATAAAATAATCATGCGCGCTATAGTACGGCGCGCGGCGCGGGCGGGTAGTCGTGAGGTGAAAGCGCTTCTCCTTCTACGTAAATGAAGTCGCGGGTAAATTTTAGCGATATCCCAAAGTAACTATTCCACGCGGACGAAGTCGCGGGGAAAAGCTAGTATTATAATATCTCTAATATTCAATCTAACGGTTTTTACAATTTTACGGTAATACATATAAGTCGCCCCGCGGCTCTGCCCGCGTAAATATAGTATCTCACGGGAAAACTGCATTTTTTCGGGATAAAAAGTAGCACATGTGTATTCCAGAGCTGAAACTACTAATATGGCAAATTTAAACAAAATCCATTCAGTAGTTTTTGCATGAAAGTAACAAACATCCATCTATCCATCCAGCCATCCTCACAAACTTTCACATTTATAGTATTAGTAGGAGTAGTTTTAATTATTACAAGGTAATAAAAATATTATGTAATTAAAACATACTATAACTTTATATAGTTTTAGTATCAGATGTAGGATAGTGTTACTACTTACAAACATAAAGCTGTTGTTTTTTTACGTAATGTCTACTATTTTAGTTAGATACCTAGTACCTACTGTATACAAGTAAAGGAAGTCATTATGGGCATGTTTCACAATCTTCTAATAAGTGTCGGATAGCTTATTCGGAAGTTTTGTCGCCGCTTACTTCATATCGAGCGACAGAGACAAAACATACAAACTGACATTTAAATATAAGAATAACTTAAAATATATGAACACAATTCTTAAATCGGGGTCACCTAGTGAAAATGGCCCAAATGAAAGACGCCAAGACATGCCAAAAACTAAGACGAAAGAGTTCATTAATATTCATTTACATTTAGGTACCACATCGTTAAAAATATAACAAGAAATCATTTAAAGTATTTCAAACGTGTTAAATGTTTATTCATTACTTATTAAGCGCGTATTTTTATATTCAGTATCAAGGACACGGTGGATATTTGCAGATAATAATATGAACCCCATTATAAAATATGTGTTTGTAGGTATTACAAAAAAGATGAACATGATATTAAGTATTAACCCCATAGTAATAAAAATATTTGCGAAGCTTTTTTCAATATTTCTTTATCTGAAACATTATAAAAGCCACTTGACAAATACCGTAATATTGAATAGCTTATTCATTGTGTAAATAATAAATATTTTTATTAGTATTTATTATATATAGGGGAATAAATATATTGAATTTGAATTATTAAGGAAGGAACGTACTGACTTCGTTCTTTAAATTACCTCAGTATTAAATGGTATTATTTATTAAATTAACAACACATTAAATAAAATATATAAATTTGTATTTTTTATTTCCTTGCTTAGTTTAATATTAAATAGAGAGCAAATTTAACTCTATGTAGAGTTCGATTAACAGCTGTACAATGGAAAATATTTCAGTAACTATCGTTGTTTTATATATAACTTGCGGTCAGCAATAAATTTAGCAATTTTTAGCAATAAATTTTACAATAACAAACAAAAATAGAAGCTTATAAATTTCAATCATAAAAATTACCTATTTTAGGTATCCTTTTAATAAATCAGCCTTCGTCATTTATTACTTAGATCTCACAATTGTCTTAATTATTATCAATATTAACTAGTAAATAATAATTTATTTAATATCTTTCTTATTTAAGGTAGCTCTGAGGTAGAGTTTAAAAATACAAATAAGTAATTACTTTCTGTATTTGCTCTACAACTGATTTTTTAAGCTCAAATCATATTTATTACGGTCTTGTACTAGCCTAGCAAATTACATTAGGCTTTAGGGTCGCCAGTGATGGCTAATTGTTTAAACATTGAATTTAATTTGAATATAATCGGCCTAAATTACCTTCTGGCTTCTACTGTATTGAAAACTAATCTTTGACCTCCCGCGAGCCGTCAGACCGTCAGTTGCGTTCCGACCATGGCGGTGTTCGCGTCGCGCGTTTCGTTCACGTGAAGTGCAAGTGCTAGTGTTCAAAATGGCTAACCTGACTCTCAGATACCTGGATGAGCTCTCCTACGTGCTGAACAGCAGGAAGCACCTCGCCAACCAGGCGAAGGCGTCCTCTGTCGGCGACCTTCTGAACGCGGAGGAAGAGAGATTCGCGCCGGTATGTTTCGTAAATACAGCGAATTTTAGTAGAAATATGCATTATGATATTTGCACCGATTTCGAAAAACATTTTATTAAATACGTGTTTTTGAGTTTGTTCATATTTAATCTCTGAAGGTGTGAAATAAGAGTTGAAAGTTTGTTGGATTACAAAAATTAAAATCTATCTCGATTTACATGAAGTTTTGTATCCGAGAAAATAAACAGAAATTATCGCGCACGTATCTTATAGTTTTTGAAATTTGTCCCCTTAAGGAAGATCAAAATGGAGGTCCAAAGTTTTTATAGTGAAATATCAAGTATCAACAGCTAGTTGGATTACGTTGAATTTTACACACAGTTGTTATTACGCAGAAAGTTGTTGTGGTTATTCGAAATACGCCACGGGGGCAAACGGCACCCCCAAACGCGGACGAAGTCGCGCGAAAGAGCTAGTTGATGATAATAGAGTTTACTTTCCTGTTAAAGTACATTCGTGGTTAGAAATTAAAATAGACCGGCTGGTGAAAGTAAAACGCCGTTGATATTAGCCGAAGCGGCGATTCTTCATTGTTTTGTCAGCTATTGTGATCGGGAATTGTGAGTTACAACTTAAAAAACAATAATAATGATAGTATAAAATGATAGAGCAATTTATTTGTTCACTTTTTTTCTTACGACGGCCAAGAGGATTATGTAGAGGCACAAACCGTTTAGTTGATTTTGAATTAAACAACTAAGAATACAAAGTCTTTTATATCTCTACCAAACTGCCACATACACAATAGCGAGAAAAATAAAATTGTCAATGGCCTACAGAAGTTAGTAGAGAATTTTTAATTCGGATTGATCACTGATATTATATTTAAGTAAATTCTAATTTAACATTCCATAATTTGAATAGACTCTACATTTAAAACTACATAAAATGTACAAACAGGATCTCAAAATTACTTTTTTGTAATTTCAATTCAAAAATACTCTACAGAATATTCAAATATTGTTTACTCTCAATGTCTATATATAAAATATAGTATTCACCTCACATGTAGTCCAGTAGTTTGACTCTAAGTGTTAAAAAATAGAACTCTACATCAGCTGTTGACCGAATACCGTATAACTGCAATTCGTGACACAGTTTTGTAGAGTTCCTATTTGAAGGGCCTCTCCGACCGTTTCTATGCTCCACATTTACTTGCATCTCGAAATATAACTTACTTTTGGGAGAAATAAACATTAATCTTTATTATAATATCTGAAAACCGATTCTTTGTAGACTAAAAATGGGAAATAGTTATATTATGATCTATATACCTTATAACTAAAAATCGATTCTTTGTAGGCGAATCTTTGTAGGATGGATGTTTGTAACTCTTTCACGCAAAAACTAAAAAATGGATTTTGTTGAAATTTAGTATTACTTAGTATAGTTAGGTCCTGAATTAAAACATATACCTACTACATTTTATCCTGATAAAGTACAGTATTCCCATGGGATACTATATTTACAGTAGTTCAATATTTACAAAACTCCTATTTATTATTATCGGTAAGAGCTGGGGCTCTTGTTGAATTCGAAGTAGGTAAAATATTGTATTGTCAGAACATAGAATATAATTTTAAGTTACGTAATTTTCAGAAATGGTTTAATTCTTGCATATTTATATTATCTGTCTAAGTATATAATACATGGCACTATTTTTATAGAGCACTAATTATTTTTAGGGAAAATATATTGTGTAATAAGTTATATTAGTGTTGACATATTAGTGGTCCGTGTGGTTCGTTGCATTGTGGCCAATATTACCTTGATTGGTGTGGTAGAGCTCTTGCCTTGTACGACATACGTGGGATAATATTGTAAATGAGGATATTTGCGAAAATCCTACGACTATTGCAAAGAGCCGGATTATTTGATTCTGAGATATAATTTCGTCATCTTTCTCGTAATTTTCGGGATCTTCGCAAAAAATCCGTCTGTACTAGGAAGATAGGAAACTTGAGGACTGATTGGCTGTTGCAAAGAGTGCGTTTAGAGCACCTTTATTCAGATTGGTAAAAAATCAGTAAGGTGTTATAGTTCTATAAACTTTTTTAACCAATTATGAACTAGCGCGCACGACAAATATAGCGTCAGAGATTTTTCGCTATTATCTATAGTACAGTCGGGTTGTTTATGAAGATCCTGAAAATTTTTAGGAAGATGGCGAAATTTTATCTGGGAATTAAATTATGCGTCTCTTTGCAATAATATTAGGATAAATATTCTAATTTTCCAATATTATCATACGACTTTTATACAAATAGCGACCTTAGCTTAACACATTCAAAATGAGCAATAATAATCGACATTAAGTCAGGTTGCCTGCAATACTACCGGTTGCTCACCTGTAACCAACTAACCACCGAGCAGTAACAACCTCGTTCAAGGTTGCGGGAAACCTGCGCGGTGCAGGCGAAGGGGAGGGAGGGGGGGGTGCGGAACCGTTTCATTAATTACTGTACAGCCTAAACTCAGTTACACAGCTCTATACTGCGCTAGCGAATAAATCATAATATTATAACAAAGTAGAAAATATATTATAATATGCTACTAATTCATAAATATCTAAGTTTGTGAGGATGGATGGATGTTTGTTACTCTTTCACGCAGAAACTACTGAACGAATTTCGATGAAATGTTGTTTAGTGCGTTAAACTAACTTGTATTATGTATTGTAAAATGTAGAGTTTGAAGTAGAAACTATCTGAATTATCGTCTGCGGATTAAGGGCTTGGGCCTCTAGTCAAAATGCATTTGATAATTACGACGGCGAAGTTATAAAACAAAATTGACATAAGGCATCGCAAGCGACATGTCACATAACGATGACTTATGTCTAATCCCATACATTTTTGATTTCGAAGTTCGCCGTCGAAATTATAAAATGTATCTTGACTAGAGGCCCAGCTTTACAATCATCTAATAAGCGTTGAAAAGGTTATTCGCAAAGATTTCAACTCAAGATAGGCTATCACGTACATTTAGCAGAAAAAAAATTCATACAAGAAAAAGTTACGCCATCTTGGTTTTCACCATAACTCAAATGTCAAGTAATTTCAAAATGGCCCCAAAAATTTAAAAATTGGGGCCAATTTACTGGAGACACTTTTTGCCTCAACATGCCTCGTCTATAAACGTCTATGGTTATTCGGTATATATATGCCGCTGCCTACTTTATATCGAGCGACAGTGACAAAACATGCAAATAAGCTATTTGAGACTTTCAGTACATTGTGAAACAGATGATTAACCCGAACATTTGCTTATTCATTATCTGTTGCAATAACTTCTCTCAAAAATTATTGCAACCATTTACGAACTACAATTTTCGTAATAAGAACTGCCAACTTAAAAGTTAAAACATACGTAATAAGGAACTAAACTTAACTTTTTAAAAGTTTTACATGGACCTAATACTAGTTACTACACTACCTACAGTGATCACTGGACAATGTAGGTGGAGCTTGCAAAAACATACCATCATATTAGAGTGAATGCTTGAAACAGGATTCTATGTTCGAGTGGCGATGCGGGCCCTCTCAACTGCGACAAGAAACGAATAAAAGATATCTCAGAAGCCGTACACCGTCCCTTTTCTTCACGTTACATTTGACGTACAGCAAAAACTTGGCCATGGCTGAACGAGCACAATTTCTTTGCCACAAAAACGACTGGCTTTCTAGAGAAGAATAATGCCATGGCTACATAATTTAATGATTTTATATTTTATTCATATTGTAACAATAACATCTTTTTGCATTTTAATATTGCATAAATCAAAAATTATTATCTTAGCATGCAAAAAGTTATGAACTATGCTCCTCATAAAAATGAGCGTAGATTCCAAAAACAAAAATGACATTTGTTTGAAATTGGAACGTCACGTCACGTCTTCACAAAGATATAAAATTGAAGTGATTATTTGTAAGTTCCAATGATTAGCTGTGCACTAAATGCATACCTACGTTAGGTAGGGGGACCCCCTTCTCGAAAATAAAACCTGGGGGTTTGAACCCCCCTGGCTACGCCCGTGCGTTACCTAAACCAAACAAACAATTTTTAAAACTTGTTTGTTCGTCTGTCTGTTCGTTCCGCCTAATCTCTGAAACAGCTGCACCTATTTTGACCGGACTTTCACTGGCAGATAGCTGATGATACAAGGAGTAACTTAGGTAACTTTTATGTTCCAGTTTCATTTAAAAAATTAGTTCCGTTCCCATTAACAGCTCCATGCAAACGAAGTTGCGGGTACCAAGTGCCAACTGCAAGCTAGTTTTTTAATAACTTTATACTCCTCTGCGCTAAAGTAAAACTTTGGTGGCCTTCAATTTGTATATTTCAAGAACGTGCGGTTTCTCCTGTTGAATTTTTAAATGTAATTTTAAGGCAAAAGTATCTTAAGAAAATATATATTTGAATTGCATTGAGGACGAATATTTCCTAAATATTGGGATTATTCCGATATATTACAATATAGCTACTAAAAGTACTCATCTATACGGAATGGCAAAAGAATCAGCATTATTAGTGCATAGAGCCTTATCCAAGCCGTATCAGAATTTCATAATATCCTTGGCTAATTTAAAAAAATATCACGTTACGCTTAGATCTTATCACATAATATTTAAAGCCTTTAATTACTTAATCCTTGGCATAGATAACAGGAGACGGGAATAGTGAAATCAGCTCATTAACGATTACGCATAAAAAGTTACTGCTTTGCCGCCAAAACTGCGAGAGGACGAGGTTATGTTTCAAAATAAGTTTATTTTCATTGCTCTAGTTTATTTAAGTGCCTACAACTACTACATTTTTTTTATAAAACTAGGGGGCAAACGAGCAAACGGATCACCTGATGGAAAGCGATTACCGTCGCCCATGGACACCCGCAACATCAGAGAAGTTGCAAGTGCGCTGCCGGCCTTTTAGGAGGGAATATTTCCCTTCTTAAAGGTTTGCAGCTTGTAATGGTCCGGAAATACTGCTGGCGAGTTTTTCCAGAGTTTACAGTGCGCGGCAGAACATTCGGGTAAAGCGCACGGTAGAGGACTGCCACTCATCAAGGTGATGAGGATGATAAATATTTTGTCGCTTGGAACGGTGGCGAAAAGTTGCAGCAGGTATATGTCCGAACAATTCCTCGGAGCATTCCCCGTAATATAACCGATAGAGAATGCAGAGCAATGCTGCATCTCTACAATGCAGGCTGATCACCTGATTGTCGACAAGAACTTGTCGTCTGATCTCTCGTCAGTCGTGTCGGTTATCCGTCCCACTGGGATATGTGAGTAAACAAAAAGAGAGTGCTCTTGTGTATTGCGCACACACTTGGGAAGTAGGTACTCCTGCGTAACTGGCCTTGTTTCAATGAAACCGATCACCGTCACCAGAATCGATGTGGTAATTATTATTCAGAAAATAATATGTAAAAGTGCGTTTTAAATTTTAATTGTTCACTATCAATATTAACTGTCTAGTTTTGTTAGGGTCTTAGGGTCGACTCACACCGAAACGAGATGATATGCGACATGTTTAAGACATTTATTAAAAATTGAACTTGATTCATTAGCAAATCAATACACAAGAAGATATATTGGGGCACCCTTATTAATAAAAATATTTACACCATGGATAAGCAAATCCAAATCGCTCTCTTTGTCTATCAAGTGACTGTTCCAAAGTATCTGACAGAGACAGCCATGTTGGATTAGCTAATCCGTGGTGTAAATAATTTTATTAATAAGACTGTAAGAGTTCGAATGTCAAGTTTCACCGCGCTGCACTGTATCACTGTTGTCATATGAAACGTGTATTTTTTTTGTGTAGTGAATAAAGCTTAATTTTAAATAGTTATCTTAAAAATGCAACGCCAAATGGTTTCGCATATCGTCGTAGTGTGAAATGATACTTAAATGGCTCTAAAAAAAACTAAAAACGCTTTTATTTTTGCTATCAAAATCAAAAATGTTTTATTTCCATATAGGTTACAAAGCAACGCTTATACAGTAATTTAAATCAACTATAAATGCTGTTTAATCTATAAATACTAATTTGTTTAGAGACAGTAAAAGGAATTGATTACATTCCTGTTACACCATAATTAACCCCCGGCGCAAAAAGAGGGGTGTTATAAGTTTGACGTGTCTGTCGGTCTGTCTGTCTGTCGGTCTGTCTGTCGGTCTGTCTGTCTGTCTGTGGCATCATAGCTCCCAAACCGATGAAGCGATTTCTTTAAAAGCTGAAAAAATAAACTTTAAAAACGAATAAATAATATTTTTAACCTAATATAATTATTATCGTCACATATAATATTATGTAAGTTGAAATATTTTTATTTTTCAATCGTCGTCTCGTCGGGGGACCGCTATGTGAGAAAAAGAGGTGTAGTCGCAGATTGCAACAAAAGAATTTACTCCGGGAAAAATTCGCTCGTACCTACCTAGATGTAATTCGTAATAATTAATTACATAGCTGTTGTTGGAAAAACATTTTATAAACTTTAGCAGTCCCCCGACGAGGCGACGATTGGAAAATAAAAATATTTCAACTTACATAATATTATATGTGACGATAATAATTATATTATGTTAAAAATATTATTTATTCGTTTTTAAAGTTTATTTTTTGTGTCGGGGGGTTTTTAAAATTTTTAATTTTACTTTTATCCACATTCATGACGTGAATTGCGGGCCTGTTTCACAAATCACAATCTCCTATCAAGTGTCGGATAGCTTATTCGGAAGTTTTGTCGCTGCTTAGTGCTTACTTTTTATCGAGCGACTGAGACAAAACATCAGACACTTCTCAGTAGATTGTGAAACAGATGTATAAGTAAATGCAAGAGACGAGAAATATGTAATAAAGTAAATAGCAAAACTATATTTTTTTTTTTTTTTTTATGAAATAAGGCGGCAAACGAGCAAACGGGTCACCTGATGGAAAGCAACTTCCGTCGCCCATGGACACTCGCAGCATCAGAAGAGCTGCAAGTGCGTTGCCGGCCTTTTAAGAGGGAATAGGGTAATAGGGGAGGGTAGGGAAGGGAATAGGGTAGGGGATTGGGCCTCCGGTAAACTCACTCACTCGGCGAAACACAGCGCAAACGCCGTTTCACGCCGGTTTTCTGTAAGCCCGTGGTATTTCTCCGGTCGAGCCGGCCCATCCGTGCCGAAGCATGGCTCTACCACGTAAAATGACAATATATAACCGTTGTAACAGTAAGGCCCATCATATCAATATTCTAATACACGACGAGCTGAACCGGCACGGTCGTGGTCCAGTACACATGACAATGTAATCACAGAGAATATTGTAACCGCAGAGTAAAATATAAAGTTGTAACAGTAACACGAGGAAAATACATTTTGAGGATAATAGGAAAAATATTTCAAACTGATCATAGCGTAAATAAAAAATAAACAACCTGCTGGTCTAAAAAGGCCACTTGCGCAATATCATCGCAATATTTTTATTTGACACTAAAGCAATTCTGCTTGTAAATCTGTCAAATGAATGCATTTCAGCCAATTTCTGCATATGAATTGTATCCAAATCATATCATGAATTGCAATTCAAATGGCCATTTTACGATCGCTGTCATCTTTCATACAGTAATTCATAACAAGAATTGAAAATGAATTGCCAAAACGGCCTTTTTAGACCTGCAGATCAAAACTAGGCAACACTAATTCTGCAATAGCACATTATTTCCAACAACCAGAGGGTCAATTCTGCTAAATAAAACCTGGATTAATACAATTACAACCAAGTCCCGATACGCTAAAACTGTCAAACGGTATTATCGTAAACGTTAAACGCGCTCAGATCGGTCGAAACTTCACACAATCAGTTCATGATAACGAGTTGCTTCATTTATAATACAATCAAAGTAAAATGAAAGTCTACTTTAAATACGAGAATTGAGGTTCAGATCAAAACTAGTAGCGCGAGATAGCTTTCTCGACGGCACGCGACATACATCTCGCGTCGCGTATTCGGCAATGTTGCTAGGGTAGTTGAGAAGGCTTAATTAGCACGTTATTGTCAAATCAAAGTCTAAAAAAACGGTAAAGTGCGAGTCGGATTGCGGCAATAGAAATAAATCATCTGTGAAAATTCCAACTGTCTAGATAATGTCAAATGACAGACGGACAGACAGACAGACAGACAGACAGACGGACATCAGAGTCACATTATTATAGGATCCCATTTTTGCCATATGGTTTCGGAGCCCTAAAAAGAATCTACGTTTTAAGTAAGTTTCGACTTTCGACCGCTACCGAGTACATAATACATATCGGTTACATGGTAACTATTGTAATCTGTGGCACCAAATAGGCAATCGGACTAATTTTTTTTATTGCATAAATGAATAGTACTCATATGAGTAACTTCTCAGAAGAAACCGTATATCAAAAGTCAATATTTTCAAAGGTACAGCGATTTTTATAAAAAATTTCGCGAGCCTCCTAAAAACGCTCCATACTAAAGTCAACCTACAAATGACGTCACTTGCAGGTTATAGTATATGAAGTAGTATATGAAGTATATGGCCGCAGGAATATATTTGTAAATATCTCCGATATTTGTGCGTTTAAGTTCATACTTACCATAATGAATGTTTTTGTATATGATGTGAGTAAACTAATGATGTAAGTAGGTTTTGTTTACCAATTTCGCAAAAAAAAATTTTTTTTTGGTACTTTTTAAATGTATTTAATTAGTAAACTACATATAAAATAAAATATTTTTTTACATTTACCAAGCAGTAATGCCTCAATATTTCTGAATATATTAACGAAACTACATATTTCAGATGTAGTCCGATCCCCTATTCTGCTACATGCTGATGAAGCTGTTCAAATAGCGATCATTACAGTGGTCGATGATGGAGAGTTCATCTGCATAGTGGTTAATAGTTGATGATGATGCTGACCCGTCCATTGCATAAGTAGGTATTACGCGCGTGTGACAGAAATGTGACTTGCATTTCTAATTGTGTACGTTAACCCCATTTGTTATTGTTATTACTTATTACACACTCAAAACACCTTGCTTCTTGACAGTATTGTAAAATTGTCTAAACGCCTTAGTTCAAAATCCATTACGGATATTTTGGGCATACGATCTGCTGCTGTGAAGACGTCGTTTAAGCGGGGAATTCACTACACGGACATGCCCGCAGGCAGTCTGTCCGGGCAAGTCTGTCGCGGCAATACACTACACAGGCCGATCAGTTTGCTTTGTAACGGCTTCGCGATTAGTTGTGCACAATAATATGGCAACGCAAAGGCGAAAAATTGCTTTAGATGAAAATAAAGGAAAAAGAATTGATGCAAAAAATGGAATCAGAATAGAAACGAGTATAGTCATATAAATTTGCCTTAAGAATTAAAAATTGAAGAACCAGGCGAACTGTACAATTACTTAGTAAGTAATAGGGAATATGCAGAAAATATAAAAATAGCTTAAAACATAATAATATGATACTAGACTGAAAATTAAAGGAAATGGCGGAAAAAATTTCAATATCTGTTGATAAATGAGCAAGATATGAGCGGTCAAAGTTTGTAATCTATCTCTTTCTAGCAAAACGAAATTTAGTATGAACTTTCTATGAAAGTCGTGTTATGTGACGTCACGGTACACGTCCGATCTCTCTGTCTAATAGACTATTTTTAAACGTTCATATCTTCGTTATTTTTAATGATATCAAAAAACTGATTTTACCATGCGGTTTACCAAACAAGATAGAGATAGTATATAAAAAAATGAAAAAATTACGTGCATATTCCCTATTGTACAGATTTTAGGCGCGATAAGTTGTAGTAAAAATTCAAATGACTCTATAATATAGTCATTTGAATTTTTACTACAAATTATCGCGCCTAAAATTACAAAACAAAAGACCAAGATGAGGCTGTTAGTGACTCCAAGAGAACGATTACTTGCATACAATTGTAAATAATAAATTGAATATTTTATTGTCATTAAAAATCATTAGAAAGTAAGTATGCTCCGCAAGTTAAACAAATATTAAATAAACGGACGTCTGCTCGGCTTGCTGTCATTCAACGTCTGTGCACAGGCAGCCCGCGGTGAGCATTCACATTCGGACATGCCCGTGCCCGCGCAGACAAAATGAGATCTCGCGGACTTCATCGGGCAGTCTGCCGGACGGCCCGCGACGGTAATACACTACACAGACCTAATAGTAGCGAAGCCTGTCGGGCATACCTACAGGCTTGCCCGCGGGCATGTCCGTCTAGTGAATGCCCCGCTTTAGGTAGAAAAATTATAAAAGAACTTCGAAAAAATATATACTAAATCAGGTCCAAAACGTGACGCATTTTTAACACGCTTATATTAACTTCACCTGTATGTAAGCTTGTATGTAACTCTCTCTTGCGCGCCTACTGCTTCCTCGGCTCTGGTAGCTTTAAAACACGCTTTTAAAGAATATCGAACTAAAAAGTTGAAAATAAATATAGTTTAAAATAACTAAAAAAACACGCTTTTAAAGAATATCGAACTAAAAAGTTGAAAATAATTTTAAAAATACTAGTATAATTGAGGGAAAAGCGTGGGGCGCTTTGTGCCATAATTTTCGTATATCGAGCGTCCCACGCTTTTCCCTCAATAATACTAGTAGTTTTAAAATTATTTTCAACTTTTTAGTTCGATATTCTTTAAAAGCGTGTTTTTTTAAACTATATTTATTAGTCTTACACAGTTCGGATCGCACAGATCCCTCGGCGTTTTGGAACGTAGTCCGATCCGCGATTCGAGCTGTACAGTGTACGTGTTCATGGCGCTATTGTCTGCGCCGTTCAATGAATGATGCTCTCGTATTTTGTATAAAAATCAAAGTGCTGTCATCCATCATTGGATCAGATGTCAGCGGCAATTTGAGCCTTATCCCATCGGGATAAAGCGATGGGGTTCAGCAGGAAATGGGGGAGGTGACAGGAAGAGCACAATTGTCTGAATTGCCCTTGCGATCTATAGATCTATATTTGAACGTACAGTCGGGGAACACGTGTGATGACCTCAGACAGCCGAGATGGCAGCTATTTGTTTGAAGGCACTCATCGTACAAGAAGCTAGATTGTGCTCGAAACGATAACTATACTCCGTTCCAGGTAAATCTAAACGTAAACACGTAACCATAGATTATTATAGACGAGACATGATAAGGCAAAAAGTGTCTTCACTTAAATAGCTTAAAAAAAATTATAAATATTGGTCATGGATTTCCGGCAGTTGAGACTTTTTTTAGGAAATTTCCTCCTCTTTAAGGATTTTTTTTAATTCGGATATATTTAATAGTTTCCGAGATATTTTCAAAAAACCATACCCCCTTTTTGTTTTATACTAACTTGTTTATGACCTTTGCATTTTTTTCGAGTCCCTCTTGAAATTTTTCAAAAAGTTTCTAGAGGTCATTCCGAATCGAATGAGTCCTAGATCGTCATTTTCGGTGCCCTTGGACAGAAATTCACTGACAGGGATCTTGTGACTCACGACTAGTAGGGACATACAACATTAACTAATACATTAATTCCCGGATTTTCGGCAGTATTTCTATTCAATAATTTTAATTGGATGACGCAAACGAGTTAACGTAAACATTTCCCTTTTCCTTCCTTCCTCTGAATACTCTTGTTTACATTATGTAATGTCCTTATTAGGTAACAAAGACGAACTCTCATTGTTGACACTTGAACAAGCGTATATTACGTCTCTCTCGCACAAAGAGTGCGCCGGTAACGATAACGTTACCACAACGTTACAGACCCTTTAGGCTGGGACTATATGCAACGGAATCCGGTAGGCCGTAGAGAATTATGAGCACTGAAAATAGAACTCTGTGCTAATACAATACAGTTGAAAATGGAAGTTTCGAGTGTCGAGCTGTCATATATGACATTGACATTTGACTCGACACTCGGATGTTCGATTTTCAACTCTATTGTATTAGCACAGAGTTCTATTTTCAGTGCTCATAATTCTTTACGGCCTACCGGATTCCGTTGCATATAGTCCCAGCCTTAGCCAAGTTGCCATCGCTAATTACGACGACGAAGTTTGAAGACAATTATGTAAAATGTATGGGATTTGAATATTGAAAAAAGCATCGCTAACGGTCGTATACTGAAACACTAGAGCCCTCCTATTCACAGGCCGTCTGTGCTGGCCGAAATGACAAGGCAAGCAAATGACTGGAGCGGCACCAATAGTAATAATAATAGCCCCACACCAATTTCGGTGACGGTGGTATCTGGCAGTTACTTTATACTTTATAGTGCCTAAGTGTGTGCGCAATACACAAGAGCACTCTCTCTTTCTTTACTCTTGTAACCTAATGGGATGGATGATCGACTCGACTGGCGAGAGATCAGGCGCAGGACCGACTTTTTTCATGCCATGATCAGGTGATCGGCCTGCATTGTCCTAACCAGATTACCAGACCTGAAAACAACATTTTGTTATTCCAACGCGGTGATCGAACCCTCTCCAAGCTCTAAACCACAGACCGGACAGGCCCACAGAGGCGGCAACTAGGAGCTATTAGCTACTAAGCTAAGTAGCTAGTGATCACCCGCGAGATAGTCAGACAATAAGATATCGAAACAGTTGCCGCGGCCGGCCGTGCCGCAAGTCGCAACAGCTAATCTAATTATTGTGTGACCTACATTACATTGTTTCTTTAACGATTCATCATCATCATCATCATCATCACACACAGCTGCATGCTAGCTGCTACCGCAGTAGCTTTACTGCTCGAAATGATACAAGTGAAACCAATAGAGTTAGGGCTTTAGTCAAGATGCTTTCGATAATTTCGATAGCGAACTTCGGAATCAAAAATGTATGGGATTTGACAGAAGGCATCGCAAGCCACATCACAAGCCACAAGGCATCACAAGCCACACAATTAACGATGACTTACGTCAAATCCCATACATTTTCGATTTCGAAGTTCGCCGTCGAAATTATCGAATGCACCTAGACTAAAGGCTCTGTTTCAAAATATTCTTATAGTGTCGGATAGCTTATTCGGCTGTTTTCTTGCTGGTTACTTTTCGTTGAGCGACAGAGGTAAAACATGCAAATAAACTGTCTTACACTTGTCTGAGTGGATTGTGAAGTAGTAATAAATGCTACGTTTCCTCTTTCTATTGATTTAAGACAATACTTAGGCCTTTTCATCTGATAATGGATGATTTTATTGTATTCTCCGAGCGAAGTACCTAACCACTCTTGAAATACTGTAGCGCCTGGGACAGTCGGTTTTTAAATGTCGTATGGTTGCCCAAGCACATACGACATTCTCACAACATAGTCAGCCTAGTCCAGAGGAATGAACTGGTCAATACGTCTGGGGCCAACCGTGTGCGGGTTTCCTCACGATGTTTTCCTTCACCGTTAGAGCGTCCGTATAATGTACTTGAGATCTGAAAAAGTCTCCATGGTTAACGCCATAACCTGGGATTCAAACCTGCACTCTCTCGAGTGCGAACCAAACGGTCTACCCACTAGGCCACGGAGCTCAAAGCACTATGCTTTAAGCCAAAATGTTAATGTAATAATAAATGTTTTTCATGTCCACATTCCACATACAGGTAAGAGTCGTTTGATCCAATGTCGAAACATCGGGGAAAAGAAAATCATAAGAAATTTTAAGTATTTTATATGCAGCTTGAGCTAATAATTTTTTAGTCTAATTTCCCTAGACAGGCTCATGTATGACAAAATTGTTTTAGCCATCCAAAAAGTTCAAAGTCAGATTATAACATGTTAAATAAACTATTTAGGTTTCTTAACAATAGGGGATCGGACTACATCTGAAATATTTAGTTTCATTAATATATTTAGAAATATTGAGGCGTTACTACTTGGTAAATGTAAAACAAATATTTTTTTTTGCGAAATTGGTAAACAAAACCTACAGCATTAGTGTACTCACATCATATACAAAAACATGCATTATGGTAAGTATGAACTTAAACGCACAAATATCGGAGATATTTACAAATATATTCCGGCGGCCGTATACTTCATACACCTTAACCTACAAGTGACGTCATTTGTAGGTTGACTTTAATATGGAGCGTTTTTAGGAGACTCGCGAAATTTTTTATACAAATCGCTGTACCTTTGAAAATATTGACTTTTGATATACGGTTTCTTCTGAGAAGTTACTCATATTTAAGAGTACTATTCATTTATGCAATAAAAAAATCAGTCCGATTGCCTATTAAAGTCTTTTCTAAGACATTAATCATTATACATATAGCGAATGTAGATCACATAACAGTAGATACGTAACAGGAGGTAATGCGTGGTCACTACGTGTTACATCTGAATATTGTTTATTAATTGATTCATTACATACACATTATGTGCCTACTTAAATAACGGTAAATAAATATTTGCATTTCACACTTTATTTCACAAAGAGTATAACATTCTTACACAAAATCTGATAATTATTGAAAAAGTCACATCATATTATGTGACCAAAACCTTCCAAGACCAAAATGCATTTGTCAAAGGATTGTTTGAGTCAGTTTTTTAACTAGGGGGCAAACGAGCAAACGGATCACCGGATGGAAAGCAATTGCCGTCGCCCATGGACACCAGCAATATTAGAGGAGCAAGTGCATTGCCGGAGGGAATACGCTTCCAGCTCCCCTTTTTATGCCTATATTATGTAGAGTCAATACTCTACATAATATACTCTACATAATATTTATTTGGATCAAATAATTTGCCCGTGTGTGGCGGCTATAAAACATACATACATACATATAATCACGCCTTTTCCCGTAGGGGTAGGCAGAGACCACTTCTTTCCACTTGCTACGATCTATACATACTTCTTTCGCTTCGTCCACTTTTATGCTTACCATCCATTCAACGTAGCGAAGCGGCCCTCCATGGTTCGCTTTTCGCCTCCGCGAGAAACGAGACGTAATGGGTGGCGAACCACATCGCCGTCATTTTGGATAGTAAAATTATTTTTATGAATATCCATTGTACACAAACAAATTGTAAATTGACGTCAAAAAGTGTTGTAAGAACCCATTTTGAATAAATAATTTGACTATTGACTATTGCGTTCTTACGGATTTGTGGAGAGGGTAGGAATAGGGAAAGGGAAGGATAGGTGGTGTGGAAAGGAAGATTGGTTAAAGTTAGAGTGGGAAATAGGAAATGTAGGATATTACCGCCCAGGAGGGCAAGGGATAGGACAGTAATAGCTAGCGAAGCTGGGGTCGCATACCCGTATACTATACCACAACTACCGGACAGGTAAGTTGGGATGAGTATCCCATGACATTCTATAAAAAGCTACGTTCATTCCAAAAGAGCCTAAAATGCTGACTGCAGAGTACAGAGTATATAGAGTTCCTTGCATGTCCTAATAAATTCTGACTATCAATTATTATCAGAACTGTGAGCATAGAAAGTAGCACATGCCATCACGACCGCTACGGTTAGAAATTATGTCGCAAGGTAACGTTATGTAAACATTACGACGGATCTGCCCCTAATTGTCGCCCTTTTGGTTTCATAATTCATAATTTGTTTAGCTGGTCACAGATATGGTTATGATTAGCAGTTCGTGCTACATAAAGTTATTTGGTGTATAGCATAATATTATGTGTTTGTTAGTGTTTGACGACCTGTGTGGCTCAGCGGTTAGCGTGTCGACGCCGGGGATCGCGGCCTCTAGTCGAGAGCCAATGCTCTAACCACTAGACCACGGAGGCTGTCAATGTGTCATACCATGTCATGGATGTGTATTAAATATATGTATAATATAACAGTATTAAATAGCTAATTACTTAAAAAATTAAAACTAGAAAAACTTAAAAATCTACAATAAAAAAAAATCTCCCAGGTCGTCCCCACCAGGCAGAGTACCTAGAAGGCTTAAAGAGTTTCCCCGCTGAATTGCGATACTCACTCTTTGGGCCAGATAAGTGCCGGCTCTAGGGTCTCGGGTGGCCTCAATTAGTTTTTTGGAAATCTCTCTGAAAAGTTTGTGCGCACCCGGACCCCATGAACCTAGGGTTTCAACCCCAAACGGTTCAAATATGAGATCCCCACTAAGGTTCTCATATTTGCGCCGCTTGAGGTTCTCCGCCTGATTGGCGGCCGCACCTGCAGTGCTCGAGGTGCCCTGGACATGGGACGGAGCAAGTGTATCGACGCAAGTAGCATCCCATACAAGGGCCCATCCCACTCTCCAAGGGACCAGGGTCATACCGTCTGGTCTCTTGCCATCGTCGCGCGCCAAGCCAGAGGGTTCCAGCTCAGCTGGTACTCCGGTGGTGACAAGAGCCCGACGGATGAGGTCGTTCAGGCAGTGATGTCGGGAGATGCGGCCGGCGCTTCGCTGGCAGGACAGACCGTGGTGTCCGAGGCTGTCCACGTTTGCGCCACAAACGCAGCGGTGGGGGACGACGTGGGGGGTGCCAAGACGCAGGGAAGTAGCTATTCGGAAAGCGGTTCGATCCAGTTTTACAGTATTAAATATATTTCCGTTGTCTGGTACCTGAGATACAAGTTCTTCGGATTCTTAGTACAGGACCAGATTGACGTGGTGTGCAAGCGTCCATAGATATCATTATTGTTATTATAGTGTAGCAAGTTTTCGATGTAATGCGAATTGCGACTCCACACAACAGATGATTTGTACAATATTTACTGTTTCCTTGTTACTTTTTTCATCTAAATACTTGTATAGTGCGATTCAAATGAGAATAGGATCGAGTCGGCCACATATTGTTTCGAATTTAGTCTGTTTAAATGATAGTTAAATTTATGTCCAGATAATTGATTACTATTTAACGTTTTTATTTAAATTCAATGCAATACTATTATTATTTATATGCTTAAAAGTTTTTCTGAAAATCGCACTTTTCAAGTGATATATGACAGAAAAAGGTCATTGACGTTCCTATTCTCATTTGAAACGCGTTATAGCTATAGCTAATGTTTTTAGCATACGCGTGTTCACACTCTAAATATTTTATGCAATCCCACAGCGTTTTACTGTTCCTCAAATTCTCAGCTGTGTATTTCAAGCGACATATTATATTATGTTTGTAAACCAATTAGCTATGTTGGATACGCTAACGTAATTATAAATACACTTAGTAATTTCACGCGAATAACTGTTACTGTATAATTTATATATATTTTATTAGTTTCCTGACAATAATATTATGATATAAACAAATTTATTTTATCGTAAATAATAAATTACTTAGAGCGATCCTCGTACACAACACCATAATCTAACATATATAGCGCCTTCACAAAAATTGAAAAATGCTATTTTTTGAATCTACCAAACTATATAATGGGGGAGAGTCATGCTTCGGCACGAATGGGCTGGCTCGACAGGATAAATACCACGGCTTCACAAAAAACCGGCGTGAAATAACGCTTGCGCTGTGATTCGCCGAGTGAGTGAGGTTACCGGAGGCCCACGGGGGTTGGGGATTTTAAGGACCAGGAACGCAAGTCGCAACACCAGAGGAGTTACAAGTGTGACTCCTCTGGTGTTGCGAGTGTCCATTGGCGGCGGTAATCGCTTACCATCAGGCGATCCGCTGCTCTCCGTCCTGTCCGCCTTTGTCGATTGTATAAAAAAACTATTTACCAAATACCACTCCGTTACGGTAGTAATATATATGCTTTGACTCTGTGCTGTTCTTCCGAACCACCATTGCGAATTATTTCGTAATCTGTACACAAATATGTGTACCAATACTCATAACGATTTAAAGAAATAGAAAACTCAAAATATATTTTCATTCGTCCACCTACTACTTACGTGATGATGAACTCGCATTATTGGGCCGAATGAAGTTAAGTTAAAACTTTCATTTATTTTTTAATCATGAACAAAACTAATTATTAATGAAACCGTACATGCTGAAGCTATCGACGATAGAAAGCATGTAATTATGCACTTTCGCGCCTAACTTCATTTGGCAGACATCTTGTTATGCAAAATACACCTCCATCTTATGATTAACAGATTAATTGTAAATATCTCCCATATATTTTGTGCGTTTAAGTTCATACTTACCATAATGAATGTTTTTGTATATGATGTGAGTAAACTAATGATGTAGGTTTTCCTATAATTTAGCAAAAAAAAATTTTTTTGTACTTTTTAAATGTATTTAATTAGTAAACTACACATAAAATAATATATTTTTTTACATTTACCAAGTAGTAATGCCTCAATATTTCTGAATATATTAATGAAACTAAATATTTCAGATGTAGTCCGATCCCCTATTGCCCAGTTTACTTTTCCAATTGTAGGTATATATAGAGCGTGGCTATGTTACAAATTGTACTTTTCACTTTCAAGATCATGTCAATTAGTTTACTGTAAGTAATCCAATGTCTTAATGTCTGTTTCACAATCTACAGATAAGTGTCAACTAGCTTATTTGCACGTTTTGTCTCTGTCGCTCGGTATAAAGTAAGTAGTGGCAAAACTTCCGAATAAGCTATCCGACGCTTATGAGAAGATTGTGATACAGGCCCTTAAGAGTGCGCTAGTCAACGGCTCGAACCCAGTGCGGCGCGCCGGGAAAATGCTTATTTCCCCTAATATCGGGAAAAAAAAGGATAAGTATACCCGTAAACTTGTTATCTATACTTATATGAGAAGCTAATATATAGAGCACACATTATACCTCTTTGTAAAGTACTTTAGAACAGGCATCCTCAAATTACACTAATCAACACTCAGCTGTTGGTGTTTTACGAAAAAACTATAAGTATAATATTTTTGTCTGAAGTAAAGTTATCTCATTTTTTTGTATGGAGAAAAAACCGACTAGCGCAGCCTTAAAGTGATTCAGCAGCGCCTTTCTCTTTCTCCCTTGGGCCTAGGAATAGGAAGTGAAATAAGTAATCTTCGTTACCTACTACCTAGTAGGTACCAAATTAGCTACGAGAATCACTATTGAACATGTTGCTTATCTTTTAAGAAACTTATGATATTATTATATTTAAGTATATGAAGCATACATTTTTAGAACAGTTTTAGGAGTATTGTGCAATTAAAGGTGTTATTAAGGCGGTAAATTAAGGTCTATGTGGAGGGTGTGCAGAAAGCTAATATTTTTTTAAATAATAATAAAAAATTAATACAATGCACACTATCCCAGATTATTAATACACACTATTACCGTGCGTTTGATAGATACAATTTTGTTACAAACATACAAAACTCTCTTAAAAGCTCTTCAAACTTAATAAAAAATGATATGAATTATTATGGACGAATTTCGACCACAGGGCGGACTCTAATGAAACGAGGCAACAGACAGCGAAATATAAAAACAATACGTTTAAAAATTAAAAATCCTTGGTCACACTTAAACGTATATACTAAAATACATTAAGTAACAATGAAACCGGTATTAAAACAAAAATAAAGATAGCTAGAAGGTTGTAAGTACCTACGTCGTACGATCTCTTACCACTGTCGCGGCTCTGACCTTCATCTGTTGACGATAAGATCCTGAAAGGACATTCATTTTATAGGTCTAGCTCAATTCCATTTTTTTTTTTTTTAATCTTTATTTATTACAAGGGATTTTTGTACAAAAAATGACGATGTCAATCCCATCGAACCTTATTCTAAATATACTACTACATCTTAATATTAAATAATAACCAAACTAGAAATACCTAATTAAAATTAAAGGAATAAAGCATTCTAGCTGCTTCAGAATTAGGTTCAGCTAGGATGCTATGAAATACACCTAGATTACATATACCTATTTAATTGAAATGTAGTGATTAAAAGTTTTCTTAAATCCGCGTTCCGGGAACACTCAATCAATCGGTGATAAATATCATCCCGAGTACCACACTGTTCGCAATTAGGTGATTCCACCTTTTTCATTAAAAATCCAAAGCTGTTACAAGGAATGTGCCCGGATCGCAGTCTACAAGCAATTACTATTTGCTGCCTATTTAATTTGGCAACCGAGAACCATGGGATTCGAAGAGGCTCACATTGTATGGTTTTGTACCATATTCCCTTTTGCTTTGACCGCTCATTAAAGTATTCTTTAAATGACATAAAACTTTTAGCCCTATATTTACTCAGCATTTCAGAATAGCTAGGCAAAAGTGTAACTTCTTCACCTTCAACTATAGCCATCTTTGCTAATTTGTCAGCCTCTTCGTTCCCGTGTAATCCAATGTGAGATGGAACCCATTGGAGAACTACATTTCTACCTTCTCTGTAGGCCTGATAGATTTCTTTTAGTATAGTATAAGCTATAGACACACATTTGCTACTAGAAATACACCGTACAATATGAAGAAGAGCACTTTGGCTGTCTGTTAAAATTAATATTTTACGACAATCAAGGGTCAAAGCATAAGATAAAGCCTGTGAAACAGCAAACAACTCAGCAGTCATTATAGATACAAACTTGTTTTTAATTTTATGAATTTTATAACTATGATTAACTGGGTCAAAATACGCAGTACCAAGCCCATTAGACGTTTTTGATCCATCGGTATAAATTATGTGATAACCGTTATATTTTTGTTGCAATTCTTGGGTGATTTCGTATTTTAGAACGGTATGATCTAGGAACTGCGACTTCGCCCCTTTTAAACTATCTAATTTACTATAAATTGAATTTTTCAAATTTATGTTAGATACCCATGTATCTAACTGGAACATCTCTAATGGACAAGATGAAGAAATATAATCCTGTTTTATTTCATTATAACATAAAGCCAACAATGGTTTCTTTTTATTCAACCAGAATCTATTATTTAATACACCATTCAGTTTTTCTAACAATTGGTTATTAATATTATCAGTCTGAGAATTATTTTTTAAACAGTATTTATAAGATAAATATAATCTTCTTGATTTTAAATTTAGTATACATATCTCATTCTCCATGACATGTATAGGCGTCGTCTTAATAAAACCACCAATTACTCTGAGAGCTTGGTTTTGTACACGATCTAATTTAGACAAGTGACAATTCGCTGCGTTATCGTATAAATAACAGCCATAATCTAAACGACTCCTAACTATCGAAATATAAATTCTACGGAGGTGTAAAGAATGTACACCCCAATTAGAACCGGCTAAAATTTTTATTATGTTTATAAATTTACAAGCTTTTTCGTAAGTTTCATTTATATGTTTTGACCATCTCAGAGTTCTATCTAAACAGAAACCCAAATACTTGATGCATTCAGTCGAAATCAATAACGAGTCTTTCACATAAATTTGTACTTGCTGATTTCTCCGAGTTCTACTAAAGACACAATATCTGGATTTGACTGGTGATAACTCTAGCCCAAGTTGTTCTAATATCCCGACCAGACTATTTAATGCTATCTGCATATTAAAAATACTATCCTCAATTTTGTTGTAATTAGTGAACAAAACAAAGTCATCTGCATATTGAGCTAAATAAACCTGATTTATCTGTCGACAAACCTTAATAGTCAGAATATTAAAAAGTAAAGGAGATATAGGATCACCTTGAGCGATTCCTTTATTTGTCCATCGAATCAAAACGGCATTATCATCCTCATCACCCTTTACCTGCAGATGTCTCTCTTTTAAAAATTGATAAAGATACGAACACATTCTAGACCCTACGCCTAATTCGTCTAATATAGATAATAACACATCGATTGAAACATTATTGTAGGCTCCCTCAATATCTAAGAAACATGCTATAGTTGGAATTTTATGCGCGAAACCTAATTGGATACTAGAGACTAGACGAACCAAACAATCGAGACAAGACTGGCCTCTTCTGAATCCCATTGTATTCGGTGATAAAATTTTGTTATGTTCGATGAACCACTCCAAGCGTTTGGATAGCATTAAATGAAAAATTTTACATACGCAAGAGATAAGAGCTATAGGGCGGAGCTTATTGTTACTATTAAGTTTAGGTATAGGAATAATTTGTATCTTTCTCCATTGAATAGGTACATATCCAGATCTATATATATCATTATATATTTGAAGTAAAAACTGTTTACCTAACAGAGGGAGGTTGTAAATCATTGAATAATATAATCCGTCATGGCCAGGAGAAGTATCCTTACTTTTGAAACAAATTTCCATCTCATGTGAAGCAAAGATTTCTTCAAGCTTCGAGTTACTAGATTGAAATACCCGAGGGGGGTTCGTCACAAAGTCGGGAGTAAGAGAAGATAATAGTTCCTGCTTTGCTACATCAGAGGTATACGATCTTGCCTGTCTAAACCCTCTCATCCACCTCATTCTACGCCACATTTCTGATACTGAAGTAGAAGCATCAATACTATCACAAAATTGTTTAAAACACTGAGATTTGGCCCGTCTAATCAAGCGTTGGGACTCTGATATTTTAAAATTTAGACAAGAAAGATTTTCTGGGGTAGGATTTCTCCTAAAAGTTTTGAGAGCTAGCCGTCGTTCAGCAATAACTCTTGACAAATCTTGGTTCCAGTAGAGTTTTGGAGAGAATTTACAAGCAGGATTACTACAGAATTTCTTATAAGGAATAGATTTATCCGTGGCTATATTAATAAATTCGATGAAACGGTCATACATTTCTTGAGTATTAGCAAATGTTTGGTTACAATGAGAAAATAAATTTTGAAGAACTTCCCTATATTTTATCCAATTTGCTAGTTTTAAATTTCTTTTAGCTACTGTTTGCAAAGAGTCATTGTATCTTAAAATTAATTTAATCATTAGATGGTCACTACCTAAATGTTCATTAGTAGTATCCCAATCAATATTCATAGCAAGGTCTACCGAACTAAACGACACATCAGGAGATGTCTCTTGTAGCACCCCGTTAACAAGTTTTACTCTGGTAGCTTTACCATTATTAAGGGATATAAATGAACTATCCAATGATGAATCTAATAATTGGTTGCCCCTCAAATCTATTCTATTAGACCAGTTCGTGTGATGTCCGTTAAAGTCTCCTGCTATCAAAGTTTTTTGTGAAAATTTAGAAAATATATAGTCCCAATCAGTTAACTGAGTAACAACCGAGGGCGGACAATAAACAGCAACAATGTTTTCTAAGTATTTACAGTTAATTAATTTTACACAAACCATCTCTATACCATTATTAGATATTTGAAAATCGTTAAGATAAGACCGTATGGATTTATGTATTATAATGGCAACACCTCCGTAGGAATCAAACCTATCTGATCTATATGTAACATATCCACTTATATTAATTTGCTGTTCACAATCCAACCAAGTTGCAATATGAATATTATCTCTATTAAGTAAATCTGTAAAAGAAGTTAACTTTGGTCGAAGACTCTGAGAATTCCATTGTACTATGTTGATTCTAAAATTTTAATTGTACTATCCATCACATGAATTAAATATTTTATCTAACAATCCTCCATTTAAAACTCTACCTAATACAAAGTTTTTAATTTCATCATATATAATTTTAAACAATTTAATAGCTTTGTCTTCTAAGGATACTTTCTCCGTAGCCAAACTTTTTAGTTTTAACACAAATTTCTTAAATTCAAACCTATATATTAATTCTTCGTCCCTTTCATTGTCCCTATTCTCATTTAGGCTAATTTCACTTTCATTTTCAACTGCTTCTTCAATATTTGTATTCTCCTTAACTGCTCTTTTGTGCCTGTTACTACCTAGTTGTCCTGGAGACTTTTTTGATTTAGTATTTTTTCTTATAGCTCGTGTTTCATTTTCTGTAGTTGACAAAGACATAGCTTCATGGTTTGATAAGTTTCTTGAAGTTACACTGCTATATGTTTCCGTTGAGTTTGCACTTGTCGAGGGACTCAAAACTTGAGATATATCATAGTATTGATTGAGATTGTTTTTTTGTCGTTGTTCAGTAGACATTTGAAGAGCTATTCTATATGGAACTTGTTCTTCACTCATTATACTTCTTATTTTCTTCTCCTTTAAAAATAATGGACAGTGTTTGTCTATAACAAGATGGTTTCCCTTGCAGTTAAGACACTTAATATGTTCGAGATTACAATTTTCGTGGTTGCCGCCGCATTTTGGGCATAATTTCTTTTTAATCGGACAGTACTTGATAACATGTCCGAATTTCCAACAACCCGAGCACTGAGTGACGGGGAAAATATAGGGTTCTACTTTTATACGACAATCATAAGCATATATATAAGTTGGGAAATTCTTTCCTTTAAAACCTATTCGTATAGCTTCACTGTCCACCCACTTGCTCTCGGAATTTAAGCGTTTTAATCTTTTCAATGATAATATTTCTAACTCCGATTCTAATATTTCCATTACCTGCTGTTCACTTAAGTCAAGGTCTATCCCTTTCACAACACCGTAAGATATTGATAGCTCATTTATAAGTTGACACCTAAATCCTAATTCCTTAAACTTCTCACATTGTAATAATTTCAATGCATCTTCTTTTTCTTCAAATTGAATCAATACTTTGTTAAAACTTTTGTATTTAATTCTTAAAATATTTTTAATATTTTCAGCCCTCAACAATCTAGCCAGTGCCATTTGTTTAGGTAAACTCTCGAGCGCCGTTAAGCATATTTCGTGTTTGTTATTTAAGCCAATAACATTTTCTATATTATCGGCAATAATTACTCGTTTCGATCGCCTTCTCTTTACAGTAATAAAGTCTTTTTCTGTGTTAGACACATTATTCTCGTCCACTTTTCTCTTTTCGGGAACCCTTCTGGTTTTTTCACACACTTCCGACATATCATTAGTTTTTTCAGTATCACATATCATATCTATAACGCTTGAATCTTCGTCGTCCTCGTTCTCCATTATTAAGTATTTAAATTAAAGTACGCAAATATTCAAACACTCGCGAGACGTAGGTATGCATCCAATAGTGACACACGCGCGCTCGTTGCGAATGCGCAACGCGGACCAACAATTCCATTACATTACACTTAAAGCTTCAACACATGTACGGATTTGGTCTGGAACAGACCACGGATTTGGTTGCCAACTTAGAAGTTTCTCATAGCAGGAGTTTCTCATAGCATAAGCATAAGGACTATGTAGAAAATTCTGAGCATTGAAAATAGAACTCTGAATTGTACAATAGAGTTGAAAATCGAACACACGAGTGTCGAGTCAAATATCAATGTCATATGTGATAGCTCGACACTCGAAACTTCCATTTTGAACTCTAATGTATTAGCGCGTTCTATTTTCAGTGCTCTGAATTTTCTACAGCCTTTCGGATTCTGGAGCATACGACTTACGAGTGTAGTCCCTGCCTAAGAGGCTCATACATCATTGGTCACATTTGATTTTTCTTGGCATTTCACTCTTAACACGACCAGACCATGGTAAAGTAGGCTCTAACGTTTCTTATCTCAGTCTGCTCATCTCTGATTATACTGTGGGAATAGTGGTGGCAGCCCCAAAGGGAGATCTCCGACCGAGCGAGGTTGTATACTGAGTCAGGCCGAAGCCCCTGTCTGCCGTCCTCAAACTAAAAGGCGGTTATATGACAAAAAGAGCTAAAAAACACGGGATTATTTAGAAATTGATGCTAGTGATTTTCTATCAATTGGTAATGTTGTCATATGACATTCATGACAACATTAACAATTGTTTATACAAAATCTCTTTTTTTGTCATTTAACCGCCATTTAGTTTGAGAACGGCAGCTGTGTAGTCAGAGCCTCTAGTCAAGAAGCATTCGATAATTTCGACGGCGAATTTCGAAATCAAAAATGTATGGGATTTGACATACGTCATCATTAAGTGACATGTCGCTTGCGATGCCTTATGTCAAATCCTGTATTTTATCGTCGAACTTCGTCATCGAAATTATCGAATTCATTTTGACTAGAGGGCCTTATCAGCTGTTGTCTACACCGAGCTATGAAAACATCGACAGCGCGAATCGCGATTCAGAATGTATCACTATGTTAAAGTCTTATAGACTAGAGGTTAAATCGAATTGTGCGGTGAACGGCCGTCGGCCCGGCCTCGCACAACCCGAGAGAATTCTCTTTGTTTTTGGTAAAAACTCCTTGACGATATATTTAATCATAATTATTCTACACAGTTATGTTTCGGGCATTACAGTTTAACGAGAATTGTGCGAACGGAACGGAGGCATATGTAATTTGACACAGTTAAAGTTTATATGGAGGGTGGTGTTGCTAATATTTTTTTATAATGCTCAGCTATACATAAAAATAATAAAAATAAAATAAAGTTATACAAACCACCTAACTCTACCACGCGTTAGTAAAATAACCGTAGGTGTTGGTTTGACACTTTTAATATTGTTTCCAAAGTGATAAAAAGACAGACACTCACCCCCTTATTAATAAAAATGTTTATCCCGTAGATAAATGCAATACAATGTTTTGTCCTTGTCTGTCGAGTGTCGAGCGACTTTTCCAATATTTTTATTAGTACGGGCCTAAGGGGGACTATCTATAAAATCGAATGGTCTTACACCTAAATAATAAATTGTTTTGTAATGTTAACATAATTATTACGATAATACAACAAACATAAAATTAACAATAAAACTAGAGGCAAATAAAAAAACTAAAAATTAGTACTAACAAAAATAACAAATAATCTATATCTAAAAAAAACTATAAATAGAAAATCTTCCCCAGGTTGTCCCCATCTGGCAGAGTACCTAGCAAACTGATAGCATTGCCTCGTTGGATAGCAATGGCTATCCGTTGTGCCAGGTAGTTCCCGGCTCTGGGGTCTCGGGTGGCTTCAGTAAGCTTTTTAGAGATTTCTTTAAAAAAAAAATTAAATCTTTAAAATTCGCCCGGATCCCATGCGCCTAGGGTTTCCACCCCAAACGGTTCAAATATGAGGTCTCCGCTAAGGTTCTCATACTTGCGCCGTTTGAGGTTCTCCGCTTGGTTTGCAGCCGCGCCCGCACAGTTCGAGGTGCCCTGGATATGGGACGGAGCAAGGGTATCGACACAAGTAGCGTGCCATACAAGAGCCCGTCCCACACTCCAAGGAACCAGGGTCATTCCATCAGGTCTCTTGCCATCGTCGCGCGCTAGACCGGAGGGCTCCAATATAGCTGGCACACCGGCGGTGACAAGAGCCCGACGAATGAGGTCATTCAGGCTGTGATGCCGGGAAATGCGTCCAGCGCTTCGTGAGCAGCACAGCCCGTGATAACCGTGGCTGTCTACGTTCGCGCCGCAAACACACTGATAAGGAACGACATGGGGGGCACCAAGACGCAGGGCAGTGGCTAGCCGAAATGTATTGCGGCCCAGCAATGTTCCAGTATTGGCTGACGGTAGTGCCTGCAGCCAAACGCCCGACTCCCACTTCTCCACAGCCAAAAGACGAGCCCGCTCTGCAGGACTGGAAGACGTGTTAAAAAGTCTATTCCGTACCAGTCTGCAGATGGGCTCGTCCCAAAGCCTTTGGGAAAATGTGTTCTCGGGCACATTGCTGCCGGCACTAGCAATGTCCCAGGCATTCTTGGCCTCGTCCGCAAAAGGGATAGCTAACGGACAGGATGAGCGCTCTAATATTTTTAAAATTACTGCATGGTTTGCGTGAACCGAGGACAAGAACGCTGGTAAGGCTACGTCAGACGTTTGTCGAATGCCCAGGCCACCGAATCGTACTGGAAGCGTTGCTTGAGTCCATGAGCGGTGGTCAAAATTTATATTAAGAATGGAAGAAAGCGTATGTTTTATGGTGTCGTCTAAACGTTTGAGGAGTTGGGGGAACTTCCAAAGTTGGCAACACCGCAAGACATACGTAAATTTTGGAACAAATAAGCAATATCGAATTAAAGTAAAAGCCATGTGACAGTTAATTTGGAGAAGGCGGTCTAAAGTTTCACTAAAATTTTGTAATTTATTGTTTATAAATTCCGGAAGGGAATCGTCTAGAATAGGGGAACCTAAGAGAAGAAGTGAACCTTTCTCGATAACTGATAATTGTGGGGCTACTTCTTTGAAACTGGATATAACGGCTTCTCTGTCCTCACAATTATTATCAGGGACAAAAAGTTCACATTTCTCAAAGTTCAATTCTAAGCCGATATTTTTGAACTCATGGATTAGTGTACGGAAGTCAGAGAGTACCGTAGATGCATTGCTTCCAAGGGTCCCATCATCCAAATACCAAACGTTGAATTTTGAATTTAGAAGTTCGATGGCCGGGTGTATAGCAAGACTGAAAATTGCTGGACCTAAAGGGTCGCCTTGTTGGCAGCCAACTTCTGACGAGACGAGATGATTTTTGTAGATAAGCTTGGTGGGCTCCTTATAGCATTGAAGCATAAAAGGCAAAATGGCAGGCGCTTTGGCTTTTACTTGGGCCAACATGGCAACCCTATTAACTGAGTTGAATGCGTTTTTAACGTATTACGTATTATCAATAACCCAAAAATATACAATATTTAATTCCTAAATTGGACACAATAATAATTTTAATAACATATTCCTTTTTCCTCAAATGTCTATATAATACTTTCATAACACCTAAGTATTATGTAGGCACAACACAATTAATGATTTTCCTCGACAACAAACCAAATTTAGTTTTATTCTGAAGTGCCATATGAACCATTATCTATACTAATATAATAAAGAATAGGTAAAGTTTGTTTGCTTGTTTGTATTGAATAGGCTCCGAAACTACTGGAGCGATTTTGATGAAATTTGGCACAGATGTAGAGTAGACCACGGGGAAGACCATAGGCTACTTGAAAAAATGTACGGTCCCTGCGAAATTAACTTTTGCGTGCACGAAGTCGCGGTCAACATCTAGTCTATATATATATATATATATAAAAATGTTATGTTGGTTTGTGTTCGCTTTAAAAACTCAAAAAGTTCTGCACCGATCGAGCTGAAATTTTAGCATGATATATAATCCGCATCAAGGATTGTTTTTATTTATTTTTTGCATCAGTCACATATCCGCGACCGCGAAAAAACTATATTTACGCGGGCGGAGCCGCGGGCAACAGCTAGTATATTATAAATTACTCAATACGACTTATTTATCGCACTTAATAAAAATGTTTTATCCTAATTAAAAATTAAAAGCAGTTTTAACACCGAAATTGGTAAGTTGATACTTCGACAGGTGTTCGTTTCGTAACTTGATATCGAGTGCACTGTGCAGCTGTGATCAAGGGCAAAATATATTTTTAACTGAAAATTTAAAAAAATCATGACTTTCGTTACAATTTAAGAAAAATATAGATTTTATTTTATAGTACTTAGGTTTAACAATTAATTGTGGTAGAAGAACAAAATTGGTAGAGAAAACAAACAAGTAACACTACAGAATTATTAAATTGTACGAAAATACTTTTCATTGTGAGATTTCTTCTGAAAAGTTACTCATATTTAAGAGTACTATTCATTTATGCAATTAAAAAAAGTACGATCCCCTTATTGTGTGGAAAAATTGCGAGCCGTTGAAGGGGACGTCAAAGTTTTCTTTGGATCGTTATATGAAAGATTTACTTGAGTAAAGTTACGTTCTCTGTACTTAATTTTTTTTCTATTCTGTGCCATTAGTAGTCCATCAATAGGCTTCTATCTATGGCACTAAGTCCACGTGTTCTACTAATCTATTATCATGGTTTCTCAACGTACAATCGACGCTATCGTAGAATACATACGTGATGAAAATGTAACTTTTTCTTTTGTTTCAAATACATTTCAATGTCATACGGAATGTTGCAATTTGAATAATTTAATGTACTTTACATAAATTATGTATCGCGAAACAGGTTAGAGAGAATATTTTTATTAACAATGTATTAATACAATATGTTTTTTGTTATTGTATGTATAAAGACTAGATGTCGCTCGCTACTTCGTGCGCGCAAAAGGAAATCTCGAAGGAACCGTACATTTTGCCGCAATAAAAAGTAGCTTATGTCCTTCCCCGTGGTCTATTCTATATATATGTACCAAATTTCATCAAAATCGGCCCAGTAGTTTCGGAGCCTATTCAATGCAAACAAACAAACAAACTTTTCCTCTATTATATTATACTAGCGACCCGCCCCGGCTTCGCACGGGTATAATACTGATACTAATACTACAGAATGTCGCCCACTTCGCAACGGGCCGTGCAGCAGAAATCGTAATATTTTAATTTCGCCATAACTTCAAAACCAAAAGTCCAATTTTAATCATTCAAAGGCCAAATATTATCTACATAAACTGTACTTAGTGATGAAATAATTTATTTTGATAAAGATTAATAGCATGAGTAAAATAAACGCGTTTAAATGTAGTCCAAAAAAAAATTCAAGATTTCTAAATAAAAAAATGGTTGTTGTGCCTCACTCGACATAGATAGGCATAGTGTGTCGCGGACTTTTTTGTAGATATTTATAAGATCTACAATTAATTAGAACATTATATGGTTCTATCTTTTATAGTTTAGGCAGCGTACGCAAAATAAGTAACTTTTCTGGTTGATTTTTTACACCTTGTGTCCGAAAAACCCAAATATCTTACGGAACCCTATTTTTTTCCAAAATAAAATTTAGCCTATGTTACTCGTGGATAATGTAGCTTTCGAATGGTGAAAGAATTTTTGAAATCGGTCCAGTACTTTTTGAGCCTATTCATTACAAACAAACAAACAAACAAACAAACAAACAAACAAACAAACAAACATACAAACAAAGTTTTCCTCTTTATAATATTAGTATAGATAAGTGCCGTAAACGTATGTCGCGATGCAAAAGATGTATCACATTATATGTGGGATCATGCTTCGGCACGAATGGTCCATCTCGACCGCATAAATACCACGGCCTCACAAATAACCGGCGTAAAATAACGCTGTTCCGGAGGCCTAAGGAGGGTTTGGATTTTAAGGACCAGGAACACAAGTGCGCAAAACACTCTTTGTGCACTTAACTTAGACACTCTGGTGTTGCGAGTGTCTTTGGGCTGTAATTGCTTACCATCAGGCGATCTGACTGCTAGTTTCCTGGTCGATTTCATTAAAAAAAACAATTTTGGCTAGATCGTCTGTTATTTATTTATTTAATAATTTATGTACACACAATAATATACAAAGAAATCTTAAAACTAGGAAACAATTTAGTACAAAGGTACTACTTATTCCAAAATTAGAATTTCTTCCAGTAGACCTGATACAGGAGAAAATACAGAAAAGTAACATATCTGGTGCGTACGATTATTACTACAATAAGATTAAGTTAAGTAGTTAGTCTAAAATAGCCGATAGACCATGCTAAAAACTCTTTAGGAAAATTATTTTGAGCGAAATCAAACATCAAATATTGCTTTATGTACTGGCAGCTAAAAAACAAAAGCAAATCCTAATTCAATTTTCAATTCGATGATATTTTCAATTCATTAAACTTGTATCAGAGTCCCAAATCCGCGCATTTGGGAGTTGTGATGTATCATAACCCTGACCGGGGATGCTGCAGTGCCTCAAGGTCACGACCTTGACCTCCCGACCTTTCAGCTCCAGCGCGCTCTGAATGGATGCTTGGGTTCGCCGAAAGTGAAAAATGTTAATTTCGCCCTACACAAGGGAATGATATTTATTCCAGCATTTACAAATCAGAATAATACCTATACATACTATTATGTTAAAAAATATTATGTACCCTATCTTACGTAATTTAGAAAATTTATTGCACCAATTAATTATAATATATCAATGAAGAAAATATTTTTTATTATAATGATACGCGAAGCAAAACTTTCAGTACTGTTTTAGGAGAATGTGCAACCGGAGGAGTATGAAATTTGGCCTGTAAACTAAAGTTTATGGGAAGGAAGGTGTGCAGAAAGCTAATATTTTAAATAATGCTTAGATTTTTTTTATAAACACAACAATAACACAAATACACACTAGACACTAGGTACCTCAGATTATTTTTAACACACCACAGTGCGTTTGAAAGACACTTGAAATAAAATGATATCGTTGACGTTTATGAATCTGTGGGAAATGACAATATTTATATTTTTTTCTATCTTCTGGCAAAAGAATGATGACATCAAAACTTAAAAATTAAAGGAATTATTATGGGCGAAACCACAAGGGGACCTCCTGTAACAACTAAAATAGTAGTACAAATCACAATCATATTGTGTTAGCAGTTTAAAGACCACATTAGAGACACTCTTAGCAGTCTAACGGTGGCACTCAGAGAATGATAACTTACGGAGCTACTTAGTACAGGCTTTGACAAAGTCCATACAGGTCCTGTAAAGATCTTTATGACTCCTAGAGTTGGCATCGAAGTCTCTGAGTGCAGCCGGAAGTACGTAAGTACTAGCTGTTGCCCGCGACTTCGTCCGCGTCAACTGATGGCGCAATAATGCATTAATTTCGGCTAAATTTGATTACCATAAAAAAGGTTAAAGTGATTAGGGGTCGTCCATTAATCACGTGATGCCTAAAGGAGGAAGGGGGGTCCGAAAAAAAATCACCTAATATCACCAAGGGGAGGAGGGGGTATAAGGAGACATCGCGTGTATTAATTTTCGAATCTAGTCTATGCATACCGAAGTTATTATCGGCTGTAGATTCGTAGTGTTGTTTAAATACTTACAAGACAAATGACTCGTATAGTTTATAATTGCTTAAATTATTCGATTAAACGGTTTTTTAAGTTAAAGTTTTTCTTCAAACATGACCTGCTTACTATGTAAAAAAATACACGTGATCTTAGGTGGGGGAGGGGGGTAGTATAAAACCTCACCACGCATCACCAGGGGGAGGGGAGGGGTCTAAAAAGTTGTTAAAAACATCACGTGATTAATGCACGGCCCCTTACCATAAAAAAGGTTATAGTGAGTCAATCTTAAAAGATAGACATAATATATTGTCGCGGACATTTTTTAGATCATTTAAAGAGGATAATTCTTTTATACATATTTTTGGGTAACTTGAACCGCATTTTTACGCAGCGCACGCAACGGAAGCCCTCAAATATGAATAATTTTCCCCGTGTTTTCCACATTTTTCACTGATGCTTCGCTCCTATTGGGCCTTCCTCGACAAATGGACTATCCAACACAAAATGAATTTTTCAATTCAATCTAGCAGTTCCTGAGATCAGCGCGTTTAAACAAACAAGCTCTTCAGCTTTATAATATTAGTATAGATTTACTCTGTGGTCAAAGAGCCTGTTGCATAATCTACAGAATTACTGAAAGGTGTCAGTTAGTTAATATTTGTATGTTTTGTCACTGTCGCTCGATATGAAGTAAGCAGCGACAAAAGTGCCGAATAAGCTATCCGACACTTATTATAAGATTGTGGAACTGGCCGTTAGTCTACACTAATATTATAAAGAGGAAAACTTTGTTTGTATGTTTGTTTGTTTGTTTGTTTGTTTGTTTGTTTGTAATGAATAGGCTCAAAAAGTACTAGACCGATTTCAAAAATTCTTTCACCATTCGAAAGCTACATTATCCACGAGTAACATAGGCAAAATTTTATTTTGGAAAAAAATAGGGTTCCGTAAGATATTTGGGTTTTTCGGACACAAGGTGTAAAAAATCAACCAGAAAATTTACTTATTTTGCGTACGCTGACTAAACTATAAAAGATAGAATCATAAAATGTTCTAATTAATTGTAGATCTTATAAATATCTACAAAAAAGTCCGCGACACACTATACCTATCTATGTCGAGTGAGGCACAACAACATTTTTTTTATTTAGAAATCTTGATTTTTTTGGACTACATTTAAACGCGTTTATTTTACTCATGTTATTAATCCTTATCAAAATAAATTATTTCATCACTAAGTACAGTTTATGTAAATAATATTTGGTCTTTGAATGATTAAAATTGGACGTTTGGTTTTGAAGTTATGGCGAAATTAAAATATTACGATTTCTGCTGCACGGCCCGTTGCGAAGTGGGCGTCACCAAGGCGGGGTGCGCGTGCGGGTTAATGTTTAGTTTAGTTTAGTTTAGTTAAATAGTTTAGTTATTTTATAAACATCAAATTGATAATATCTTAAAATATAATACATTATAATATATATACATCTATACAGTTATTATACAATTTAAGTGTCTGTTTGTAACTTCAAATTAACAGCTTTTTACATAATGAATCTGAAAGTATATTCGGTACTTACAATAAAATACATTTTTTTTAAATTTTTGTCTGTCCGTCTGTCTGTCTGTCAGTCGGTCTGTCTGTCTGTTTGTTCCGACTAATCTCTGAAACGGTTGGACCGATTTTCACGGGACTTTCACTAGCAGATAGCTGATGTTATAGGGTCTAACATAGACTACTTTTATTTTAGGGTTCCGTTTAAAAAAATAGGATTCCGCTTTCGTTAGTCATAAATAATGTCGCGGGTAAATTTCAGCGATATCCCAAAGTATTGTTCCACGCGGACGAAGTCGCGGGCAAAAGCTAGTAATAGATAACGGTCATTCTCCGATTCGACGTTCTTTGCCTAATTAACGTAACCTTTTTTATTTTTCACTGATTTGACTTAAACACATTAAAATATTAGAAAAATTAGTAATTAGAAAAAAAGAATATTTAATGTAACGGTAATTAGAAAATATCACCAAGTCTATGTAAAAATAATATAATGAAATGATAATAACACACATTAATAATTGAAGTGATAGAATTAACGATGTCTCTCATAACTATAACCTACCAATAGTAAAAACAGACACTTTATCATTGCTATCATTTAATAAAAAGTAGACACTTTTTTTGACATTTCTTTTGATTGCTGAATGCTGATACAAAATCATCATCATTTTCCTGCCCTTATCCCACGCTAAGTAGGGTCGGCGCAACATGTTTTCCCCTTCCACGCATTCCTATCAGCCGTCAATTCTACATTCACATCTTTCATTTCCATATCATACTTCACGCAATCCATCCATCTCTTTTTCGGCCTTCCTCTGCATACATATCCGTCCACATTCATATTCATCACCCTTTTGGTGACGTGTGTGTCTTCCCTCCTCATTACATGCCCATACCATGCTAACCTTGCACTCCTTACCTTATCTACTACCGGTGCCACTTTCAAACTTCCTCTTATATACTCATTCCTGATCTTATCTAACCTGGTCACACCACACATCCATCTTAGCATGCGCATCTCACTTGCATGCACCTTTCTTTCATCCGTCTTTTTCATTGCCCAGCATTCTGATCCATACATTAATGAATGCTGATACAAAATATAGTAATTTTAAAAGCTTTTATTTAACTTGCAATGTATATTAGTTCGGGTGCAATATAGTTAAGATTCCAATCTTGCTACTAATTTTAAAGCAGATATCTTCAACCGATTGAGCTGAAATTTTGAACACTCGTTTAGTTTGGATGACAATTTTTACGAATTATATATTCGTTCTCGGCGTTGTTGAGCGGCAAGCCTTCTCTTTTCTTTAACTTCCTCTTTGGTCTTTTTGGGTTTTCCCATCCTATAAATTAAATAATTTGATGAATGGTCAGCATATGACACTAGACCGTCGGGCCGAAAAATGGCCGAAATGAGCTGGCGTCGGGCCATCGCGGGCCAATTTGGCGAATCACGGGCGCGACTCCCGCCTTGTAGTTTTTCAAGATTATATTGATAAATTGTAACTTAAACCTATATATATTATACATATTTAGAAACTAGATTAAATTGCCTACGTGATGACGGAATTATAATTTTAAAATAACTAACTAAATAAAAAGAATCTTGATGCAAAAAATACACGAGTTCTTTTTTTTTCAAACTTATTTATTTCAGACCCCAAATAATGCCATATTTATGTGTTAATATTGTAAAATTTGCTTTATTTACATAGGTGGATACTTTAGAAATTTAATTTCAATACAAAACATCTTGTACTATTACTACGATTGGATCTCAGAGATATAATACAAATTACAGTTTTTATGAAAAACAGGACATGGTTTGTTGCTCAATAAACTGTAGCTGGGACATATTTATTCACATGTTTTTGTATTTTTAAATAGTTCAATATATTTTAAATCAATTTTGTGCCACTTTTGTTTGTTTTCAATGCACAATGAGGGAATAAAAACCCTCGGAAAAAAGGCTTTTTTGACGGGACTGTCTTACAAAAACAATCATTGTAACTAATGTACTTAATTCTATCATTAATTAATGACATTCCTAGGCACTAGAATACATACTATTTCTAATAAAGTGTTCAATTTACATTCCTATTTGAAATTATTGAAATTTGAAATTTTTTTCATACTAACCGAAAGCTGTCAAGTACTCAGTGTCACGTGCCGGGTGCCGGCACGACGGTATGTCGCAGAAATTTTTAAAATTCCCTCTAAAATTTTTATTAAATCTATACGCAAATGCCCAATATCTCCTTCTTTTTTATTTATGTCCAGCGTGGTGTGGCAAAAAAATTGTAAAAATTGTAGGGTTTTAAATGAAAGAAAAAAATATAACTACTACCCGCAAAGGCGGCACCCGGCCCCTGACGCTTCTAGCCCTAGCTCTCAAAGGCGGCACCCGGCGCCTGACACCCAGGAGGATATAGACATATTTACGGACAATGATAATAATAATCTACGAAAACCGCGGGAAAACTTTCCATTGGTACGACATCGCGGCTTCAGTTAGTAAACAAGTATTAATTTTTCATACAGTGGTAATTATAAACATATGGTAATTAGTATACGGTAATTAGAAAACGATAGATTTTCTTAAAAATGTCGCAAACTGACACAGTATGCAAATACTAGCTTATTACAACATACGGAGGCCAAAGTACTGTCTCCATTTACATGATCAACTTGGGTCTATCTTAAAAAATCAAGTATTAAAATAAGAACAACGGTAATTAGAAAAGTTTTTAACCAAGGCTACGGTAATTATATACTCACGTGCTTCATTGACGGTACAATAAAGTTAAAGACGTGCAACTGCTGATGGTCTTCGGTACACACGGAGGATACGCGACTCGTACGGTAGTGGTGTGCTAAATACTTTTATTTAGGGATGTGCACCCGATAACAGCAAACGTTACGGCAATTATAACTTTCGATTGGACATGCGATTACTTAATGATAATTAATTATAGACTGGTTCTATTGAGTCGATATTTTGTTATGCGATACAGGTTGCTTAATATCGTTTTAAACGTTGAATGGATCAAAGTAAATCTGTACGTTATAAAAATTACAAGCAAGTTTTAAGATAAAGTCGGTGTGCGGACACGCCACGGTAATTAGAGAATAAAGGTTTTTTGAACATAATTTAATATAATTAAGTCTTAATTACTTAAAACAGAAGCCAATGTTTTTGTTTACAGTTTGTCGATACTGTACATAGGTACCTAATTGACGAACTATTTGACGAAGCGTTCGAAACATTCCTGGCGGGTCGGTCGTCTACGGGGCACCGGACATCCCGCAGACAGCCTGTATGTAGAGCAGCACGAGAGCTTAGGAATTCACTATCGCCGGTCACTATTAGGAATTTGGAAAGCATTTTTAGTTTAGGGGTCGTCCATTGACCACGTGATGCCTAAAGTGGGAGGGGGGTCCGAAAAAATATCACCAAGTACCACAAGGGGAGGAGGCGGTATAAGGAGACATCACGTGTATTAATTTTCGAATCTAGTATGTGCATACCGAAATTATTATCGGTTGTAGATTCGTAGTGTTGTTTAAATACTTACAAGACAAATGACTCGTATAAACTATACGAGTCAGTAATTGCTTAAAATCGATTAATTTTTTTTTAAGTTAAAGTTTTTCTTCAAACATGACCTGCTTACTATGTAAAAAAAATACACGTGATCTTAGGTGGGGGAGGGGTGGGGGTGTAGTATAAAACCTCACCACGTATCACCAGGGGGAGGGGAGGGGTCTAAAAAGTTGTTAAAAACATCACGTGATTAATGGACGGCCCCTTATGTAGAAACCAAATTACAGTAATGCGTCGTCGTCGACGAATCCGAACGTCGATCATCCGCAAGACCGCTTATCCGAACTCGTGAGTCGTGGCGGCCTGACGCGGACGTGCCTCCCTCCTCTTCTGGTTTTTGTTTGGATAAACAGTAACTTTTTACAAAATACTAGATGTTGTTCGCGACTTCGTGTGCGCAAAACTTAATTTTCGCAGAAAACGTACATTTTTCGGCGATAAAAAGTAGCATATGCCCTTCCTCGTGGTCTACTCTACATTTGTGCTAAATTTCATCAAAATCGGCCCAGTATTTTCGGAGCCTATTCAATGCCTATAAACAAATAAAAAAAAACAAACAAACTATCCCTCTTTATTATGTTAGTATAAATTTCCTTATTTTCCTTATTTTTATTAAAATACATAAGTATTGTTTTTGTACATTAGGTATTAATTATTATTTAAATATCATCTTTAATTTACCGGTCTATAAAATACGTGTAGGTGTAAATTTTGGCTCGACGGAAGCCGCCACACAAGTTTTAAGAATCTAAGATTTTTTGACCCACATTTTTTGCTTTTAAGTAGGTTAAGTCGAAGATCAAAATAAAGAATTTCGTTAACAGTGCCAGCGGAGCGTATTATTGCGTCAATTGTCAGTTCGGGCGCGAAAATCGATTAGTGAGGCGAAGAAGAAGTTTGATTTTTTTATTCACGAAGACATGGATACAGACATTATGATTATGACTCTTCTTGAAAAATGAGAGAGCAATTTTTGAAAGGTTTGATTGAGATTTGATATGCTTAATTCATCAAAATATATTCCTCATTTCTGTCTTATCCTTTGCCTCTTTTTAAAAGTACTTTATGTATTTTTTTATGTTTAATCTTAACCATTCTGAAGCATTTTGAAGTGGCTCAGCTAGTAAATAAGTCTTTTGCCACTAAAATGAAGCTATTTCTTTTTTTAATTTTATCCGTCTACGGCGAAGCCAAAAGGAAGAGAAATGATTTTAGCAGACTATGCATGTATGTATGTACCTACACTATGTAATATGTATGGTTATTCCACTGTAACGCCCAATCGTTGTAACTATTTAGTAAACTACTCATTCGATTTTTATAACATATAGGTGTTAAAAGATTCTTAATAATAGGCTGTTTAACATAGCCTATAAAATTTACGTAGTCGTGTTATGTTTTTATAAAAAAATATAGTTAGGTATTATTATGTTTACTCACACCTCAGATCAAATAAAAAACCAAGATAGCGCATGGCGTTTGTTTGAAGTGAAGCCTAAAAAGCAATTTATTTGTTGCATAGTCAGGTGTGCTTTTATGATTGCTTTAATAAGGTACATGCACATTTATGGTCAACTCTTTGTTTACACGCTGAGCAGAGGGTCATGTAGAAATTTGACTAAATTAGCTGGTTTAAATTGCATTGTGAGGTGATTAGTTGGGGCTATACAAACTTTTAATCGCAACAATTAACGGTAGGTATTTTCTGTTAATTAGCGGGAGGACTATTGGCTAGAGTCTACAACGCTAGAACAATATTACGTCTAGATACTAATATCTTATAATTAGATATTGTTCTAGCCATATTTGCTAGCTGATAGCTAGACTGTTCGTTTAGTTGAAATTTCACCGAAGGATGTATGTATTTCTGTTGTCACTTTAGAAGCAAATACTAACAACAGTATAAAATAAATATTTAAGTGGGGCTGGGGACCCCAACAAACGTGAACTTTTAGCCGTTTTATACGGAAAAAAATCTGCCAAGTGCGAGTCTGACTCACACACGATGTGTTCCGTATAAAGCTGCGCGTCCACTGCATCGGAATCGGAGCGGACGGAGCGGACGGATTTGTTGCTTTGTATGGATTTCTATGGTACTGCGTCCACTGGATCGGCATTTCTGCGCCCGCGACCGGTATTTTTGCCGATGACGTCATCGGCAGTGAACCTAGGGATGCTCGATGTTGCAAAAACATCGATGTGGGCATCGATAATGACATCGATAGCTTATCATCGATGTTCGATGTTTATCGAGCTCTAAACATCGATGTCAGGCAACATCGATTTTTTTGTACTTATGTGTTTGTCCGTCTTTCACGCCCGCGCCAAAACTACTGAACCGATTTAAATGAGGTACAAAGGACATAGGCTACTTTTTATCGCAGGGAAATGTACGGTTCCTGTGGGATACTTTATTTACAGTTTGACGTAAAAACTACTAAGCCGATTATCATGAAATTTGGCACAGATATAAAGTGGACCACGGGAAAGGAAAAAAGGTACTTACTTTTTATCGCGGGGAAATGTACGGTTCCAATGGGATATTTTATTTACGGTTTCATGTAAAAATTACTAAACCGATTATCATGAAATTTGGCACAGATATAAAGTAGAACATAGGGAAAGACATAAGCTACTTTTTATCGCGGGACATATAAGATTCCCGTGGGTTACTGTCTCCGATGGCGTTGATATCACAATAGTGGTTAAATATTTTACCGCAAGTTTTTCAACTGGGTTTCCGATTATGTGTGTCCGTGACATCGATGTTACGATGTTTTGAATAATGCAATATCGATGTTAAAACATCGATGTTTTATCGTCTAACATCGATGATCATCGAAAATCGATGATCATCGAGCATCCCTAAGTGAACCCGTCATTCGGATTCCGAACGTTTCAAGTTCTGACGTGTTTGCGACGACGCGACGGCTATACATAAATACTTATTCACGACGAATGACGATATTTTAATTACTTTAGTGGAAAAATATGATGAGCTTTACAATCTAAAACATCAACATTATCTTAACCAACTGAGGAGAGACGATATATGGGATGAAATTGGGCAAATAATAAATAAAAATTGTAGAATATAGTGAAGTTCAAAAAACTTTTTTCGAGTCATATGAATGTACCCAAAAAATCTATTTTCATCTTCTAATAAATCAGAATATAATGTATGAAATTCTCCAAAAATTATTCTTTTTGAATTTATATTATGATTTATGAACCCATATCTTTCGTTTCCTCTTGTTTCTTTTTTCCTCTTCTGATAAAATAAGCTAATTACAACCTATTCGGTCTGAGATTACAACAATATATCTCGTCACTATCCTCCATAATGCAAGTGCACGTTCAGGCTGACGGATTAAAAATAACTAAATTGCCGATGCTGAATCCGGATGCAGTGGACGCACCCCATCGGCATTTTGTAAATGCCGACGCTCCGTCCGCTCCGATTCCGATGCAGTGGACGCGCAGCTTAAAACGGCTAAAAGTTCACGTTTGTATATTTTTAAGCAATATTTTAAGCATAATATTAAAAAGCATAAATATATTTACGCATAATGATATTTAAGCATACTTAATTATATTTACGCATACATCTTTGTAGCATTTTTTTTTTTCACATACTAATGAATGATAAATTCTACTGGGTATGCGAGTTAAGACGAAATAAGAATTATAATTGTAATTTTCGACTGATTACGAAATTAAACTCAGACAACAACGAACTGCTATCTAAGAACATGCCAAGCTAATTATTTTAAACATGTTAGCGGCTTACGGGTGGCCCAAGGGCCACCCCGCCGCAACTTAACCTACTGTTACACATGTTATACTAGGTATATGAGTGTAATACCTGCTTTTAATGTTTCATAAATATGCGTTTAATTACCTTAACCGTGTTTTCATTATGTCGTTCCATTTTATGCATATTTGTGCCTTGTGACAGAATGCCTTGAATTTATTATGACAAAAAATATGCTTAATGAGTTTATGCCGAAAAACAATTATGCCAAAGTATTATTATGACAAGAAAAATTATGCCTTACGAGTTATGCCTTATTAAATTAGGACAAACAATATTAGTCTAAATAATATTTATGCCTAATGATGTAGTATGCCAAGAAACCATTATGCCAAAGTATTATTATGCGTAGTAAAATTATGCCAAGTGAGGTATGCCAAATGAAATTATGACAAATAAAATTATGCGAAAGAAGAGGATCCCGGAAGGTTTATGTCTATAGGTACTAATATATTAGGAAAAGTTTGTTTGTTTGCATCGAACAGGCTCCGAAACTACTGGACTGATTTTGATGAAATTTGGCACATGGCAATGTATAGTAGACCACGGGGAAGGACATAGGCTACTTTTTATCGCCGCAAAATGTACGTTTATCGCGGGATTTCCTTTTGTGCGCACGAAGTCGCGTGCAACATCTAGTTATGTATAAATACATTGCTCCTGTGCGAAGCTATGGCGGATCGCTAGTAACTAAATAAAATATTTGCTCCACATCAGTGGTTACTGGTTACTAGACAGTGGTGATGCTAACTGGCTAACAGGTACCCAGGATACAGTGGTCGGGCATACCAGTCCGACCGGTCGTACCGTTGTCCGCTTGTAAACCACATGTAAACAAACACCACACCTTTCTCTTGTGTCTCGACTCTCGATAGATGGATACAGAGAAAGAAATACACAGATATGGCAGTAACTGGTCAAACAAATCTATGTGCTTCGTATAACGTTTGCAATGAGCAGTTTTCAATGCTAAATAGACTCCTAAGAAAATTAAAGTTTATTCTTATGTTACGCCTTACTTATAACATTTATCAGGGAAAGACACAGAATTAGCGAATTATTTTTAAAGGTTCCTAATATTCCAGACAAATATTGGCTAGTCCTAATTTGTGTTATTAAGGACACCCCAGATTCTTCAATTAGCAATTTCATTATACAGATCATCGATCCAAATACCCTCTATGTTAATTATTAAACCGACTTCCAAAGTAAAAATACACAAAAAAGTATGAAATAAAACTTATTTTATAAATAATTCCCCTTTTAAATTTGGCTATTTCTCTACTTAATCTTCTTAATTCTGAAGTCGCTACCAGCCCAAACGATATCCTACAATATTTTATAGAACCCACGTTCATATTTGCTGGTACCGACTTCAAAATTAAGAAGATTAAGTAGAGAAATAGCCAAATTTAAAAGAGGAATTATTTATAAAATAAGTTTTATTTCATACTTTTTTGTGTATTTTTACTTTGGAAGTCGGTTTAATTTTTTGTTTAAAAATAATAATTTCACCCTTTTTAGTGATAATATTGTTAAGTTATTATTAATACGTCTTAAAAACGTCTAAAATAAACGATCGAATGTATAACTGAATACGTGCCAAGCTTCTATTAGATATTGTTATTAAGATGATGATGATGATTACTGTAAGTTACAAAGTGGCATATGCTTGCAGTTCTTTAAACAATACCGAAATTTCCAAACGCGTATCTTTAAAGACTGAGGAGTTCTGTTCAGTGTTTTTGGATCTGGGGTATACCTTGGTTTCAGCATCTTATTTTTTGGGAGCATATGCTTGTGTTACTTCAGTAAAAGTCAAAATCACTATATGTGTCGATATAAATTTCGAGGAGTTCTCTCAATTCCTCATGGATCGCATCATCACGTTTCCACTTTAGTGACTAAAGGACCAATTTCGAATTAAACCCTTTACAACAAAAGAATTTTGCAAATAGGTCCATAAATGGCAGAGTAATGTTCAAAGATCTCCGTGTTAGTGTAAAATACTATGAGAAGTACCTTCTTTATCATCATAATGTGATGATGTATGCTGTGATAGTGGTGGTGATGATGATGATTACTCTAATTGACAAAAGTGGCATATGCTTGCAGTTCTTTAAACAACGCCAAAATCCCCAAACATGTATCTATAATGAGTCAGGAGTTCTGTTCTGTACTTTTGGATCCAGGGTATACCTTGGAGCAAAATCTTACTTTTTGGTAGCATATGCTTGGACTACTTCAGAAAAAGTTGAAATCACCATATGTGTCCATATAAATTTCGAGGAGTTCCCTCGATTCCTCATGGATCCCATCATCAGGTCACCAATTTTCTAAAAATGGGACCAACTTCGGAATATACCTTTTACATCAAAAAAAGAATTTTGAAAATCGGCCAACAGACGGCGGAGTTATCCGCGAACATACAAAAAAAAAATATATATATATATATATATACAGCCGAACGTATAACCGCCTCCTTTTTTGGAAGTCGGTTAATAAACATACACTCTAGTTTAGCATACCAAGATCTACATAGATCTTAGAAAGTAAATCTTTCAAAGGTCAATGTCGTATACATTATACAATAGAATTCCAGAAAACGTTAAAAATCTTTCCATTAATAAATTTACAGAAGTTGTTAAATAACGTATGTGTGCTAAAGCTTAAAAGATCAATGACTTTAATAACGATTGCACACCTGGGATTCGGGAATAAGATGACTGAGTAAAAATTCTCTTAAATTTGCGATAAAATGGCCAGTGCAAGGCTGCTTCTATGCACTGTATTGACTTTTGTCATAATAAAGATAACTACATTGTAAAAATATATTTTTGAAAAGAACGACTTTCCGATCTTTATATAGTTACTAAAAGGTGGCACACAATTTCCGTTTGCGAAGGGGTGGTAGCCATCAAGTGGGGCAATTCTATAAGTGTTTTAGTAACCTATATGCAAAATTAAAAAAATAGTTTGAGTTTGATTAGAGTTTATGTAGTATTAGAGTATTTGTAGAGAGTAGATTAGTGTTTTCTGAAATAATTTCAGAACTCAGGAAATAATCAAACTAACTCGTTTATTTCTATTAAATCCATTTACTCGTAACTAAATAACTTTTAATGACGAAGAAAAATATCTCCCAAAGAAAACTATTTATAAAACAGTCAAGAACAGCTGTAAAAAACCTAATTGCACTTTAGTAGCGGCCATGTTTTTCTTAGCTCTACGTCAATGACACTTTTGCATAAATTAAAACTATTTCTTTGTCTTTAATGTGTTTCCTTTTTAGTCCATTGCCATTTTCTTGTTTTTTTCGTTTGGGTGGCTCGTAGGTTTGACTTTTGGTATTAATTTAATGCCCTTTTAAACTAGTCTATCTGTTTTTATTTAATTATATAATAGTTAGACACTTTTATGTTTTCTTTGTTCTATTTTTAACTGGCTGGTTTAACAATATTATGAAAGAGTCAAGCAATAAAAGGTTTTTCGTGCAACTTTTATATTTCTCGTAGATATAGATTTTAAAAACCTGTCTGACTGTCGGCTTACCTAGCCTTGAGGAGGCTTGAAAAGCGGTAAGTTAATAAGTCCTTAGTTATCTCGTTAAAATTTAACATTTTGCATGTATGGATGTATGTTTGATACTCTTTTACGTAATAGCTACTGAACGGATTATGATGATCGTTGACAAATCATTTCGTTGGTGTCGACTCTCGGACACTTTTGAACCAACTCCTTTGGTATGGCTGTAGTTTAGATCAGTGTTTTTCAACCTTTTTCATGATGCGACCCCCCGACCCTTCGCTTTTTTAACTCCTGACGCAAAAACGACGGGTGTTATAAGTTTGACGTGTATGTGTGTGTATGTGTGTGTGTACTGTGTACCTGTCTGTGGCATCGTAGCTCCTGAACGGATGAACCGATTTTGAGTTTTTTTTGTTTGAAAGGTGAATTAGTCGGGAGTGTTCTTAGCTATGTAATATGTTTGATGAAAATCGGTTGAGCCGTTTAAAAGTTGTGGGTGGTGAAAGTGGCGAAAAATAACCGAATGTCTGCAAAAATTCTCGAGTGGGGTCTCAAATGAAAGCGCACTGAAAGAGAATATTGGTGACTTTATCGAGAGTGTTCTTAGCGATGTTTCATGAAAATCTGTTCAGCCATTTGAAGATCATCAGCTCTTTTCTAATTGATGAAGGGATCTGACTTACTTCCTTATGTCCTATCGATTCGAAATTTGGTACCGTCTTACTTCAATGATATTGAAAGTATAAGTAACAATAATTTATAACTTCTTTAAAAAGGACAAAATAAAAGTAAAATTAAAATTTTTAAAAAACTCCCAACACAAAAAATAAACTCTAAAAACTAACAAATAATATTTTTGACGCTACTACTTGAACTAATAAATAACATGACGCTTGGAAAATAAAAATATTTGAACTTACATTATACATATGTGACGATAATAATTATACAGGGAGAAGGTGGTAATGTGGCCCTCCATTTTGTTTTTAGCTTATAAGAAATTATTTAATAGGTCTATTAATAAACAATGTACCTTAAAATGTTAGGCATTTATCTATTTATTCGTGTCTGGGTCTGTATTGAATGAAAAGCGATTATTTTTTTATAAAAAACGTTTTTTTTCGAAAAAGTAGAGAAAATGTGAATTGAGATATGAGGATGGTATTATGGCACCCTGGGGGCCATATTAAATGTAAGAAACAATAAAGACAAAAATCGCAGATATTATGCTCTCCTTCATTTCCCGCGCAAGCGCTATGAGCCTACAGAAGGCAGCTTGGGCACTGTATCCACTCTTCACCTCGACGATCATAGGAGTAAGCAGTTTCACGGCTATCCTGTATGCAGACCGCCGAATATCTTGCCTAGTCTATCCATAATAGGTACTTGGCTTCCATGAACATAGTCTAATAAACTTTTCTCTAAATTATGTGGCAGGATAGACTTGATTCCGAGTGGTTTTTTTTTCACTGCCAAGTCTAATGATTCCTCAGCAATCAGCATCCTTTACAAGATGTTTCAATGTGGACCTCGGAACAGTAAAAGCTTTGACTGGCTTTCTTGTAACCCCATGGGTTACAAGAAAAAATTTAGAGAAAAGTTTATTTGTTTCGGATGGCCTGAACTGCTTGTTTCATTTTTTCGGGATCTCAGGTTTTCCTTTTTTTAATCGAAGTTGACGTCAAGGTCTTTCATGACATCTAAAAAAAATAATTCATCATACATATTATAATATGACCCCCGGGGGTCATATTACATACTATATTAGGGGGTCATAATACCAAAATGAGATATTTTGCGACAACATAATATTTTTTTTTATTGAACAACTAATAACTATTGAATGATAATTACCTTAAAATCGAAGACTCAGGCATCCAACACGTTGAATTAATACATCAGATGAATCCAGAATTACTTTTAGATACAAATATTGAATTTTAAAAAGGTACACGCAAAGTTTTCGCCCGGACTCAATAAAACTTGCCTGAATAACTAAAAATGAAATACCATCTAGCGGTGACTTTGGGTATGAATGATCATTTTGGCATGTAATCTACTAGTTAACCTGCTTTTGAACTAGATGACGCTGTTTAAAAACCAAAATATTGAAGGGGGCCAAAATACATGCAGGGGTCACATTACCACCTTCTCCTCTAATATAGACATGCTCAAAACAGTACCCTGTAGTGTAATGCTATATAGCATGACATTCCGCATCGCGTCATATGGCATGCTATCAGTACGCAGAACACTAAACATGACCTGACATGACGCGCTATACGAACGGCCTGCTATTACATATGTCGTATACCTGTGATTGTACTGAATGTTCTGTGTAATAGGTAGGCCTTTTATTATTATTATAAAGTCTTTATTTTTGACAAAGTTGATTTCCCTTCATACTTAACCCTGATTATGATATACTAGAAAATTACAAAAAGAGTTTCCAGGCTTAGGACTGGCAATATTACACTTTATTTTTCAACTGATGCGAGGTAATTTTAGCCTGAAACATGGCATTTTTGGCAACAGGCATGTAGGTAATTAGGTATATTTTACTCCTCCTTACTTGTACTCGAACCTTACCAATATTATCCGACGGACACCCGAGTACTATCAGAACAAGGCAGACCGCGCCGATCGTAGAGCATACCGGCCGCCGGGGCATGCCATGTTTGATGTCATACGTCATGCTAAATTTTGTCGGGTAATGCGTACTGCTTCAGTACGCGGTCGTGCTATATTACGCGTAATACATTACTCACAGTACCTACACATCTCTACTCTAATAGATAGGTTTAAAATATTATTTGTTAGTTTTTACTTTTTAGAGTTTATTTTATGTTGGGAAGTTTTTAAAATTTTTAATTTTATTATTATGTATTAGGTATGTGTATGTATGTATATTACAAATATTCATTCATTCCATACAATTTCCATACGACGTTTTTATGCGTCTCCATAATTAGGATTCGGATATAAGTAGGTACATAATATAGTACGTCAAACACATGCATTATTTTACAATTACATACATCGATGATATCGATGATCGATTTGTGAGTAAAATTTACTCCTTCTGTTAAAATTCTCTTACTTAATAAATCATTTTTTTTAATCTTCATTGTTTTTTTTACTAAAGTTCTCTCTACCTCCGGCGACCCCCCTACAGAAGCTTCGCGACCCCCTATCGGGGGTCGCGACCCACAGGTTGAAGAAAACTGGTTTAGATTCTCGACCCATATGCTACTTTTGGCAGCAAAAGGTACGGTTCCTACGGGATTTGTGCGCACGAAGTCGCGGGCAACATTGAGTGTTTTAATAATACAATGTAAATAAAACTCTACGCTAATACGATAGAGCTGAAAATCTAAATCGTGTACAGTACCCCAAGCAGGAACATTTTGCGGTATCGTTACGTGTACGTAAGCGAGAAATATTGTATGAAAACCATGAAAGCGCCTCTAGCGGACGTAAAAGTAACTAAAATTTTCATACAAAATTTCTCATATTTTACGTTTACGTACACGTAACGATACCGCCAAATGTTCCTGCTTGGGCTACTGTTGTCAAATGTCAGATTTGATAACTCTACACGATTTTCATTGGAACTTCGCCTTATTGTGAAGATTATTGGTCCACCGCGCTAGTCTACTAAAATATTTTCGTTATTGCAGAGGAATAAAAGAACTATCGACCCTCGTATCCTTGAGTTCCTCTCGGCCTGTTGGTGCGGCGCCAAGCGGTCTGCCCCATATTAGTTATTTATACATCGATTGCCCGGTTATCACATGTGGGTGTCGCGCGACTGTATTGTAATCGAATAAGATGTGTGATAGACAGTTAAATTTACTTACGCTTATACATATACATAAGTTTATGATAGTCTTATAATTTTTGGTGGCGATAGGCGTCCAGAGAGACGATGTTCACCAAAGGAAAATATTTTAATGTATCAATGTAACAAAATAAGGGGTAAACTTCAGTCTAATTTACTGATTTTTAGCGATTATTGCTGCTATGCGCACGCCGAAACACCAAGGGAATTTTTTAATTTTCATAATTCATCGTCAGGAATCACAAAAAATATCAATGAAATTGATTTATACCACTAGATGTTGCCTGTGACATCGTGCTCGCAAAAGGAAATCCCGGGGAAACGTACATTTTTACGCGATACAAATCCTATGTCCATCTCCGTGGTCTAGCTCTATATCTGTACCTTTCATAGAAATCGGTCCAGTGGTTTCGGAGCCTATTTAAATGCTATCAAACATACAACTCTTACGTTTTTATAACATTGAGTACCTATTACAATCGGCATATTCGCGTGGCGACAATCAGGAACTACAAAGGTCGCTCGCCTCTAGCCAGTTTCCGCCTTACACACTACAGCTATTTATTATTTAGTTGGTTATTCATGGCCTAGCGACTCGGTGTATTGACTTGTGCTACTATTAGCATTCTTGGAATTTCTACTAGAGAATAATATAGACTCAATGACTGTAATTAGTTTATTTTTGAGCAGCTTTTGGCCGCGACATTATTGGAGACATAAAAGATAGCAGATAATGTGGCTGTGTTCCGCGAAAAATAGCACTAACAAAAAAAAAACCTAAGCAAAATGGCGACCGCTGGCGTTAAATAAGCGAAATGGCGGATTATGTTATCAGTATTGAACATTAGCAAACGTGTCCTGGCCGATAATCTGTTTTTTTTTCTTTAGCGCTAGCAAGCGCTAACAAGCGCTATTTACCGCGGAACACAGCCTATGAGTTTATACCTTGTTTATACCTAAACACTAAATTGTAAGCCTGCTAATATGGCGTGGATTGAGGCGAAAGACAGTGAGTGCGGAAGTAGGTCGTGTCTCGTGTTGTATAAGCTATTGTGTTTATTTATATACAGGCGCCATGCCGAAGTTAAATTACTTGTATGCAATAGATAATTTGACTAGAGTCAGTTCAGCGACGATACGCGACGCTACGCGGCATTTCAACATAGCTATTCAAAATTGTACTTTATATTTACACAAGAGGGCACACGTGGTAGAGCCATGCTTCGGCACGAATGGGCCGGCTCGACCGGAGAAATACCACGGGCTCACAGAAAACCGACGTGAAACAGCGTTTGCGCTGTGTTTCGCCGAGTGAGTGAGTTTACCGGAGGCCCAATCCCCTACCCTATTCCCTTCCCTACCTCCCCTATTACCCTATTCCCTCTTAAAAGGCCGGCAACGCACTTGCAGCTCTTCTGATGCTGCGAGTGTCCATGGGCGACGGAAGTTGCTTTCCATCAGGTGACCCGTTTGCTCGTTTGCCCCCATATTTCATAAAAAAAAAAAAACCTATCATTGTAAGAGTTCGAACGTCAAGCTGCAGCCTGCATCGCGTTGCACAGGATGCTGGACGGGCTAAGAGTTATGACCTAAGAGCTAGAACATAGGTTAGGTTAGTAAACTTATCAGTTACTACGTATATTTGACAGAAAAAAATTTCATACAGCAAAAAGTTACGCAATCTTCATCGGTGATTTTGTCAATGTTAGACCTCGACTGCCCCAAACAACCCCAAGAGTAGGACAGTGTAAGTGTGGATACTTTCCCTCGATATGCCTCATCTAACTTAGCTAGGTACATACCTAGCTAAGTTAGATACATACATAGGTAATATTATTAGATGTCATCTGAAAGGCGATCATTCTATTTCGCGATAGAAATAATAATATTATGATTAAAGAGGGACTAACGCCCGAAATTAATTATCAATCATAATCTCATTTTAGCTATCTGAGACCAAGATTTCAATTTCAACGATCCTAGGATTAACTTCACGTCAATTTACGTCAATATTGTTTGAGAATCTGAGATTGAAGTCAATCTTAGATTTTAGATAGATAGAATACGTTATTAATTTCGGGCGTAATTTATGGAAAATGCAACCAAACTTTGTTGTTTTTATCTTAATACCAATGGTGTGGAAACACAGAAACTCGAGTGACTTCACAGTCTCAGTCATAGATTATACAGATATATACTAGGGCTCCGATTCTCGTGCTTCGAATATCGGTTCGATTATCAGTCTGTCCTGCTCGCGCACGCATGATTTGACGCACGTGTGAATGAGTCAGCGCGATAATCGAATCGAGATTCGTGGTACGAGAATAGGGAATATGCATAAAATATAAAAATTGCTTAAAATATAATAATATGATACTAGACAGAAAAATAAAAAAAATGGCGAGAAAATTTTCAATATCTGTTGATAAATGAGCAAGATATAAGCGGTCAAAGTTTGTAATCTATCTCTTTCTAGCAAAACGAAATTTAGTATGAACTTTCTATGAAAGTCGTGTTATGTGACGTCACGATACACGTCGGATCTCTCTGTCTAATAGAACACTTTAAACGTTCATATCTTCGTTATTTTTAATGATATCAAAAAACTGATTTTACCATACGGTTTACCAAACAAGATAGATCTATATAAAAAAATAAAAAAAATACGTGCATATTCCCTATTGGGGCCCAGGTCTCAGTATTCTTTAAAGTGCAGTAACCACAGGATCAATTTTGAATTGTAGGAACCCAGGCATTTTTTCCGAAATAAATATGAATTTCCTACAAGAATATAGGTATGTACTTACTTGAAACTTTTTCAACCTTTTTTTTGTGATAAGATGGTGATAAGTAAGTAAGTAACTTTTTTCTAAATCTTTTCAAATTGAAATTGCTTTATTTCAACAAAATAACAATTATAGTATAATATCTAATAGCTAACTACTTAAAAAAAATAAAAGTAGAAAAACTGAAAAAGCTACAATAAAAAGAAATCTCCCAGGTCGTCCCCACCAGGCAGAGTACCTAGAAGGCTCAAATAGTTTCTTAGTTATCTTTTTAGTTAATTCTTCATCTCCAGCAGAGTGAGCTCGAAAGTGATCCACAAGACCACTGTAGCTTGACATGTTCACTTTCTGTGGAAGTGTGGACTGTCGACTGTCGACTGTCGACTGTCGACTGTCGACTGTCCATGATCCATCTCAATTCGTTATATTATGTTCGAGCCTCAAGGTTAAACGAAAGTATTTTTTTCAATCATGAATCGGCACAGATTCAAGCATATAGATGACCTTTTTTGTATTTTTAACCGACTTCCAAAAAAAGGAGGCGGTTATACGTTCGGCTGTATATATTTTATTTTTTTTTATTTTTTTTGTATGTTCAACGATTACTCCGCCGCCTGTGGACCGATTTTCAAAATTTTTTCTGTGATGTATAGGGTGTAATCCCAAATTGGTCCTTTTGATATCAAAGTGGTGACCTGATGATGGGATCCATGAGGAATCGAGGGAACTCCTCGAAATTTATATGGACACATATGGTGATTTCGACTTTTTCTGAAGTAGTCCAAGCATATGCTACCAAAAAGTAAGATTTTACTCCAAGGTATACCCTGGATCCAAAAGTACAGAACAGAACTCCTGACTCCTTATAGATACATGTTTGGGGATTTTGGCGTTGTTTAAAGAACTGCAAGCATATGCCACTTTGTCAATTTGAGTAATCATCATCATCACCACCACTATCACAGCATACATCATCACATTATGATGATAAAGAAGGTACTTCTCATAGTATTTTACACTAACACGGAGATCTTTGAACATTACTCTGCCGTTTATGGACCTATTTGCAAAATTATTTTGTTGTTGTAAAGGGTTTAATTCGAAATTGGTCCTTTAGTCACTAAGGTGGAAACCTGATGATGCGATCCATGAGGAATCGAGGGAACTCCTCGAAATTTATATCGACAAATATAGTGATTTTGACTTTTACTGAAGTAACACAAGCATATGCTCCCAAAAAACAAGATGTTGAAACCAAGGTATACCCTAGATCCAAAAACACTGAACAGAACTCCTCAGTCTTTAAAGATACGCGTTTGGGAATTTCGACATTGTTTAAAGAACTGCAAGCATATGCCACTTTATAACTTACAGTAATCATCATCATCACCTTAACAACAATATCTAATGGAAGCTTAGCGCGTATTCAATTATATATTCGATCGTTTATTTTAGACGTTCATGACGTATTAATAAGAACTTAACAAAATATATAACTAAAAAGAGTGAAATTATTATTTTTAAACAAAAAATTAAACCGACTTCCAAAGTAAAAATACACAAAAAAGTATGAAATAAAACTTATTTTCTAAATAATTCCCCTTTTAAATTTAGCTATTTCTCTAGTCAATCTTCTTAATTTTGAAGTCGGTACCAGCAAATATGAACTGCGTTCTAAAAAATACTGTAGCTTCACGTTTGGGCTGGTAGCGACTTCAAAATTAAGAAGATTGACTAGAGAAATAGCTAAATTTAAAAGGGGAATTATTTAGAAAATAAGTTTTATTTCATACTTTTTTGTGTATTTTTACTTTGGAAGTCGGTTTAATTTTTTGTTTAAAAATAATAATATGTATGTATGTAAGTATTTTAGAGGGACTCATTTGCCCTAAATACATACATTTAAGAATAATTATTATATATAGGTAGGTATATAAGCAAAGTCATACTCGGTACTCGTTATGTTTTAGTATTTACCTGGCACCTAAGGCAGGAAGCGAAACATGAATAAATTAGAATTAAATGTCTATTATTTATGAAATTAAATATTATCATATTATTATAAATTGATTAACATAATATATTTTGCATGCCTCTTCCAGCATTGCACTGCCATCTGTCGACGCACATTTAAAACATTAAAGTTGCACCTTGTGCTATCTAGCGACAAAACTTAACAACACTTAGTCAACGCGTGTTAATGTAGTTTACAATGTTATTCGCAGATGGCGCTGCATAAATAAACCAAAGAAATATCTTTTTCATAAAATTTCAATCTTTATAGAATGATAATTTACTGTAAACGTACATATTATTAGTGATGATTTTTAATTATTTGTTTTTCTACAATCAGAGCTCCAATTAAACACACAACTTACTTTATTTCTTTTAACTTCAAAATATAGATTCATTTTCACTTTTTTACTGTCAGGATCAGCGTTGCCGATTTGTGGGGAATTCCCCAAACTGCGGGGAATTTCAAGTCGATTGGGGATTTATTGGGGATTGGCACTATGTGGGGAAAATGTGGGGATTTTAACATTTCGACATCTTATTCTCATCGGTAAATATTTCATCATTAACTATCGACACGATATCGACCTTTTTTAAAATCATTATGTATGGCAGTGGGTCTTAAACTAAGTGCAGTCACGGACCACTTTCAGAATTTCTGAAATGCCACGGACCCCTTTTTTATTGGTAATTTACTCTCACTTACTAATGCTTAACTTAATTAAATTAAAATTGTTAAATAGAAATTGAAAATTGGATGCTGTTGTTTGGCCTCAATGAGCACTTAAAATTATGGGATTGTCTTCGATTGTAGTAGCAAAAGGTATCAGAACGGACATAGCTCGTTTGACTAGAAGAGGGTAAGCTTGACTCAAAGAACACCATTCACCAAGACCTTTTGCATGAAATTCAGCTCTCAACAGTTCTTTTGATATAATGTCAATTAAGTCATCTTTGATCAGTTGTGCTAGTTTACTGCAAATTTTTTTTCATTAATCTTCAGAACGCTGCGGACCCCTGGCACACATATTACGGACCCCTTGGTGGTCCGTGGACCCCACTTTAAGAAACCCTGATGTATGGCATGGGCATGGCACATCTCTAGTTTCAAACTACTAGTAGATTGACATTTGTTTATGATCAGGGGATTCCCTTTTTCGCTTTCTTTAACAGATAATGTTGTATCATTTAAGATAATTGGCTGTAAGAGAAGGACTAAAAAACCGGGCGGCAGCGTCAGGTTCTACCTTTCCACAAAAATATGGAAAAGAATATGAAAGATATTAATATTATTTAATTAATCTATATATCTACACTTCTACACTAATATTATAAAGAGGAAAACTTTGTTTGTATGTTTGTTTGTTTGGTTGTAATGAATAGGCTCAAAAAGTACTGGACCGATTTCAAAAATTCTTTCACCATTCGAAAGCTACATTATCCACGAGTAACATAGGCTAAATTTTATTTTGGAAAAAAATAGGGTTCCGTAAGATATTTGGGGTTTTCGAACACAAGGTGTAAAAAATCAACCAGAAAAGTTACTTATTTTGCGTACGCTGCCTAAACTATAAAAGATAAAACCATAAAATGTTTAAATTAATTGTAGATCTTATAAATGTCTACAAAAAAGTCCGTGACACACTATACCTATCTATGTCGAGTGAGGCACAACAACTATTTTTTTATTTAGAAATCTTGATTTTTTTGGACTACATTTAAACTCGTTTATTTTACTTATTCTATTAATCCTTATCAAAATAAATTATTTTATCACTAAGTACAGTTTATGTAGATAATATTTGGTCTTTGAATGATTAAAATTGGACGTTTGGTTTTGAAGTTATGGCGAAATTAAAATATTACGATTTCTGCTCCACGGCCCGTTGCGAAGTAGGCGTCACCAAGGCGGGGGTGTGCGTGCGGGAGGGGAGTTTAGATCTATGAGGTAGCCGCAGTATTAGTTTCAGTATTGTACCCATAGATTATACAGATATATACATTGTACCCGTGCGAAGCCGGGGCGGGTCGCTAGTACCTATATAAAAATGAATCCCCATCTCCATTGGTCACGGCATCACGTGTGAACGGCTTGACCAATTTCCCTTTTTTTTATAGTGTTTGTTTCAGGAGAAGGTTCTTATGCAGGAAAAACTAAGAACGTAGCGTGGAACGATAGAATTATACTCAGAAATTATACTCAGCTAGTAGAATATTGTTTCATATTTTTAAAAACCTATGTGGGGAATTTGTGGGGAATCAGCGGATTTTTGTCCCCAAATTGGGGAATTCGATCCCGATTTTTGGGGAAATACATAAATTAGCATTGGCAACCCTGGTCAGGATATCTTTGTCCAGCAATACAATAACGTGTTCTAGAAGTGGACCACCCAAATACTTACCTGTTTACAGCCCGATTCCACAGCGGACGTGTATAAATATTTTATAACCATTTCTATTATCGTCTGGTTCTAAGTAAGCTGTGGTTTCGTTATTACCAATTATTATTGGTAAATGATACAAAATTCTTACAACAAAGTAACAAGCGAAACCTAAGTAAGGTAAATATTTATTTATTTCTTGCGTTTAATGTTTAGCAATTATTCAGCGTACTTGTGAAATTGGTCATAATTTTAGGCATAGATTCGTAACGGCGTATGTATTCTATGTTATTACTTATCCTACTAATATTATAAATCTGAAAGTTTCTGAGGATGTATGGATGGATGGATGGATGTTTGTTACTCTTTCACGGAAAAACTACTGAATGAAATTTGGTATTAGGCGGGCGGCGGCGGCGGTGTGCAACAGCTGTCAGCTAGTTAGGTATAATTTCCCTGTAAGCGACTATAATGAGGATACTGCGTCAATACAATGGGGAATGGGTACTTTTTAGGGTTCCGTAATACTTAAGGAACCCTTATAGTTTCGGTCTGTCCGTCTGTCTGTCTGTCTGTCTGTCCGCGCCTCTAGCTCCTGTAATTATGAATATAAATTGATGAAATTTGGTGCAGTAATAGATTGTGTATAGATCACAGTTTTGGGATCATAAAAAAAAATATATTTTAGGGGTGGCTCTCCATACATGTGAAGTGTGGATGAAAAATATTTTTTCACTCTACCCCATCGTGTGGGGTATCGCAGAATAGGTCTTTTTAAATAAAGGCAAGGTTTCATACGTTACTATTTTATAAAGTTGACCAGTTTCGTGTAATCGGCCTCCAAAGTAGTTTGTCAGTTGGTCCCCCCCCTAGCATTTTTAATCTATAGGATACAGAAACTTGCAAATTTCCATGCTGATAGATCATGCTAAAAACTCTCTAGGAAAATTATTGTAAACCAAATCGGATAGTAACTTTTGGAGTAATTAAAAAAAGCATATTAGGTACGCGTTTATAGTTACGGAACCCTCCTTAGACATGTCCTGACATGCTCTTGGTTAGGTTATTAATATTATACATCTAATAATGGGAATGTGTTTTTTATTGGTTTTTTGAAAAGTACAAATCAGGAAATATTATTGTCTTTGCAATGGCATAATTATTATCTACGATCAACCGTTGCCGAAATACAGTCAAGTATTATTATTTTTAAACAAAAAATTAAACCGACTTCCAAAGTAAAAATACACAAAAAAGTATGAAATAAAACTTATTTTATAAATAATTCCCCTTTTAAATTTGGCTATTTCTCTACTTAATCTTCTTAATTCTGAAGTCGCTACCAGCCCAAACGATATCCTACAATATTTTATAGAGCTCACGTTCATATTTGCTGGTACCGACTTCAAAATTAAGAAGATTAAGTAGAGAAATAGCCAAATTTAAAAGGGGAATTATTTATAAAATAAGTTTTATTTCATACTTTTTTGTGTATTTTTACTTTGGAAGTCGGTTTAATTTTTTGTTTAAAAATAATAATTTCACCCTTTTTAGTGATAATATTATTAAGTTATTATTAATACGTCTTAAAAACGTCTAAAATAAACGATCGAATGTATAACTGAATACGTGCCAAGCTTCTATTAGATATTGTTATTAAGATGATGATGATGATTACTGTAAGTTACAAAGTGGCATATGCTTGCAGTTCTTTAAACAATACCGAAATTTCCTAACGCATATCTTTAAAGACTGAGGAGTTCTGTTCAGTGTTTTTGGATCTGGGGTATACCTTGGTTTCAGCATCTTATTTTTTGGGAGCATATGCTTGTGTTACTTCAGTAAAAGTCAAAATCACTATATGTGTCGATATAAATTTCGAGGAGTTCTCTCAATTCCTCATGGATCGCATCATCACGTTTCCACTTTAGTGACTAAGGGACCAATTTCGAATTAAACCCTTTACAACAAAAGAATTTTGCAAATAGGTCCATAAACGGCAGAGTAATGTTCAAAGATCTCCGTGTTAGTGTAAAATACTATGAGAAGTACCTTCTTTATCATCATAATGTGATGATGTATGCTGTGATAGTGGTGGTGATGATGATGATTACTCTAATTGACAAAGTGGCATATGCTTGCAGTTCTTTAAACAACGCCAAAATCCCCAAACATGTATCTATAATGAGTCAGGAGTTCTATTCTGTACTTTTGGATCCAGGGTATACCTTGGAGCAAAATCTTACTTTTTGGTAGCATATGCTTGGACTACTTCAGAAAAAGTCGAAATCACCATATGTGTCCATATAAATTTCGAGGAGTTCCCTCGATTCCTCATGGATCCCATCATCAGGTCACCAATTTTCTAAAAATGGGACCAACTTCGGAATATACCTTTTACATCAAAAAAAGAATTTTGAAAATCGGCCAACAGACGGCGGAGTTATCCGCGAACATACAAAAAAAAAATATATATATATACAGCCGAACGTATAACCGCCTCCTTTTTTGGAAGTCGGTTAAAAAGTGAGATCGTTGGAACTTAGAGAGAATTAAAGACGCTCTATACATAAACGCTCTATGCATTTATGTAAGTATCTATATCATTGTTTTAACAAAAAATTACACAAATAACATAATGATTTGAGCAGTAATTATCGTTTTTCAATCATAAAAAAAATCGTCGTTTTTTTAGTCCTGTAACTTTTTAATTTAGCAACTGATTACTGTACTTTTTGCTTTTTCGGTCCATATTTATGTTGCCTTTTGGAAAGTATAAGAATTTTGTTGATTTAAAACACATATATTGTTTTAAATCTGGATCGTATCCAACGTAGGGCCGCTCGAATTGTCGACTGCCATAGTGTTTCAAACAGGCTTGACTCCTTAGAGCTACGTAGAGATCATAGAGATGTAGCATCGCTCTGCATCCTCTATCGGTTATATTACGGGGAGTGCTCCGAGGAATTGTTCGGACTTATACCTGCTGCAACTTTTCGCCACCGCTCCATGCGACAAAATAATTATCATCCTCATCACCTTGATGAGTGGCAGTCCTCCACCGTGCGCTTTACCCGAAGCTTTCTGCCGCGCACTGTAAAACTCTGGAATGAACTGTCGCCAGCAGTATTTCCGGACCACTACGACCTGCAAACCTTTAAGAAGGGAGCGTATTATCTCCTAAGAGGCCGGCAACGCACTTGCAACTTCTCTGATGTTGCGGGTGTCCATGAGCGACGGTAATCGCTTTCCATCATGTGTTCCGTTTGCTCGTTAGCCCCCTAGTTTTATAAAAAAAAAAAACTCATGTTGTGTGTGTGAGAGAGAGAGAGAATGATGAGAACGATTCAATTGATAAACAATAATTTTTCCCACCTACTCTTAGCGCTATACTGTCAGACGTACCTAGGACAGTTGCAAGTTGCTACTGGCGTAAAGGCCCCCACAGACGAGAGGCCGATCGTTTCAGCTGGAACTGACGTCAGTTCGGCCTGAACGGATTCGAGCACACACACGGAAAAAATCGCATCCAATCCAATTTACGTCAGTTCGGCCTGATCTGATTCGTGCCCACACACGGAACAGTCGCATCAGTCCATTCTGGTTTACCGCGCGCTACGGTCGTGTTTATCAATTTTGTATTTAAACACCGCGAAAACTCATACAACGCTTGTACACGATAAGCGCCCGCACGGCCGCGGCTCGGGCAAGAACTGAAGCGATTTGTCCACACACGGTCAGCACCGCGCGTTCAGGCCGATCGGTCAGGCCAGAATTAATGTTGCCAACTTAGTTATTTTACAAAATTTTACTAAATTGAGTATTTTATTCCCTCCTTGGTAGAAATTTAGTTATTAGTAGTGTTTAAGTAGGAAAGAGCCAGACAGTAATGATATGCAAAATAGCTACTAAATACGTAATATTTCCTAGTATATTTTAATTTAATGGTAAAATTTATAATCAAATTCAAATAATGAAAAAAATTTAATATAATAAAACCTAAAATGCAGTGGTTTTTGGGGGGCTTCAGGAATTCCTAAGTTAAGTAGCTTCTTTAGTAGTTTTTTAGTAGTTTTAGTAGAAATCGATACGAGTTTAGTAGTTTCACAAAAAAAGAGCTGGCAACACTGGAACGAATCGCTTCAGTCCGTACGGCCGCCTGATGCGATCTCGAAATTGCACATACATGATACGATTTTGCATCCGTTCAGGCCGAACTGAAGGCAGACCGGACCATGTATGGGGCCCCTAACAGTGGGAATGATAGGATTAGTCATCGTGTACGTAATTATTAATTACTAGGAAGTAGGAACATTAGTCAGGGGTCTATCAGCAGTCGGCACAGTCATACGGGTACGAATTGAGACGCATCACTTTGTTGACAAAACATATAGGTTATTAAGGCTCTATGTAGTGGTAGTCAATAGTCATGATCAATATTATGCCGAAATTTTAATTTTATTAAAATCAGCCGCTCCGTTTCAGATTATTTTGTCTTTAAGTTAGCTAACCCACCACTCTTGCTGTAAAACCACCTTATTTTAATTTGATAACAGACTTTTGATTTAATATATTATAATAAATCCATAGATAATCCATAGATGTTTATAATATTATAGACGAGGCGTGTTGAAGCAATGTTGAAGCAAGTGTCTACAACTCTACACTTTTTGACCCCAAACATGGACTTCTTAGGGGAGTACACAAAGACTTCTATACTCAAAGGGAGTACAAGGGGAGTACTTATTTAGATTTGACATATTTTGGCATCTTAACATTTTGAAGATTTTTTTTGTCAAATGTACGACAGCCTATCCAGTTTTGAAATCATTGGCAGTGTTCCGCGAAAAAAAAACCTTTGTTAGCGCTTGCTAGCGCTGAAGAAAAAAACAGATTATCGGCCAGGTCAAGTTCACTAACTTCAATACCGCTAACATATCTGCCATTTTGCTTATATAACGCTTAGCGGTCGCCATTTTGCTTACGATTTTTTGTTAGCGCTTTTTTCCGCAGAACACAGCCATTGAATAAATCTAATTGACACGTGCGCTGTTTCAATGGCTCGTTAATATTTTAATAGTTTTTCCAATCCATTTTTAGAAAACGCACAACACGTGACACGTCTATAGTGCATGTGTCTATAGTGTCCTCTGTGGTTCAGTGGTTTAGAGCTTGGCTCTCGACTCGGAGGTTGTGGGTTCGATTCCCGCGTTGGAACAACAATGTTGTTTCCAAGTTTGGTTAAGACAATGCAGGCTGATCACCTGATTGTCTGACAAGAAAGATGATCCATGCGTCGGATGGGCATGTAAAAGTCGGACCTGCGCCTTATCTCTCGCCAGTCGTGTCGGTCATCCGTCCTACTGGGTTACGAGAGTAAAAAGTAAGAGAGAGAGCGTGCTCTTCTCTACTGCGCACACATTTGGGCACTATACAAAATAAATCCTGCGTAGCTGGCCTGGTTTCAATGAAACCGGCCACCATCATCGAAATCGGCGAAAAGAATTATTGAACTTTTAAATATTTCACTGTTTATAAAACAAAATATAGCATTATGTGACCAATTCCCACGAACAATAATAATTGTACCATATTAGGTGATATTAGAGAGTAGGGACCTGTGAAACTATTTTAAACTAGCTTATCCCCGCGGCTCCGCCCGCGTAAATATAGTTTCGGGTATCCCACGGAAATACTGTACTTTTTTCGGGATAAAAGTAGCCTATCTTTTAATACAGAGCCTATGTAATTTCCATACCAAATTCCATCGAAATCCGTTCAATAGTTTTTGCGTAAAAGTGTAACAATCATCAATAACCTGCGGAACTGAATATTCTGCTTATAATAATTTAACACATTTTTTTTTCGTTACAATATAAATATATAAAAGAACTTTCGACAGAATTATTATGTAACGAAAAATAATGTGTTTAATTATAAAGAGGATATTCTGGTCTGCAGTCTATGGATATTTTACAATTTCACTAGTTATATTACCTACAATCTAACGGTTTTACAATTTTACGGTGACATACTAAGTAAATATACGCCTCGCTACTGATGGGAAATCTTTTAATCTTTTCTTATGGGGAATTTAATATTTTCTTCAGGGGTCTATTTTCGCCGTGTGGCTAGTCGTTTCACAAAGCGCCTCATCATTTATTAAGACAAAAATGCCATGAGGTCAAATTTTGCCGTAAAAATCCTGTAAATCCCCCAATAGAAATGAATTTGTACAATGATTGTGTGTGATGCTCGTTCGAATGTATGACTGTTGTATGATTGGCTCTACAATGTATGGAGAAATAGTAATGATGTGATGGTTTCCGATTTCCATCCATCAAGGGAAATGGAACATGAAAACTAGCGAGGCGCGCCGGGATCGCCCGCTAGTATTACCATATGCTAATGCTTCCAAGTACTGTACTGTTTTATCTGTGGGTATCATATTGTATAGCACAGATAATTGATCACAAATCATCTAAGGCTGGGACTGTATGATCCGGAATCTGGCGGGCCGGGGAAAATTTAGAGCACTGAAAATAGAACTCTGCGCTAATACATTAGAATTGAAAATCGAACACACAAGTGTCGAGTTAAATAGATATGAAAATCGAACACACAAGTGTCGAGTTAAATGTCAATGGCTGAGTTCCGTGGAAATTAGCGCTTGTTAGCGCTTGCTAGCGCTAAAAAACAATACAGATTATCGTTTAGGACACGTTTGCTAACTTCAATACTGCTAACATAATCCGCCATTTTGCTTATTTAACGCCAGCGGTCGCCATTTTGCTTACGATTTTTTGTTAGCGCTATTTTCTGCGGAACACACACATTGTCTTAAATGACAGCTCGACCGCGACACTCGACACTTCTAACTATATTGTATCTATTTTCAGTGCGATGAATTTTCCCGGGCCTGCCGGAATTCCGGATCGTATAGTCCCAGTATAAAGATTGATAAAGAGAAACGTTAGGGCACAGAGTTATTTCTTCTATAGCTATAGCAGTACAGCAAACACCAATGCCAGTGTCAAGTTTAAAAGGCGCGAAAATAAAGTTTTCGTTTAAGTTTTCAACTATTTTTTTAAATCATCAAGTCTAGTCAAAGTCCAAATAAATTGTCGGTGCGGTCAATGGGGTCGATTCAGTAAAGTGTTAAACGTTCTACCGAAACTTCCTAGGGAGTTGTGAAGAGAATACGAAATAACACGCTTTTTGCAGTTGTACTTACTACTTGCCCATACTTGTGCCCGTTAACGAATATTTAATGATTAATATTCTACCAATTAAGCACATTAAGAACCGAAATAACACAAAGTTTTGAAAGAAATACAAAAACAACCACGTCACACTTCCACATAAAATTAACGAATTTTCTAGAAAAAAAAAAATCTCTTCCAATGAGATCTGATGATACTTTAAACATTTATTTAAATAAACAGTTCGCATTATCTTACCAAGAATTATACCTAACTACTGATTTCATTACACCGAGTATAAATTGGGGTTATCGTGCTTCTGTTTATTTGAACAAGATGGATAATATTGCTTTAATAAGTGAAATAAATATGACGCATTTAGGTACTTAATTTCAAAATTTTAAATTAACACTCAACTGACTCAAGCTTTTATGAGTTTCTAGCTGATGCCCGCGGCTCTGCCCGCGTAAGTACAGTAACCCACGGGAACCGTATATGTCCCGCGATAAAAAATAGCCTGTGTCCTTCGCCGTGGTCTACTTTATATCTGTGCCAAATTTCATGATAATCGGTTTATTAGTTTTTACGTGAAACTGTATATAAAGTATTCCACGGGAACCATACATTTCTCCGCGATAAAAAGTAGCCTATGTCCTTTCTCAGGCCCTAGACTATCCATGTATCAAATTTCATTTAAATCGGTTCAGTAGTTTTGGCGTGAAAGACGAACAAACATACACACTTTCCCATATATATTAGTATGGATGGCCTGTTGCACAATCTACTCATAAGTGTCGGATAACTAATTCGCATGTTTTGTCCCTGTCGCTCGATATAAGCTACTAATAACAATACTTATTCGTAGGATATAAGGTAAACAGCGACAGAACTTCCGAATAAGCTACCCGACACCTATATTGTGAAACGGGCTCTAAAATACCAATGTTTTAGTAGGAAAATTAAAATTCTTCATCATTAAAGTAATTGGGAATTTTTAACCCGCTGCGAAGTTTAAAAAATTGGCGACGAACCTTGTTGTTTCAAAAATTAAAATCGGACTGCGAATTAATAATTTTAATCACGATAACTTGCCCTCTGATGCTTATTATTGTGTTTTAAATAATATCCTGTACTTTGAAACTCCCAATGCAACTGTACCATCGTCAGTAATTATCCATTACCGCGGTTATTAAGCCATTTGACTCCCCCACGCCTGCCCACTTACCGACTGACTCACCACTTAAAACACATTTCTATATGACTTTAAAGTTTGTCATTTAGCTCGTGTTAAAAAAATGTATATCACGTTATCCCTCTCGTTCTTCGCATTTATGAAACACTAGCTGTTGCCCGCGGCTCTGCCCGCGTATTACTGAAACACACGGGAACCGTATATGTCCCGCGATAAAAAGGAGCCTATATCCTTTCCCGTGGTCTACTTTATATCTGTGCCAATTTTCATGATAATCTGTTCAGTAGTTTTGCCGTGAAAGACGGATAAACTCACACACAACACACACACTTTCCCATATATGATATTAGTATGGATTAATATGGATAAGGCACGATATTTTAACCCAGTTCTGCGCATGTGGGACTTAGAAAGTTAGTAGACGGCTACGAGCTACGCCGTAGAGACTCTACGTCCCAAATTTTTGATTAATTTAAGCTATTTTTAGGAGTTTTTTACAGGCAGATCAGGGCCAATTCTGCTAAATAAAACCTGCATTAATGCATTTATAATCAAGTCCCGATACGCTAAAACTCTCAAACGACGTTTAACGTGAAACGTGCTCTGATTGGTCAAAACGTCATAAAATCCGTTTATGGCAATATAGCGACACCTTCAATCTAATCAAAGTAAAATGAATTATGAACGTCTACTTTAGATACGATAATTTAGGTTCAAAGAGTTGCCATTTGAAATCCTCATTCGGGATTTACACGAGTCGATTTACGATGCACGGCGAGTCGCTTGACAGATCGCCCCACTGTTTTTGTTGGTATCACCCATCATTCATTCACTCGTCGAATTAACTCAGGTGTTATTTCACGCCGCTTTTCTGTTAGGCCATGATTTCTCTGGTTAAGCCACCCCATTCAGGCCGATGCTCATTGGCTCTCGCACGATGTGTACAGATTACCAAAGGTTTTTTTTTAATGAAATTGACCAGGAAACGAGCAGTCGGACCGCCTGATGGTAAGCGATTACCGCCGCCCATGGACACTCGCAACACCAGAGCTGCCGGCTTTATAACTCCTCTGATGTTGCGCATTTAGTTCCTAGTTCTCAAAATCTCCAAACCCCCTTGGGCCTCTGGTAGCCTCACTCACTCGGCGAAACACAATGCAAGCATCGCTTCACGCCGGTTTTCTGTGAGGCCTTGATTGCGGCCGAGCCGGCCCGTTCGTCCGGCACGTCTTTTCATATCTACAGAAATTTTGATCTAGTAACTTGCACCTATAATATTTTAAAGGGATTGGTCGCAAATTTTCACACTGGCTTTTCTAAAAAATGTTACAAATCATCATCATCATCATCATTATTTTATTGATACGAAAGCAAAATATTTTAGTACAGTTTTACGAGAATTGCGCGACCGGAGGAGTATGAAATTTGGCCAGTAAATTTTATGTGGAGGAAGGTTTGCGAAAAGCAAATATTGTCTTATATAATGCTTAGAAATATATTTAAAATTAATAAAAAATAACAACAACACACACTATCTCAGACTACTTACACACACTACCGTGCGTTTGAATATTGATAGAATATACAATTATTAATAAACAATTTTCTTACACGCTGACGTTTGTCAATGTCATAACAATCCCTTTTTTTGTCTAAGTGGCAATAGAACTCTTATAAATTCAAACTTAAAATTATATGAATTACTAGCTGTTTCCCGCGGCTCCGCTCTCGTATATACAGTACCCCTCGGGAACTTTTTCGGGATAAAGTAGCCTATGTTTTAATCCAGTGCCTAAACTACTACCATACCAAATTTTATCGAAATCCGTTATGTAGCTTTTGCGTGAAAGAGTAACAAACATTCATCTATCCATCCATCCACAGGGTACTACGTACAGGTCGGTACATCATTCAGATACAAAGTTTTAAACGCAGTACTGCTGCAGCTGGGCGGTCTACATCTCAAAAATCAATGTGAATTATTATCAGAAGGAAATACATTAGCGGTAAGATGATATTTGCAATCATCTTCACATTTCCACGCCCTTATCTCAACGGCATAGAGTCTATTTCATCTTATCATACTAAAATCTACACGTGCAAGCAAGGGAAATACGAAAATAAACCTTACAACTTTGTAATAGAGTATGTACTTGTTTGTGAAATGTGTTTCGTGCTTTATGAATGAGACTTATTCTCGTTGTTAGGGTTGCCAGACGTCCCATATTTTCCGGGACGTCCTGATTTTAGGTATTATTTGAAATGTCCCGTTGGGACAAGCGATAAATCGACTATCGAGCGATCTAGGGTTAAAAAGTACTCGCAATATACCATACACGTCATAAATATGAGTTCGGGCAACACTGACTGCTAATATCAGCTCGGACTCCCCAGAAGTAATCAAAATATTATGCTAAAACTTGCGATCCTCAGAAGAAAATACTAATTAATATTGTTTTGTTGTCCTCGGTGAAAAATTGAAATCTCGTATTTTTTCCCGACTTCGGTGAAGCTAAAAGGAAGGGATTTTGGCAGTCTATGTAAGTATGTAGGTATTCCATCGAATCGTCGCATAGTTTTTATAAAAAAAATTAGTTATCCTAGTTATTTAACTAATATAAACAGTTATTCCATATAGATTGTTAATAAATGTGGCAACCCTAGTTGTTGTTCATTGAAAAGGGCTTGGTAGTTGGTACCTACGTCAGTACTCAGTACATATACATCATGTGGATATGATAATTGATGAAAGTTCGCCAACTGGGCCAGGTATTTCGAATACATAATGATCTACGCAGTTTTTAATGTACAGCCGACAACACACCCTCGTAACATTTCGATTTTCGACCTTATTACATCTACAATAAGGTTCAAAAGTGACACACAGACCTTGCGACCGACCGTACTCTCAACTCTGTACGGATGCCCCAAATAATAAGCACAACACAATACGCCGTTAAAATGTAAATATATTCGATATAAAAGCCAATGACGCAATATTTAGTATACATTTGTTTGACAATTTGGCACGTATCTAAGCTGTGCTCACGACGCACACAGTACGTGTTAAGAGTGTGTTTATAATTTTACGAAACATTGCTGATAAGTACGACTTATAAAATATAATTAATAACGGGTTATAAATATAATTTTTCGCATGTTTAAATACTAACATGTCATTAATAATTTTCTAAAATATCCAGGCAAAGTTTGAGATTGACTTGTATTATCTCATGGGAGCACTATACTTTTTCGAGATAAAAAGTAGCATATTATGTGTTAATCCAGAACTTAAACCAGTACCGTGCCAAAATTTCATCAAAATCCGTTGCGTGAAAGTAACAAACATCCGTCCATCCTTACATATACTTAGAATATTTATTTCGTAGTTTAATAAAGTTTTAGTTGCCAACATGTATGTACTATACAGGGAATTTACTGCACTTTCAATAATATCTCTAATACTCTTTTATTTTATTTTTATGAGATGGGCCAGGAAACGAGCAGACGGATTGCCTGATGTCGCAACACCAGAGGAGTTCCTGGTCCTCAATATCCCCAAACCCCCTTAGGCCTTACACGGTCAATTAGTTTACTGGCATATTCTATTTGGATCCAGTTATATTATTTTATAAACGAAAATATTCTTTTTAATGTTAACAATTTAAATGTAACTTATTTCCCGTGCCAGAAAAATACTTTAAAGCATTAATTTACAATTGAATTTAATGGACTAAAAATAATATTAGACTGTATTGCATAGTGTTTAGATAACACTATGGAATACAGTCTAATATTATTATTATTACGTTGCACATAATATATATGTAGCGGTACAGTATTTAAATATAATATTATTCTAAGGAAAATAATGTGACTTCTATGTAATTTTAGATTCACTTTATTTTCCAGACAGAGTCGTTAAATAATTAAACCAACACAGAGTCTGTGAAGGATAAATTCAACGTAAGTAAATACACGTTATGATAGTTTCTTTTTTTTTTCATGGAAAGAAATCATTTTTTCCATGAAAATAAAAAGATAATAAAAAAAATACACTTTAAAACATTTTCAGTAATTGCCATAGAACATTATCTATAGAGTTGTAAAAAATAATATTTATAATAAAGTCGGTTATTAAAGTTATTCTCTCGGCTATGAACAATCACAGTTACAAAACAGTGGTTTGACAAGAAACAAACAACAAACGATAACATTATAATCTGGCAAGTGGCAGCCGACATTCGCGTGTATCTAGAGTGCAGTGCGCAGCCCCGGAGCTCCGGCGCCTGCGCCTTTATCTAATACACATTGCAGTTGCTTTTAGTTATTAGTACGGACTGCGGTTACGCCACGATGCGCTCCCAAACAGAAATAACGTGGAATATCGGTCACAGACTCTGGTCCGAATGAACGGATAGAATTAATTGTCGGCGCGGCACTATCGGGCCGGCCGCTGTGCGCGCGGACGTTTCCGCCGCGAGAGAAAAGCGCGGGAGCGAAACGTCAAACTGACAAGTGTTTTTTTAAATAAATTAAAATGTGCACTGGCGTTAAAGTGATAAGCTATCTAAGAGGTCAGGGGGTGATGCGATACGTTTTCGTAATTAGGAAAAAAATATGAAGTGAAGTGTTTGTGCGAATTTGTGTTTGCGCGAGCGCAGCGAAAAGGACGAGCCTTCTCGGAAAGCATTGATTCATACACCGGTTATCGCGGCTCGGGCGTGCGGCGAGATGTGTGAGGTCACAAGTTGGATCCCGCACGCCGTGGTAGAGACACTGCGCGACCGCTCCGCGCAGCCCGTCATCGCCTGGCTCACTCTCATTCGCGCTAGTATAGAGGAGTACGACCCTCTGGTTGTAGTCCGACCGCCGTCCAGCATATCGGAGGAGACGGAATCGGAGTCGGAGGACGCCTTCGACGAGATCCTGTCGCAGCTCGGCAAGGAGATCTACAAGCTCGACGAGTACCAACGGAACCTTGCGCCGGCGAATAAGGAGATATCGGAGAGCATCCTCAACATATTCGACGAGTGCCTGAACGGCATGAGCCGGGGACACGTCGAGAACGAGACAAAAGTGATAAGTGCGCCAAAACAAGCGGAAAACAATAACATGTATACAGAAAACAGTAGCATCAGTGACTGCGAGGCCGTCCCGCTCGGGACGAGCACGCCGGTGGAAAGTGTGACAGGGACGGAGAATGGTCCCCCGGTGCCGCCGAGGAAGCCCAGGATGCGGTCGCCGTCGCCGTCTACGTACGACGACGTCGAGCTCGACGACATATCGGACAGCGACTCCGCCAGCACGTGCTGGAGCTACAAGGAGTGCACGACGGACGTAGACCCGCCGAAGGACACGTACGCGGCGGTGTGGTCGCACAGCAGCGGCTACCACAACAGCGATGACATTCTGCGACGCGTGCTGGCGGCGCAGCGGGGGACGCCGTCGCGGCTGTCTTTCGACACCGCGAGCGAAACGGCGGAGGTGGAAAGGTGCGCGCCAGTCGTCGCCATGACGCCGGTCGCAGACGACGGCTACGAGCCGGTACGCGACGCGATCACGGACGAGAATATTTACGAGGAGATCGAGTACAGCTACACGGACGAGGGCTGCTCCTGCGGCAGCGTGGAGGTCGAGAGCCTCTCCATCAGTGCCAGCTCGGACGCGGGCCGCGAGAGCCCTCTGTACGCGAACCTTCGGGACCACGACGCGTACGCGATACCGCCCGACGTTATTTTCTGGAAGAAGTACATCCTCGGAAACCCTTTTTACAACGAGGACGAAGAAGATGAGGTAAGTTTTGAAGTTATTTCGTAGTGTACAATTAATCTCGAACTCCACAATCATTTTCATACTCTACAATAGTATGTTTATCTCGTTTTAAAAGTGATGTTGTTTCCTTATTAGTTTCAACATTACAAAGTTATTAGTCAGTGTTAACGTCATTAAATAATCACCTACTGTTAAGATATGAAGGTGTATTATATTTTATAGAGTCGTGCTACTCGTTTCTGGTCACCGGTGTTACAACTTACAATTGATTTGAATATTGCTCTCGCGTGCTCCGTAATTGTTGACTTCCTTATTATTTAATAATAAAAGACTGTAACTTTTGAAAGTGTGACTAATTTCCCTCAATATAGAACACACGATATAAAAACTAATCAAATACACGTATATTTTGGTAAACAATTTGCTTTTATTTGTGTTAAAATAATTTAGTGGATGATAAGCAAGTTAAGGACCGTTAAGGGCCTGTTTTACAATCTTCTATTATGTGTCACTTAGTTTATTTCATGTCTTGTCTATGTCACTCGATATAGAGTAGTAGACAAAACTTCCGAATAAGCTATCCGACACCTATTACTTATAAGACGATTGTAAAACACAAACAGCCCCTAAATAATGTTCAGTAAAACAACTTCTGTTATTTTACCGAAACGCCAGAAAAGGTCTTGTCACTTCATTTGGCCGTCTTGCAATATTTAATATAAGAGTAATTAATATCACAAGTGCTGTGGATTAAAACATAGGCTACTTTTTATCCCGAAAAAGTACATTATTCCCGTGGGATATCCGATACTATATTTACGGGATAAGCTAGTAAAATAAAAAATCAAGGAGTGAGATTTTCTAATTTGCTACAATATTATGTTTGTTAATAAATGTATTTACATTGAAAGATAGAGTTTAAAATAACAACAATTTTAATAAATAACTACAACTCGACTACGTAAATTATATATAGCCTATGTTACTCGGGCTATTGTTACGAACCTATTGACACCTCATTTATTTAGATCGGATCAGTAGTTTAGGTGCTACGATGAAAAAAGCATACATACATACTTTTACTTAGGCCTTTTCATCCTTTAATGGATGATTATACAGTATTCTCCAAGCAAAGTAACCACTCTTGAAATACTGTAGCGTCTGGGACATTTGTAAATGTCGTATGGTTGCCCAAGCACATACGGCATTCTCACAACAGAGTCAGCCTAGTCCAGAGGAATGACTGGTCAATACGTCTGGGGCCAACCATGTGCGGGTTTCCTCTCGATGATTTTCCTTCACCGTTAGAGCGTCCGTACCTACTTGAGATCTAGAAAAAGTACATACATAGACTGGCAAAAATCATTACCCTGCCCTTTGGCTTCGTCGTAGTCGGTTAACAATATACACATGCGCTTTATTATAATACAGCTACGTCACAACTACACGCGAATAATTTAATGTTTTCCTTCCTGTTCACTTTGTAACACTCCTACTTATTGTTTATCTCGACAGCAGCTAGGACAGAGAGAAATATAGACAGACAGACAGAGTTAAACTATATGGGTTCCTTCATCCTTGTATAGTACGGAATCCTATAAAGAAACTTATTTGTCTTATGTTTGTCCCTGGTAATCTAATAATTTAATTTTTATTCCCTTAGTAATTGAGAATTCTTTATTTTTTTGCAATGTTTGGATGTATGTGTTCCTATATAACAGTAAATACTAATGATAATGACAAACACACAATGTATCAATATTCAAATGTGTGTCCATACTCCATACTCCATATGCATGCGCCAGCGCACCCCGATGCATAATAATTGTAAACCTATTTCCGTTGTTGGTCAACAGTTTATATTCCTGAAGCACAGTCAATGATTTATTGATCAACAATTAGAAAGCTATTAAATTATTGGTTCTTTAAATAATGTGGAAATCGTCCAAGGCAGCACAGTAAGTGGCAGCGTAACAAAAAATGGTTTTGGTCTACGAAGGAATATAGAAAAAAAAAATCTTAGATTAACAACTATAGCATAGATACTCGGCTATTAGTAAGACTTAAGAAAGATATATATAAAGTTCCTTATCCCACATGCTAATACTTATTAACGGTGCAATAAAGAACATTGAGACAACCTTAGAGAAAAACAATTAGATGGATTTTTCACTTTCACTCTTATCGGATTTTCTATAATGTTTTGTGAGACAGATAGCTGCCTACGGCTTTGATTTAGTTCTCTTTCCATGTTAATTTTTCTTCCAATGACAAAATTAAAGGTAAAATCTTTGAGTTTTTAAAGCATCGACAGCTATTACAATGCATGTATTCAAATCAAACTAGTAGCTTATTTTAGTTTTGATTATGTTTAGATTAGAGAAAGTAACAGAATTTTGGAAAGTTAAAATGTAAATAATTGTATTCAAATGACTCTAAACTGTAATGAAATTATTATGATACTAGCTGTATCATTCAAACTAACTAGGTGTTTAATTCAAATTAATTATAAAACTTGTATGCAGTTCACGAGATAAAAGTGAAACCCCCAAAATACAAGGTCTATCTCATATGATGTGTGTGTGTGTGTGTGTGTGTCATCATTATCATCTCGCTCACTACTTGACTTATTGGGGGTTATAATTACTGTCTTTTCGTGACTTCAAACAACGATGCTAAAATGATTTCTCTTCAAAAATGTTATTCTAAAGTCCATTAATGTGTTCGTCGAGTTTCATCCGAATAAAAAGTTGTATTGTTTTAGTAATGAGTACCTAATTGTTGAGACAATTGCGTGGATTTTGTTTTTGTTACGTGTGCGTGCCGCGTGGGACCATCTTGTTATATCACCTTGAGTCACTGATGGAGATGACGAGTTTGTCCCAATTTTAATAGATATTCAATATAGTCAAGTATGAAGTAAGTAAGTCGATAATTCAATACAGCAAATTTGAGCGTGAGTTCTATAAAATATTGTAGAATACTGTTTGGGCTGGTATCGACTTCAAAATTAAGAAGATTGAGTAGAGAAATTGTTAAAATTTTAGCTGAATTTAAAAGGGGACTTATTTAGAAAATAAGTTTTATTTCATACTTTTTTGTGTATTTTTTTAAAAATGCGTGTGAGTAACTACATACATAAATTTAAAGTAACCCCGAATTGTCAAGCGGAGCTAGCGAGCTGATTATGATGAATTATAGCTAACAACACTCTAGATCACGTCAGCTTTCCCACAAAAAAAAACCGCATCTAAATCGCACCTTTCGTTTAGCAGCTACGATACCAACTGACAGACTCACAGACAGACTGACACATGAAACTTATAACACCCCTTTTTTGCGTCTGGGGGCTTCAAAATCACACACCGCATCAGATCGCCTTACAAGGGGCGTAGTTTCTTTACATGTGTGTGCGTGACGTTGTGTAAATATACAGGGAGGCGTAGTTTGAACTGAACCTCAATTCTCGTATTTAAAGTATGCTTTAATTTTACTTTAATTGGATTAAAAATGACTCGACACGTTACCATGAACGGAAATTATGGCGTTTCGACCAATCAGAGCACGTTTCACGTTGGTTTAACGTTCATAAAAACTCCGTTTCAGAGTTTAAGCGTATCGGGACTTGATTGTAATTGTATTAATGCAGGTTTTATTTAGCAGAATTGCCCCTCTGCTCTCAATTCTCAAGTTTGTTTTTCTTTCCGGGTCAAGAGGAACACATTTCCACAATCAAAAATTTCATTTCAACAAGTTTATCACGTATCCTTGTTTGTGTGTTTTAGCAGTGACTAGAGCTAGAAATCAGGTGATCGACAAGTTCATTTGCCCCTGCGTGCTTGCGTGTGCGGTGTGCCCAATGGAGCGGGAACAATTACGTTTTTGGCACATGTCGATATTGGTAAACGTTGATGCAATTATGAAATTCACTTTTTGTAGAACTAACAATATCATTAGTCAAGTATTTTGTTAAATAACTTTTTTTTTATTTTTTATAAAAAGTACAACCCAACTACATAAATAATAGAGCCTACTAGCTGATGCCTGCGGCTCCGCCCGCGTAAGTATAGTAACCCACGGGAACCGTATAGGTATAATATCCCGCGACAAAAAGTAGCCTATGTCCTTTTCCGTGGTCTACTTTATATCTGTGTACCAAATTTCATTTAAATCGGTTCAGTAGTTTTGGCGTGAAAGACGGACAAACATACACACTTATTAGAATGGATGTTACCCGGGCTATTACTACGAATCTATTGACAACTAATTTATTAAAATCGGACCAGTAGTTTAAGTGCTACGTTGGAACAAACATACATAAATACACACATAGACTGCCAAAATCGTTACTCTTCCTTTTTAGCTTTTAGGAGCCTGTTGTACAATCTATAGATAGGTGTCAAATGGCTAGCTTATTTTCATATTTTGTCTATGTCGCTCGATATAAAATAAACAGCGACAGAACTTCCGAATAAGCTATCCGACACTTAGAATATTAGAAGATCGTGAAACGAGCCCTTAGCATCTTTAGCGTAACATATCTTACAAATAATGTAAAGCGGAAAGATTTGATTGTTTGTTTCTATTGAATAGCCTCCGAAAGTACTGGACCGATGAAAGGCACACAGATATTTGGTAGACCACGGAGATGGACATAGGCTACTTTTTCTCGCGGGATAGCCTTGTGTGTACGAAGTCGTGGACTACATTTAGATATTAACTAAACTTAATTGAAATTGAACTACTAGCAATATAATGCAACTAACATAATATTGATTTGTATTTGTAATATAATATTTACAAGCATTTAGTTACCAGCAATAGTCGTAACTTGATAAGTGTAAATTACAAATTACATACAATACTTATTACAAATTACAAGATGCATTAACATGATGAAATAGGTATCTATTTCTAATATATCGTTATGAAATTGTGTCATTGTTTTCCTTATCTCTATTTGTAGAGTTTACAAATGATTCCATTGGTCTTCATTTGCTTCTTACTATACAATTTTCGAAATAATATACATGAAATAGTATAATATAATATCTATGGACGCTTCACACTACATCAATCTGACCCCTTGCTAAGTACCCGAAGAATTTGTGTTACCGGACACCAACGGGCTCAACCACTGAGCCACAGAGGTCGCCGAAAATTACACGTTCCTTAAAGACTCTACAATCTTCTTCTTTCTAAACTCTACGATATTATTCTTTATAAACTCTACGATATTATTATTTGTAAACTCTACAATCTTCTTTGTAAATAATAATTGTTTACTTAATTATATTTTGATGCTAGACGATGCCCGCAACTTCGTGTGCCCAAAATAAAATCTCGACAGATATTGTACATTTTGTCGCAATAAAAGTAGCATGTGTCCTTCCCCGTGGTCTACTCTACATCTGTGCCAAATTGCATCAAAATCGGTCCAGTAGTTTCGGAGCTTATTCAATGCAAACAAACAAACTTTCCCTCTTTATTATATTATAGTATATAATTATAGGTGAACAAAAGGAATAATAAGTGAAATAAGTTATATTAAACTAAGGGCCAGTTCCACAATGTTTTGATAAGTGTTGGATAGCTTATTCGGAAGTTTTGCGCTGGTTATTTTATAGTTTATATCGAGCGACAGAGAACAAACATGCAAATAAGCTATGATCTGACGCTTGTAGATTGTGAACCAATGAGAAGGCTCTAAATATATCAAATCAAATCATCTATTATTCGCAGAAAACACTGTTACAATAGGTGTTACAATAATAGGCTATCGGACTAACTTTTTTTTTATTGCATAAATGAATAGTACTCTTAAATATGAGTAACTTCTCAGAAGAAACCGTATATCAAAAGTCAATATTTTCAAAGATACAGCGATTTGTATACAAAATTTCACGAGCCTCCTAAAAACGCTCCATACTAAAGTTGACCTACAAATGACGTCACTTGTAGGTTATAGTATAGTATACGGCCGCAGGAATATATTTGTACATATCTCCGATATTTGTGCGTTTAAGTTATGAACTTACCATAATGAATGTTTTTGTATATGATGTGAGTAAACTAATGATGTAGGTTTTGTTTACCAATTTCGCAAAAAAAAAAATTTTTTTGGTATAAAGACTCGCGTAATTTTGTATACAAATCGCTGTATCTTTGAAAATATTGACTTTTGATATACGGTTTCTTCTGAGAAGTTACTCATATTTAAGAGTACTATTCATTTATGCAATAAAAAAAAATCAGTCCGCTTGCCTATTATACATGGTTCAAGTCTTTCTACCTAATAAGTAGGCATGCAAAATGTATATTATAGTTGTAGGTAATAGAATAATATCTTTCTGAAAAGGCTGGCAACGCATTTGCAACTCCTCTAGTTGGGGTTGTGCGATCGTTTCCATCAGGAGATCCGTTGCTCGTTTCGCCCTTATGCCGTGTTAAAACTAGATTAATCAACAATAAGTCCAATTGGTTATGTACAGTTCGCGTTCTTTATTTATTAGCATTTAATTGCTTTGTGTTATTTGTCGCGCCTCACTGTACAAGGGGAATTTATGGTAATGTACTAACTAACTAAAAAGTCTATCAGGGAATCTAATTTATAAGCAGGTTGTTTGTCGTCATAATTTGTTTGTATTATGTTAAAATGTGAATCAAATATTTTCGGTGCAGTTTTACAAATTGTGCGAACAGAGGAGTATGATATTTGGCACAGTTAACGTTTATGTGGAGGAACGTGTACAGAATAAGAGTGAATTTGCTGTTACGTTTTTAATTTTTTTTTGAAAAACGTAACATAATGCTTAATTTGATTACCTAGTTCCAACTTTATACCTACTTATTAATTTATTTAAATTTTAAGTAAGCATTAAAAAACTGCGCAGTCCGATATGCTACCTGCTAAATTTACCAAAATGTACAAAATATCGTCACCGTAAAATTGTAAAATATATAACTAGTGAAATTATTAAATATTTATAGTATTCCAATGACAATATTCTGCCTATAATTTAACACATTATTTTTGGTTACATTATAAATATATAGTTTTAAAACTTTGGGCATATTTTTACAAGCTCGTTAGTTATTTTACAATGTATCGGTTTTACAATTTTACGGTAACATATACAAATATTGCGCCATTGTAATGTAAGTAATGTGCCTTAGTCCTTACATACATTTATGCAAGTTTTTAATTCTATGAAAATTGACCATGTCAAAAACTTGAGTTAAAAAGAAGGGGATTAAGACATATCAAATATACATAATATACTTAATATGATATGTGATCATACGTAAACTTGGCCTTTAGTCAAGATGCTTTCGATAATTTCGACGGCGAAGTACGAAAACAAAATGTATTGGATTTGATGAAAGGCATCGCAAGCGACATGTCACTTAGCGATGACTTATGTCAAATTCCATACATTTTTGATTTTGAACTTCGCCGTCGAAGTTATCGAATGCATCTTGACTAAAGACACTTAATCTGTCTTACTCCCCGCATGGTGCACCCCGCTTTATAGCGCGTTAGAGCCATAGCACATGGCGTATTTTAAACGCCCAGAGGACGCGCAGTATACGCGCTTCAAACGCAATTCGAATAAATTTCTTTAAATATAAAATAAGCAGAATCTATGGCATCGTAAGCGCGCGTTCCTAAAACTTACGTTCTCTGCGCGTTTAAAGTACGTCGTGTGCGCAGCTTACTAGTCGCGATATCTATATAAAAACAAATAAAGGCGTCAGTCGGTCTCTGCAAACTCCTTGTATGATAAAGGGGCAAGGTCAATGCCCTGTTATCACCCTTATCACGCGAGGTCGCTGGGCCTTCCGTGTGCCATAAATTTCTAGGTATCTGTAGGAGGAAACCCTTTGCGATAGACAATTGTAACACCTCAAGACAGTTTATGAGTTTAATATATCGTGCAGTTTAATGCTTTTATGCGATAGATACAAAATTATGAGCTCTCCTATTCACAGGCTATCACTGTCTCTGCTAGCCAAAACGACAAGGACAGCATGTGACTTGAGCGGCACTTAATTTAACTATGGTACTTTCAGTATTCGCCATATGTGTTGACTTTACATTAATTACAGATAATATGCAATATTTTTTTTACAATACAATATAAAATTAACTAAAGAAGCTTATTGATTAATCAGTTAGAATTACAATGTTAATATGCAAAAAATAAAACTTACAAAATTAAATAGGAATAATGACAATTATAAAAATAGGATTAAATAAATTTAAAAACATCCAAATGACATTGTTTTAGGTCACTTTTTACGAATTTGTCGTAAACTTCGAAAAAGCATTTGTAAGCTGATGGACTTTGAATGTAAGTTGCAACTTTTAGTCGAAAGTAAATCGAGTCGTATATTATATTGTGATTGATAGGATATTTGGTGTTTGGTTCCAATACTATTCCAATTTCCAGACTTACTCGTAACAAGTTCAACAATAATAACGTACTTTGAACTTCTTTTGATGTTTGTATACTGTATACTGTATAGTGTATACTACTGTTTAATATTATACTGTTACATATTTTGCTTTCAAGGAAGCGCTAATCGCGATCTGCACATGGCACGCAAATGCAGCTGCTACTGTAGTCTGTAGTCTATACCTAAACTAGGTATATTCCATACTTAATATTCATGAATGGTTACTTTAATTAAAATACGTACTTATTGCCAATCCTTAAGATATAAATTTGAATGAAGCTAAGTTTTTCCGTGTTAACCAACTAATCGATCTCAGTGTTATCATCGACTCTGGATAATTTGAAATTAAAAGAGACATTAAAAGTAAGAAAAGAGACCTTCAAAATGGTTCGAATCAGCAAGAGTGTGGAATTTTTTTTCGAGGGAAAATATGATACTTCATCAAACAAAAGAGAAAACGGAATATAATATAATATGATCCGAAATCCGGTGGTCCCGTCAAAATTCAGAGCGCTGAAAATAGAATTCTGCGTTAATACAATAGAATTGAAAATGGAAGTATCGAGTGTCGAGCTGTCATATACGATATTGACATTTGACTCGACACTCTTGTGTTCGATTTTCAGCTCTGTTGTATAAGCGCAGAGTTCTATATCCAATGCTCGGAATTTTCCCCGACCTACCAGATTCTGGACAATATGTATAATCATATAATGCTTTAGGTCTTAGAAACTGCGTACCTACACTTATAGTTGCTGGACGCTTCGCTTGTCGCCGCACTAATCGCTCTGCTCGTCGCTCCGCCTATCTATTGTCAATAGTGCCCTATAAGGTCGTCCATGGACGTAGGCGAACACCTGTCCAGAATGTATAATGCCGTGAACACGCATGACGCGGAACCATTGTTAGCTCCTTTAGTACTTAAGTAGTACTCAGCTACTTTGTGCTTACTCACTATGTGCTAATTAGGCAATGGTCTGCAATCGATCTGCAGGATGCACTATTAAGGTTCCGGTTACACGTAACCAAACTGCAGGTTACTAAATTTCAATATCTAGGTACAATTGCCGACAAATTCAGTTAACTACTTTTGAACCTTATGCTATAGTATTAAGATCGAAAAGTGGAACACCAGGTTACTTACACCACCATTCTAGATCAAAGAGTTCCAACCTAAGCAGTATGTTTTTTTTTTTCACAACATTTCGGCAGTTTACGATCTCGCTAGGTAGATATATTACAGTATTTACAATATTACGATGACATAATAATATTATCTTTAAAAAGTATAAACGAGACAATCTTGTATTGTCGTAATCTCGGCAACGGCTGCAAGTATTTACATGAAATTTAGTATGCTGTTTTCGATCGATCTAGCTAGGTTTTATCCCTGAGAAACTGCGTATTTTCAAGTTAAGTACCTACTTATAAATGATTTCTTTCGTAGTGCGCAACAGTATATCAATAATATCGACTCTATAATTCAGTCCGATTGGCAGTTTGCATAATTTTTGCGCTGTGCAGAAATTCGGTATACAGTGGTGGGTTCGAGCCCCGGTAAAATATTTTTGTGAATCTTATTATTTCTAAAAATCTACTAGAGCTCCGAGCAAAACTCGGTTACCCAGTTTCTACAGGGAGACATTGCTTAAACACTAACCCCCTTACTAATAATCGCTGTATAAGCTTTGAATAATTATACAGTATTTTGTCTCCTTCTATCGAATTAAAAATATCACTTGTGTGACGGGAACAAAACACTGTATAACTATTCAAAGCTTATACCGCGTTTATTAGTAAGGGGATGTGTGCTAATTTGTTCCCTAATTATAGAGAAACCCGGAACAGTTACCATGTAATTTCACTTGTAAAGTTCAAAAGAGCATTTTAATTTCGGACCATGACATGACATTATAAGCTATAGGTTAACTGCTGACCAATAGCTGGCCATGTTACAAAATGTTCATGATGTAATATAACATGATGAGCATAATATGATGACAGTAGTAGGTACGTGTCTTGGAGACATTGTTTTGAAATTAGAACAATGTTTTTATAATCATTCCTTGTGATAATAGTGCAGGCGCTATAGGTAGGTAGTTTAGTATGCAAAATGTGAGCACCGAATTCCACCAATAGATTTAAGTTAAGAAAAGGTCAAATATTTAGTCCCCTTCTTGGTCCCCTTCAAGCTTATTTGTAACAGAAATGTATTGAGTACAATCTATAAAATCATTTATTGATTATTTGAGTAATAGTTTAGAGAGAGGTCAAAAAAACATTCCTCGCATTTTGCATACTCAACTACCTATAGCGACCGGTCTATATAGCAAAATGATTGCCTCCTAAAACCATCGAGCGACGTTTAAAAGATATATTTATTAATTTGTAGTAATTATATTTCATTTAAAAAAAAAGTTTATAATATAAACTTATGTCGTTTTGTCTTTGTTTTTTTATGCCGTTTATGTTTTTCTTCTGATAGGTCAAACTCAAACTCAAAATTTTTATTTCCATGTAAGTAGGTTATAATATAACGCTTATAGAATTCTATAATATAGGTCAGTACTGGAAATACCTTTATACCATTTAACTGAAAATACTATATAGAAATACCTATAAAGGATACGAAAACAAATAAAAGGTTAATAAAACTTAAACCGATTTATCTACATATTCGTAACGGCAAATCTCTGTAACCAACTAACCACAGGTCTATATAACCAAATCACTTTCCTTAATGGCTAGTTGCAACATTTATTGCGTACACGGTACAGATAATAAAATAGGTTATTGAACCGACATCAGCTTAGCCGACTAACGTAGAGTTTATGGCGTGGGCTTCCTCAAAACAATCATTAACTTCCAAAACACTCAAAGAAACCACCATAGAGGTGTTTTTAATCCAAGACAGAAATGTAAAAAAAGTAGAAAAATATGCTATTTTTAAGGATGTGCTTGTATTTATTTAAGGTATCGATACATTTTTATTAAATTAACCAAATGAAAGTTTTAATTAATAAATAAAAGAGATTGCGACTTAATTAAATACTCAACAAGTTATCAGTCTTCTAAGATTAAGCATATTAGGGAAATATAATAGGGAAATCACAAATTACACTTTTTCAACTTTTGTTTCATTGGAAGTTTAATTTCATAACATCATTCGTTTGTTTTATCTCTGAAATCGTTTACAGAGATAATATTGTAACAGTCTGTAGAGATAAACAGATTATCACGTAATCGGATGTACCGTCGTATAAATATTATCTGTGGAGCGACCGCGCTTGTAATTCAAAAATAGAACATCCTGTGACGGACAAACATTTTTTTATTAATCGATGGCCGTGTTCCGCGGAAAATAGCGCTAACAAAAAAACGTAAGCAAAATGGCGGCCGCTGGCATTAAATCATTAAATAAGCAAAATGGCCTTATGATAACAGTATTGAAGTTAGCAAACGTGCCCTGGCCGATAATACTCTGTTTTTTTCTTTAGCGCTAGCAAGCGCTAACTAGCGCTTTTTTCAGCGGAACACAGCCAATGCATCATACATCTACGGATATTTGATAATAATTTGTTGGTTTTTAATTATTATATGAATATGTGGAGCAAATACTGTCAGTAGAGTTTACTGAGAATTGTGCAAAACGGTGGAGTACGAAAAATGACCGGTAGATTAAAGTTTACCTAAGTATAGGAAGGTGTGCAGAAGACTAATATATTTTTATTTTTTTCTTATAAATACATTTAAATTAATAAAAAATAACAATAGCACAAACTACGTCAGATTATTAACATACACTACCGTGAGTTTAATAGAACACATTTACGTACTTAGTCAATATCACAATATTTACATTTTTTTCTATGTTAAGAGGCAAAAGAACCTTCAAACTTCAGAATTACCTGGATTATTATGGGCGAATTGCGACCACAGGGTGACCTCTTGTCAAAAATTAATTTGAAGTAAAAAGCTGAAAACTTTTTTATTACTAGTATATTTAAGTAATGGGAAATGCTAGATATAGCCATAGCACCTTTTTAATACAATGCCTTTTGGCCTAAACATTTATGTATTGCATCTTCTATTAAATATTTTAAATATGTGTCAGCATAATACAACATCATCAAATTTACAAAAATACTCAGGAAACATTAAATTTATAAAACTTCAATATAATAATGTATCTATAGTAATAATTAACTCTGGTTATTTCTTAGTCACTAACCTAAGATAATCACTACTTTTATCTTCAAGAAAACATCTTCAAAATTTCAACCATTCAAACCATCCTAAATTTCTTACACTAGAATACTACCATAACAGTTATGAGCACGCCAGGAGCACGAGCGGATGAATGGCCGTTTTTATGGACTAGTGGAAAGGTCACGGTGTTATTGCTCCAACTAGAGATGTGCTATCGATAAAATACCTTTATAACTTTAATGGCGCTATCGGCCATATGTTTTAAAATGTCAAATTCAATGATTTCAAAACTAAGGATGGGATTTGTGTTCGTGTATCAAAATCAATGATTTCAAACTAATCATGGGATTGTGTTCGCGTACCTATCAAAATCAATGATTTCAAAACTAAGCATCAAGGATGGACTGTGACGCTATGACGTACATTTGACAGAAAAAATCTTATTAATACAAGAAAAAGTTACGCCATCTTGATTTTAGACGATTTTGTCAATTAAAATTTGCGGAAAGTACATGTCTAAATGTCAATTTCACAAATGTCAAACCTCGATTGCCCTAATCAACGAAAAAAGAAGGGAAGTTTAGTTTTTTTTTTTAATAATAAAATACTTTATTGGCAAAATATTTTTACATTAGGTAGTAAACCTGCCAAACTGCGTAGCACACTCTTTGTTTCGACATGCCTCGTCAGTAATATAATATAACTCCTTGATCAATATACTTTTTAACACTCACCTATATCTTTGTAGTACCAACATGATATTACATAACTACTACTACTACTATAGAGTTTACGTAGAGAATAATATGTCTGTATTTAAAAACAAAAACCAACATACAATATACGTATTATATTTATCTTTGCATTAATTAACAATTATTTATTTTGTTATATTGATATTTAATGTTTATTAAAGCTAATACTACTACAACATAATATCATACTGAAACATTTTAGACAACGTCGTTATTTTATATCGATATCTTTACTATAAAATATATCGATAATACCTAGCACATCACTAGGTAGTAGGTACACAAAAAACACTAACAATGAATCAACGATACCGTTAGCTGATAACGAGTGTACTCTGAAGGTGATAATTTCCTATTTGCCGAGGAAGTAAATAGTGTTGTACCGAATACTTATCGATTTACGTCATGGCACATGGTTTGTTGATGTATTTGTTTCATTATCATCAGCACTTACTTCCTTACTAATAGATGTTATAGATGTAGGGCTAGGGGTCGTCTACGTGTTGCTAGCTTATGACAGCTTATCAGTTATCACTATCAAAGCTTTAACAGTTAACACAATACAGTTTTGTATTGTGTTAAAGATTAAGTTTCTCCATAAAATTTGGGGTCCCAATATCCTCTAGGGGAGGTGAAAATTTTCGATGAAAATTGGAAAGTGTCGTGCTGTCATAAATCATATTGGTCTGCTCCAGACCAAATCGATAAGAACGTGAGTAAGCATTCTTAAAATAATGTTAAAGGCTTGTGACTATTAAAAATTACCCAAATAGAAAATTAATTCACAACACAGGGTCGGTAGTTCAGTACCTACAATGAAACTAAATACTATTATTTTTATTAAGTATTTATGTTATTATATTGACGTCAAAGTGGCATACCGCCATATACGCACGTAGACTTTAGGGTTTCTACAACCATTTTATTTTAACTTTAATAACCTTCATTACGTTATTAAAGGTCAGTTACGTACGTACGTAAGTACCTATTACACGGTACATTTTTTCTAAACTTGTTATTAACTGAGTAACCTAAAATTTTGAATAATCATGAATGCACTAATATTCATTATGCTCAGACAAGTAACAATAAAGAATATACCTAAATATTTATTTTATTCTTAGTTCAAAACATTCTACTGTCAACTGTTTTCCTAATTTATTTTTATTATTTATTTATCAATTTATTTAAGTTTGGGGAGAAACATTTTTGAGATTTGGAATACTATACAAATATCGAAATGCACTGTGCATAGTACTCTATTCTTATACAGTAGAGTTGAAATTCTAACACACAAGTGTCGTACTGTCATAAGTCATAATGGTTCGCTCCAGATCAAATCTGTACGTCTGTTATTAGTATCAAAGGGCCATACTGACCATCCACCCCGCAAATCCAGCACCGGTAGCCGTCATTAATGTCAATAGTGTCAATCATTTATAACTTCTGCCTACAAGCACATATTAAAGAAATACTACTACAAGCATACGGTGTGTCTACGATTGTGTGGATAAATTGTAAGCCGTTGAAGGTCAAATTTTCAAATTTAGACCGTGTTGGATCGTTCTATGAAAGCTGTTTCTCTGTACTTACGTACATACGTACGTACTATGTATATACGTACGTTACGTATATACTACGTACGATTAATTTATTTACTTACGTACAAAGTATTTGTATTTTCTACTCTGTGTTAGAAGTCCTCTTCTCATATTATATGGGCTATGGCCCTCTGAACGCTCTGTACCTACTAATACTACGTACGATCAATTTATTTACTGACGTACAAAGTATTTGTATTTCCTACTCTGTGCTAGAAGTCCTCTTCAAGGTCACAGCATTGGATTTGCAGGCTGGACCTATATATGGGCTATGGCTCTCTGAACGGTCTGTACCTACCTACTTTACAAACATTCAAAGAGGCTCGACAGGCGATGAATGCAACTGTTTATTAAAACATGAATCACGCATTCCTGATAATCTGTGGTGTGACGTCATCAGCTGGCGTCACTGGCGCCTGGGCCAAGGATGATACAGGAAGCTGATAGCTTATCAAAACCTTCAAGTAATATACTTATAAAGAACGCTTTGAAGCATTCTTTCTCTAATATTCTGTCCAATGTCTGTATTGTACTTGAAGTACCTATCGAGAGTTGATTAGCTTATTAGCTATCTCTACTACATACTTTATTAGTCGCCTCCGTGGTCCAGTGGTTCAGAGCTTGGCTCTGGAAGTCGTGGGCTCGATCTCCGCGCTGGGCGAGCAAAAAATGTTGTTTTCAAGTCTGGTAATTTGGTTAGGGCTTAGGACAATGCAGGCTGATCACCTGATTGTCTGACAAGATGATCCACGTGTCCGATGGGCATGTAAACAGTCGGTCCTGCGCCTGATCTTTCGCCAGTCGAGTCAACTCTGTGTGGGAGATATTACTAGGTATTTTTTTTTTTATGAAATAAGGGGGCAAACGAGCAAACGGGTCACCTGATGGAAAGCAACTTCCGTCGCCCATGGACACTCGCAGCATCAGAAGAGCTGCAAGTGCGTTGCCGGCCTTTTAAGAGGGAATAGGGTAATAGGGGAGGGTAGGGAAGGGAATAGGGTAGGGGGATTGGGCCTCCGGTAAACTCACTCACTCGGCGAAACACAGCGCAAACGCTGTTTCACGCCGGTTTTCTGTGAGCCCGTGGTATTTCTCCGGTCGAGCCGGCCCATTCGTGCCGAAGCATGGCTCTACCACGTAAAGGTATCTACAATCTACATACTTCAAAGTTCAAATAATGTCTATATTAGCAACTAGATGTTGATCTAGTTGAACTTCATGCGCAAAAGTAAATTTAGCAGAAACCGTATATTTTTCCGCGATAAAAAGTATAATATGTCCTTCCCCGTGGTCTACTCTACACTGTGCCAAATTTCATCAAAATCGATCCAGTAGTTTCGGAGCCTATTCAATGCAAACAAACAAACTTTTCCTCTTTATTATATTAGTATAGACAATAGAGTATAGAATAAAAGCTTTGAATTGGTGACAATTTTAATATATTTTAAAACATTATAATAGGTAATTATCTATGAGGAAATATATGATTGGGATTTGACCAACCAAAAGGAATTTCCTAAACCAAAAGCGCGTCTATATAAGGCGATGATGATTAACTGATGTATCAACAGGCTGAACAGGCTAGAAATTTGAAAGTTTGCACACGAATTCCTCATATGACTTAGGCATCCACTAAGGAAGGATTTTCCAAAATTCAACCCCCAAGGTTAAAAATAGAGGATAAAATCTAGTTAGGTAAGTATAAAGAAAAAAACTGGCCAAGTGCGAATCGGACTTGCGCGCGAAGGGCTCCGTACGAAACATCAAAAAATCACGTTTGTTTATGGGAGCTCCCCTTTACCTAATATTTTTTTATTTAGCTACCTAATCGTTCGTACTTCTTAGCTTATATTTTGTAACAAGGACGAGAAATAAAAATACGTGTAGCTCTAATTAGAATATGTATTCCAATATATCAAGATAAAATTATTGACAACATAAGTCAAAGTATTAATTCACTTTTTAAACTGTTAACAATACAGAGGTTTTATTAATTGGAGTTTTGTAGATACCAATATATTTATCTAGGAACATACGAAACCCTGTCGGAACCGTTTACGGAACCAAATACTGTAGTGCCTGGTTCCGAGCCGAGGTACGTGGTAGGTGGTACCACCATTACCATATGAAAGCGGGGGCCAGTGAAGCGTGTTATTATGTATGTAGGATTGTCGATGTTCAAACAAAAAACAGGCCAAGTGCGAGACGGACTCGCGCATGGTAGATTCCGTACAAAACGGAAAAATATGGTTGTATGGAAACCCCACTTAAATATTAATTATTTTTATTAGTATTTGTCATTATAGCGACAACAATAATAAATGAAACGTGAAAATTTCAACTATCTAGCTATCACGGTTATATATACAGCGGACAGCCTACTGACAGATATACAGACAATCCCGTTTTTACCCTTTGGGTACACAACCCTAAAACAACGACAAACACACGTCATATTGTTTTTGTAGGATGTTTGTAACAAATAAAGTGGATTGTTATTAAGTTAGGCATTGAATTTAAAAGCAATTGATATTATCGGACGAACAATATCACGATTTCCTTTTAAATAGCATTCTTAAATGCAGTTCGAACTCTTGTAATGAAACTTGCTTCTTTTCGTGTAGTAAAAGAAGTTTAAATTTTGTATCGCCATCTTAAAACGCCGCACCGCGTCACGTCTGAGTGTAGAATGGCTCGTCATTGGTCAATTTTGACATTTGCATTAATGACTCATGGCAAAATTAATGGGAATACACAGTATTATAATAGTAATATACTATAGTCAGTACCATCAGCTATAGTACTAAGTATAGTATAGTAATAATATGTACATATAAGAACAAGGTGAATTTTTAAGACGAACTCTACAATATTTTTAATACACAGTATTTTTTATTCGTAGGAATACACTATAGTCAGTACCATCAGCTATAGTACTATGTATAGTATAGTAATATGTATACATAAGAACAAGGTGAATTTTTAAGACGAACTCTACAATATTTTTAATACACAGTATTTTTTATTCGTAGGAATACACTATAGTCAGTACCATCAGCTATAGTACTATGTATAGTATAGTAATATGTATACATAAGAACAAGGTGAATTTTTAAGACGAACTCTACAATATTTTTAATACACAGTATTTTTTATTCGTAGGAATACACTATAGTCAGTAACATCAGCTATAGTACTATGTATAGTATAGTAACATGTACATATAAGAACAAGGTGAATTTTTAAGACGAACTCTACAATATTTTTTCCTAATTTTTAGTACAACTAGATTTTGTTTTTCGAAGAAATGCTGACGTAGTTCATTCATAATCTCGTATGTTGTTGCCTCCAACCAGTTTTGAACCTGTTACCCACCTTGACCGAATGACTAAGCCACGCCCCCGGATATCCTCGGGCCACGCAGATGAATCATAGAATTCAAAGACCATGACATAGAATTTTAGTGACATGCCTAGTTCCGCATCTTACAATAAATCAATTAAACTATATATTATTTCCTTTTTAATATTAAAAACCTTACTACGTCATGTTTTGCAACTTTCGAAAAATAGATAGGAAGGTCCAAGGACGTGTAGCTAATTTAGAAGGAGCCTGCTTAATTTTTCTAGAGAATTTATAATATATAAGATATATATAAAACCTTAAACCCTCAATAAAACCTTTAAAAACACTTATTTAATATTTTCACGCCATTCTCAAAACAAACTTTCAAGTTTCAACCAATTAATTACACAAAAATGTCCGTTCTAAACTTGAATTGACCTCAGAGTCAACATGGCTGCCATTGATAACTCCGTCCCTCTCCGACGCGCGAGTTAACGCGCCGTGCGAGTGGGACAGAGTATCGTGCTAATTGTCTTGATGAGCAGACACAATGGAGAATCATTTCGTCTGGCGATCGTAAAAATGTTCATATTAAACATGATGAATGAATTTATTCATGTGTTGATAACGTTGATAAGTTATCATTTATACGACGGAAGTGACATATTAAAATTAGTTCTCCAAGCCCATCGCTAAGTATATGGAATTTCGATACTTCTTTGAGACTTTTTTAATTGAGCGCAAAATAAAGCTTAATATGCGCGCACATTGATATTTGCGCGGATATTTGACAATGTGTGGCACGGGGACGGGCATTTACAAATTCGACATAAATAATTAGCTGTTTTGTGGTACTCTTTGCGACACATGAAACCAAACCCTACAAAACTAACAAAAGGAGAGTTAAAAATTAGTTCCTTATTTAGAGATGGCCGAGTAAAAGGTACGCGACCTTTTTTTTTTACTTGGCAAACTGGGGACGTCGGCCGGGGTATGTGGGACTCTCTCGGGCGCGAGGTGAGGATCGCACCCGGGATACCGCACTAAAACCCTAAGGTAGCCTCAGCGGCCCAGTAAGCGGCATCTGCTTTAAGCACCAGAACCTTCGCAGCAGCCTGTCGACGACAGCTGCTTTTCCTCCGGTAGAGCAGACCGAGGCACCGGACGCTGTTCTACCGGATAGAACTCGTGCAATGTCCGCCCGAGTCGAAGAAAGCACCGTGCCTATAGTTGACAATTCAAGTGTGTTATATTTTTTTTATGTATGAACCAGGAAACGAGCAGACAGATCGCCTGATGGTAAGCGATTACCGCCGCCCATGGACACTCGCAATACCGGAGGAGTTACACTTGTAACTCCTCCGGTATTGCGACTTGCGTTCCTGGTCCTAAAATCCCCAATCCCCCCTTGGGCCTCCGGTAACCTCACTCACTCGGCGAAACAGAACGCGAGCGTTATTTCACGCCGGTTTTCTGTGAGGTCGTGGTATTTACCCGGTCGAGCCAGCCCATTCATGTGGCTCTCCCACAGTTAAATAATTATAATCCAACTAAGTGATTGCTTAATAGTTTCGAATATGACACACAAGTATGTACTTTGTGCACATTTATTTACTACTAGCTGATGCCCGCAACTCCGTTTGCGTAACTTCGTTGCCCGCAATTAACGGAAACGGAACCCTATTTTTATACGGAACCCTAAAATAAAAGTAGCCTATGTTAGACCTTATAATATCAGCTATCTGCTAGCGAAAGTCCCGTAAAAATCGGTCCAGCCATTTCAGAGATTAGCCGGAACAAACAGACAGACAGACAGACGGACTGACAAAAATTTTAAAAATTGATATTTTATTGCTAGAATCGAATATACTTTCATATGCATTAAGATAAAATCTGTTAATTTGAAATTACAAACAGACACTTCAATAGGGATGTTGCCTAGTGTGGAATATCACAGTTTTACAAATTAAATATTAAAATTGTTGATTAAAGATACATAAATCTGAAAGAAATAGGTATTTAGAGTGACGGGATTAAAAATATAAGCAAATAAAAAATATTGTCCATCCCTTTCTCGCAAAACGATTCGTGACGTCACAACCTGCTACCGCCATACATTTTGTAATGACAAATGTATGGCGGTAGCAGGTTGTGACGTCACAGGCCGATATGTCGCTCTCTTTCATATTGTAAATTTCAATGGTTTGTATCTACGTTATTTTTTCAGATATACAAAAATGGGTTCTGGATTGTTTATTAACATGTTGTCTAACATCGAACAGACGAAAAAATTTTTTTTCGTCAACATGCCTATTATATTTATCTGTATAGATGTGCTTTGGGTCTGCAATACTATACGTATTAATATAATAGTCATTATTATTTACAATTCACACCAAACTACTATTAAATCATGTTATTGTTTTGTAGTTATTTACACAGCTTTACTCATAGTGACAGGCGACAGCTGACCATTACGAGTGGCCTCGCCGATAACAGTATTGGCTGGTAATTGGCTGAACTGTTGTAAAATAACAGTATCTATACTAATATTATAAAGCTGAAGAGTTTGTTTGTTTGTTTGTTTGTTTGTTTGTTTGTTTGAACGCGCTAATCTCAGGAACTACTGGTACGAATTGAAAAATTCTTTTTGTGTTGGATAGTCCACTTATCGAGGAAGGCTTTAGGCTATATAGCATCATGCTAAACTCAATACGAGCGGAGTACCAATCAAGAATGTTACAAAATCGGGGGTCTTTTTTTCCTTTTGAGAGCTTTCGCTACGTACGCTGCGGAAACGGTTAAAGTTTCGCTAAAATGATGTATGGCAGAATTGTTCCCCTTTAAAAGTTCTAAAAAAAAGTCCGCGACAGTATATGTCTATCTTTTAAGGTTGGCTCACTATAACCTTTTTATACTTACCAAATTTGTTCTAAAAGTAAGCATTATTTGTGAAGGTGTTTTCATAAAGATTATATTAATCCTTATCCAAGTAAATACGTTATTCATTACAAGCATTTAATCTAGAAGAAATTTGCCGTTTACATCATTTGATTTCAATGAGTATTTTAGAAGATATCGCAGTAATAAAATAATCATGCGCGCTATAGTAAGGCGCGCGGAGCGGGCGGGCAGTCGGTCGTGAGGTGGAAGCGCTTCTTCTACGTAAATGAAGTCGCGGGTAAATTTTAGCGATATCCCAAAGTAACTATTCCACGCGGACGAAGTCGCGGGGAAAAGCTAGTAATGAGATATAGAGATACTGTGTCAATATATAGGATACTAAAGTTACTGAGTTATTTTGTGAATAGTGTATAGCTGATCTGTAGATTGGCTGTTGCCGGTTAAATTTTAAAAATTACATACGAGTCGAGAATTTCTTTGATTTGATCTAATGTCTAAATGTAACCTAGGATATTAATACTGGGAAATGTAATGTATATTTCGTAGGATTATTGTAAAGAGCGGAGAGCCGGATTATTTTATTCTGAGATAAAATTTCACCATGTACCTAACAATTTTTAGGATCTTCGCAAAAAACACTGTACTATGATAATAGCGAAAATTGTGCGCGCTAAATTGGCTGTCTAAAGTTTATAGAACTAGTAGACGCATCTTTATCTAAATAACTTACTGATTTTTGACCATTCTGAATAAAGGTGCTTTAAATGCACTCCTTGTCAGCCAATCAATTTTTCCATATTCCTTGTAGTCGGGTTTTTTTACGAAGACTCAATTTCCTTCATTAAATTTAAGCCCTAGAGACAAATTGAAATGAAAACTTTTGTAGGGGCGTTGGGTATTATTTGAGATGGAAAAAAACATTGAACTTGCGACAATGTTACCGATACCGGTACGGTATGAGGTAGAGCGGGGCGGGCGGTTTCGCGCGCCGCGTGCTTTCCTGTGCGCTTTGTGTGCGCGTGTTGCTTTCACTTCTGTCGGCACTCTCGGAGTGCCACTATTTTTCCCTGTATCTGGACGACACGAAGATGTAGGCTAAAGGCCTTATGTAACTTGGATTAATAGTTAATTTCCTTGTTCCAGTGGATCACCCCGGAGGAATGCGAGGTGTACTCCCGGGAGCGCCGGCCGCCGCTGGTCATCCCCCGGATCACGCAGTACCGGGCACCACGGAGATCGCCACGGCAATCGCCGCAGATACCTTACCATGAGGTAGGTGACCACCACGTCGTTTGATGGTAAGCTCTAAGCGATCACACAGTACCGGATACCATGAGGATCCCTACGGCAGACGCCGCAGACACCTTACCCAGAAGCAGACTAACCTTAGTGTGCTTAGTACTTACCTATAGTTACTCCAGACGTAGGTAACAGACTCTTATCAACCTCCTCTTTGTAGGGACCGACACCGTCCTCTCTCTTTTAAGTCCGATTTCACTCAAAATGATTTTCCTAAAGAGTTTTTTGGCATGAAAACTTATATTAGGTACAAGTTTCTATACAATTTATTATAATTTTCCTAAATAGTTTTTAGCATGGAAACTAACAAGTTTCTGTCTCTTATATTAATATCACTTTGCAGGTTTTTTTGCATTCTCGAGTGATTGGCTTAGTAAGGCCGATCACTCGAGAGTGGTTGACTTTGTATAAAAGTCATGTATGAAAACTTGACTTTATTTAAAAATACATACCTATTCGACGATACCCCATAAGAAAGATTACAAATTATAATGAATATTATTTTTCAATGGACAGAGCGAAAGTAGGGTTACTTATGTACGAATTTTTTTTGGAAAAAAATTAGAAAAAGCATAAAAAGACCTCAAAATTTTCACGTGTTTTGCTTTTTGCATGACTCTTGATACGTCGCAGTACGGTTTATTTTATTTTTTGTTCACTGTCTGGATTTATTGCAACATTTCTAAAGATACATAAGTCACTCTATACTTATTTGAACTTGTCAAACAACTTTGCGTAAACGCATCCTATGTATTAATGTAAGAAGATAATCCTCCATCCTTTAATGGTCAAATAAGAGAATTGTTACAAGTTACTGTAACTTGTAAGAGCAACTTCTACGATATATTGTAATTATAGGATTCACTTATTGAGGCCATTTTGGACCTGCTTCAGTTCTTTATTCATTCTAAAGTCCATTCAAAGCGGTCCCCTTTATAAACAAAGAAGACAATAACATTGCGTCCACAACAGTCACCAATTAGGTAGAATTAATCATCAGACAGAGACAGATATATTAATTAACATACGCGAAAGGAGGACAGCGAATACATAAGTTTATTGATGATTCAAAAGTTTTATAAAGGTCCTACTCTACGAGTGACAAACATAATCTATACTAATATAAAAAAGAGGAAGTTTGTTTGTTTGTTTGAATCCAATAGGCTCCGAAACTACTGGACCGATTTCAATGAATTTTGGCACAGATGTAGAGTAGACCACGAGGAAGGATATATTATGCTACTTTTTGTTGCGGCAAAATGTACGGTTCCAGCGAAATTTATTTTAGCACGCACGAAGTCGCGGTCATCATCTAGTTTGACATATTTTTATTTAAACCTTGTGTAGAAAACTTTGCAAGGTTGTTTTTTTTTTAACTTTCAAATAATGTCAGCATTATAGAGACGTAAAATATGTCACTTTGGTATTTGGTAGTGATTGACAGAGATGGTGCTGTACAAACTGGAAATATCAACGGTATACATATTATGTAAATGTCGCAGCCATCTAGTTGAATAGCCAGCCAATTCGACGAGAGAAATAAGTAGACCGATAGTTATTTAAACTTGAATCATTCAACGTTTAACGACTTGACGTATTGAAAGTTAGCCTGTTCACTGTTGGTAATGAGTTAATGTCTAATGACCGACCGAGACTTGTGCTGCCAAGTATGACACTGAGAAACATGCTTCGGAAATCGGAACCTATAACCCTCGGAATCAATCGCTCAATAAATTGGCTAGTTGTTACTTGTTATTTATCCATTTCATAGGATGCCGGCGTAAAATTAATGGCCTAGGCGTCGCATTGTCTGGCGAATATAATGAGATGGTAACAATAATACAATTACCTTGCTTAATTGAGTATTTGTTTACATAAATATTATTATCATATTACGTAAGAGGTACGTTTTAGGTTTTTTCTGCATATTCTATAAGGTTTGGTATAATCAATTACGGATACTTCATGCACATGATCCACTGCTTATGTAAAGACGTTTGGGCAGAGAAATAATTGTCATACTCGAAAAATATTTTTTTTCTTTATATGGGCGAGTTTGCGTTTTGCGGATAGTTACCCATACATGAAATGATTTTTTGGTTTGAGTATGTCAATAATTTTCATGCCCAAACGTCTTTACATAAGCATTGGATCATGTGCCTGAAGTATCCATAATTGATTTTCGGAGACCTTATATAGCTACTAGTAACCACTTAGGTACTACTTAGTGCAACATGTACCTAGTTAATAACGCAAACTAGTTTTAAATGCCAAAGATTTGCTTTGCTATATTGTATAAATATTTTCGAATCAAATAGCTTTATTGATTGATCGATCAGAGGCATTACATTCAAATATGATTTTGTATGGTATAATATACAGCTCAAAACGGCGTTCGCGCCAACTGGCTCGCATCCGGTCAGTGAATGAACTAAGCAAAATTCTTCGAACAATCGTCAATGGGTATCAAAAAAGAAAAGTTCATCACGCAAATTGGTTCAATGGCTATTGGATTTGTACATAATATCAGCATTAATTAGCATTAGCATTTACAGTTGCAATTTATTAAGAGAACGGAGGAGTATGAAATGTGGCACAGTGGACATTATGCGGAGGAAGGTGTGCAGAAAGCTATTATTTTTTTCACCTTTCGTTTTCACAGCGTAGCGAAATACCAAGCCAAATAATATTTTGTGAAGTGATGTAGAGTTTGTGAAATTATGGCGTGTAGAGTTATAGGGCGTTTAGAGTCAGAAGCTTGGCTCTGTTATGCGATCATTAACTTTTGGACGGTGTGTGTCATTTGGTCTAGTCTTGGCGGAATTTACATGAAAATGTTTTTGTGGGTCATAATAATTAGAATTCCAATAAATTCGTATATTAGGATGTGAATACAAGGTGAATACGCATTTGGTTACATTTAATACTATGTAAGATAATTTTAATTAAAATCACTACAATAATAATATTATTTATGGACGCTTCACACCACGTCAGTCTGGCCCCGTGGTAACTATCTATAGTATTTGTGTTACAGGTACCAACCAGACAATGGAAAGTATTGTCTATTATCATACTACCATACCTACCCCATGGAGGAATATACTACTAATAGTTATATACTATACATATATTTGAAATTTCTATTATATTAAACAAATACATATTTAATGCACATCCATGACCCAGGAACATTGGTAACTTTTTGTTCCCTCGGGATTTGAACCCGCGACCTCCGGGGTGAGCGCCAATGCGCTAAACACTGAACCACACAGGCCGTCAAAATTACAAAGGTAAATGAATAACATACCTATAGCTAACAAACTAGCGTAAAATTAATATCCAGTAAAGGATGGTACGGCAGTGTTTGCTTCGCGCTCGACTTGGTGGGGGCACTGCCGTGCCCCCAGATATATTAATATTGTACAGCGATGATAATTACAACACTTAGTTTAATTTTTGCAAGTTGTAATACTGCCATCTATAACTTGGTGCAATAACTAAAATGACGTTATGGTGTGCTATGGTAACGGTAGATGGCGGTAAATAATTAAATCTATTTCAAGCGTTAAGGAAAATTAGCTTTTGATTAATATTGCACGAGACTGGCCAGTATGAAATAGAATAATATATAATAAACAGTTTAGAACTAGGTAATTTGAAATAATAAGTAAAATGTACATTAAACTTGGTACATTGCTTTCACGTTACAATTTTTTCAGTAGTTTAAGGGGCCCCATACACGGTCCGGTTTGCCTTCAGTTCGGCCTGAACGGATGCAAAATCGTATCATGTGTGAGCTCGAATCCGTTCAGGCCGAACTGACGTCAGTTGGGTCTAGGGTTGCCACCTTTTTTTTCAGATAGAGTCTGGCTACTGAAACTGGAAAAAGGCGGCAAATTCAAAAATCGACGTATGGCAATCTTGTCTATAGTCGGAATTATAGTTTTGATACTTGATTATATTTATGACAATAATATTATATTTTGCTGTCGTAAATAATCAAGTACGTCGATTTTTTGAATTTGCCGCCTTTTTCCAGTCATCTTTCAGTAGCCAGACTCTAAAGTACAATGATTATTATGGGTAGGAAAAAGTACATTGTATTTAAAATAAAGTACAATTTATTTATTATCATTATTATGTTTAAATACATACGTAGAGGTCTACCAGAATCTGATGGCATTTAAAAAAAAATAAAAAATGTGATTTTCATATGGCAATGTCAAGTATGACCCGTCAAATCAAAGTACGTGATCTGTCAACCGCTGCTAAAATTTTGTGATTATGTTCTTGGAATTTGTTGTTTTTGTGAAAATATCCAAAAAGGCAATTCGATCTCAAGCGAGAAATATTGTTTTCTATGTCTATAGTAAAATATAGAAAGAAGAAGGTGTAAATCGAACTCAATCTTATAATTTAAAGCTCGTCGTAGAGTTGACCGGTAAGTTAGAGTGAGTTGTTTTGATACTTCTAGTTTTTTTATATTTTCTTAGGTAATTTGACGACTCTGTGGCTCAGTTGGTTGAGCGTGTTGGTGCTCAAGCCGGGGGTCGCGGGTTCAAATCCCGCCGAAGGAACAAAAAGTTTTTCTGTGTTCCTGGGTCATGGATGTGTATTAAATATGTATATAATATAATAAAAATCTTAAATATGTGTATAGTATAAAAGTATTTAATATATTTCCGTTGTCTGGTACCCGTAACACAAGTTCTTCGAGAACTTACCACGGGATCAGATTGACGTGGTGTGAGGCGTCCATAGATATTATTATTATTAATTATTGTGACTTCTTTAAAGGTATTTCCAGTATTACTATACGGTGAATCGTAGCTGATGGCACATGAATGATGGTTTGTTTTCCATGCCTGGTAAAAGGAGGAGAGGAGGAGAAAAGAAAATCAACATAAGACAGTTTCGATTTATAGTTGATTAGGAATAAAGTAACGAGTTCTATACAGTTCGGAAGGAAATTCCAACATTAAATAAACTGTTGCTAATTTGTTATAATATGTTATATGTATGTATGTTATTCGTAATAAATAAGTATATAAAGTAATTCACGATTGATTTATTTTTCATGAAATATCATTATCATTACATTGTATAAAACAAGTCGCTTTATCTGTCTGTGTTTAAATCTACGCAACGGATTTTGATGCGAGTTTTTTAAATAATAGTCTTTAAGTATTTAGTCTTTAAGATATAAGATTATGGTAAAATTTATATTCAAGTGCGATAAATATAATATTATGTAAGTATATTATCAAGTAGTCGCGCATATCGTGTCGAGGTGATATGGTCCCACTTTTAACAATTTGCATTGGGCAAACCTAAAAACATTTTCAATATTGTATCAGAAGTATATTGCTGTAAGTAGGTAGAGAATTATTCGCCGAAGTAGTTTTTTCTCCAAGAACACTATTCCACGCGGGCGAAGCCGCGGGCAAAAGCTAGTTTTCTATATTATACACCGAACATTCTTCATTTAATTATAATTCATGTTCAATAATACTAAAGACATAATTAAAAATTAACCAGTATCAAGATCGTTTAATCCTGTTTCCCCAGTATTGCACACTACAAAATTTTATTTCCCTATTTGCCATGAGATTCTGGTACACCTATACTTTTATTGTTTTTTGCACTTTGTATCAAATTACTATATCTCACAGTCCATATTTAAATTAAATTTAATAAGTAATACATTTTTTATCAAATTCAAAAGACACTTTGTTTCTTTCGTCTCTCCATTTGCTATAGGTCACAGAACATTTTCGGAATATATAATAAAAATTAAATGACTTTATACAAGTTTAAAAAAATTATCATTTCTCTTATTAAACACTGTCTTTATTGTGCAGTTGATAGTTCTAAAGTATATTGTAATAAAGTTAGTTAGTTAGTAAGTTAAGAAATTTTTCCATATAGATCATCCATATCTACATTAAGTTTTTGCAGATTTATATTTTCAATTATGTTAACATGCAATTGACATCGATTGAGCAATCGATGTATTTCGCATATATGTACGAATAAAATCATAATATTATTATGACTAAAGTTTTCGAAATCCTAAAAAAAAACAAATCGTGAAAATAAGGTATTTTCGTGCACTTTATTATTCTCATAAACTAAAGAGTACAATTACCTGAAATAACGTACAATACTTTATTATAAAGTACGGGTGGCAACCCTAGTTTGGTCCGATGCGATTTCTTCCGTGTGTGTGCTCGAATCCGTTCAGGCCGAACTGACGTCAGTTCTAACTGAAACGATCGGCCTCTCGTCTGTGGGAGCCTTAAGAGACACCTTGCACAAAGGAAGTCATTAGTTTACTTATTATGTATTTTCAATTAATAACCTAGTAAACTATTAAATTAAACTGTCTTTTACACTGCGTCCTGAATTTTAGCTAACATAAATCAGACCTTAGGAATTAGAAGACCTTTGCCAAGTAGACCTACAGACATACTTTATATAGGCCTGTGAACTTAATGAAGTACCAACATATTTTAATAACGTTTATAATATCGGCACCGTAATACTTGATAAGAAGGGGAACGTTTCCTAACGAATCGTCGACCGACGTGCTATCTGCACGTAGTGAGGGGCAGTTGATGTGTATAATGTCGATAAAATGGCATAAATATCCTTTATCCCTTCAATAGAGGAATTACTAGTTCAAATACTGTTTAAAGGGTGTGCTTCAAATAGAGAAAGCTGAAAGGCTTATTACATAGAGCTGTAATTACGAATGGCAGGTTAATTTATGTAATTATCCTACCATTATACGTTGATGTAAGAAAAGCGCCAATCGATATTTTTTGTTTTCCGAGTTTTATGACCTTTTGTTACAAACTAAATAACACACAGTTAAGTTTTACTAAGAAAAGAATTTTGATTACGATTTACGAATGACTAAGAAAGACTAAGATTTACGAATGACTAAGAGAGAAGAAGACTTCAACAAACTTTTTAAAACGCTCTTAATGCTAAACCCGGATTCCTTCTCTCTCTCACTGTATGTTGGAACGGGACAGACAGATCGAAAATGTCGGATTAAACGTTTAACGGCTTAAAACCGTTTAACGCGGTCGGTACTAAAACATCCACCATCACCTTCTAAGCAGTACGTCGACAACAAGCCAAACGAGGCGTCGAAATGTCTGGACATGTCGATAGTTTACTCGATAGTGACGTGTCAAAGTATCGATACAACACAACACTGTATTGTGACCACAAGTGTCGGTGTGTCATGACATTTTCCCGCTCAGTAGTGTAGTGCTGTAGTGCCAGTAATGAGTGTCAGTGTACTGTGATGACCATAATAATGACTATGTTCAAGCTGAAGCGAGGGAAAACTTGGTTTCGTGAGGTACACCATATTTCTTACCGTTTTTTCTATGCAATGTGAGTGTTTAAACCTGGAAAATAGCCGCTGTGGTTGAAAACTTATTGTTTTGAGTACTTTAGTTAGCTTATCAGTTTTTAATGGCGTCTTAAGGATATATTAGTGCGTTTTAATCCCGAAGTCAAGACGGAGGCTTTAGCTGTTACTCAATCATCGGTCTTGGATGAAACTGATGAGTGGATGTGAGTGGGACAGCACTATCGCCTCTCTCTCTTTCGTCTCTCCCTCCCCTCTCCAGCCACCCCACCTCTCCAAACATGCTAAGCGAGTAAGTCATAGATTTCATCATGAAGTAATCAAGAATCAAAAAGAAATCAAGATCAAGAAGATCACAAAGCATGTTTTATCCAAACGAGACTTGAAACTTGCTATTTTTAAATCTGAAAATAATAATCTGATGCCCAACTTTTCGAAGCCCAATATCACAAACAGATTTTTGGAGTTTGGACCAATCAAAACGAGTTTAACGTTGGTTTGACGTTTATGAGAATACTATGTTGCAGTTTTAACATATTGGGATTCGGGACTGTTTAATTCAGATAATTTGTTAAATCCCTATTCTAAAGTTTGACTATTATGAATATAGACCTGAGGAAGATCATTTGATGTTCTGTCATTCATAGCATGACACCACAAACCACTGTTAAGGAAATAAGGATGTCGCTACGCGTAACGCTGTTACATGATTGGTTTAAATATTGCATAGGCAAATAAGGTAAAAGCGATCTCAACCGGTGCTTATTCTGTTGAGGATCCCTGACATCATTATTAGGAGTTCAGCTCCAGTATAATTCTCCGGAATATGATCGACAGCCAAGATAATAAACTGCTTTGTCGAGAGAGGTTCAGAAGTCAGGACACTCTCGACTCGCGCGATTGAGATAGAAGCTGATAGGCTTGAGTAATGATACCAGTCATCTAGCCTTCCACTTTTTATTTAATGGATTGGAACCTCGTTGAGGGGGGAGGGAGGGAGGAGGTGGTATTAACATAAAAGTAATGAGTCATTCTTATCGCATATTTTCCTCAAAAAAAATATATAAATAATCTTGGCGGAACCCCATGACTATTCCACGGAAACCACTTTGGGGATACCAGAGCCTTTAGCCAAGTTGCCATCGCTGTTTACGATGACGAAGTTCGAAAAATAAGTGTGGGGTTTTGACATGAGCATCGCTAAGTGACATAAGCATCGCTATGTCAATAAGCAAAGGCAACTTGCCCTTGTCTTCTTAACAGACCTACAATAGAGCAAAGTCTATACAAAATAAGCACTCTGACATTGGCAAACGACAACTCACTGAGACCGCTATTCATAAAAGAAGAAGAAAGAATTGGCAACTTTTTTTTCATTTTTTTTTTCATCTTCTGTTTTGGCAACTTGACACAAGAGATGCGTATGAATGGTAACTTGTCTAAAGACTCAGCTCTAGAAAATTATAGATTGGTCATAAAATGGTTGCATTTTTGCGTTTTAAATAGTCGTTATCCGTCCTACAGGACATCCGTCCGTAGTATCCGGACTGAGGACTCCCACGGTCTGCGTAGACACATGACACAAACGTATTCGATTACGTTGTCGTAACACAATCGACACATTCTACAAATCCAGCATTTATAAATCTGACACATCTACAAATTAGGCTACGTTTCATGGGCGTTGGTTTGTGGTCGCGACAGAAAACAGCACTGTGAATAGAACTGTATGTTAATACGATTGAGCTGAAAATCGTGTAGAGTTGTAAATCTGACGTTTGACATTGACACTTCGATTTCCAGTTCTATTTAGGCCCTTTTCACATGCATACGGTTGTGGCACGGTCGCCGTGCCGTACAAAGTAGAAATGTATGAGCTACTTAGACAGCTTTCACATGGCACGGCGACCGTGCCGTGACCGTGTGTCACCCGTGTTTATCCACTACAAACGCGGTTCCGGCGCGGTAGCCGTCTTTGCAGTCATGTATGGACGAGTATAGACCTGTTCACATGACACGAGTGCAACACGGCACGGCGAGCGCGGGGAATACCATTCAATCGCTAACATCACAGGGGTCCGGACGTTTTCCGCAGCAAGAATGCCTAATGAAAACAGCATAGACGTTGATTTTTTTTTCGAAAGGCTCTACGCTAGCGGTCGGGATAAGACCGCTCTATTTTAATCGGGCTATAACTAGCCTGGTGGCTAGTTTGTTTGGTTAGAGTTTAATAGGAGGGTTGGCCCTCCCTAACTTCACCCGGGTTAGACGTTGATGTTTTGATATCTTTTATATAAAGCTTTTTGCGTTCCATCAATGGACACTTCTGAATGAATACTGCCACCGCCACCCGCCGCGTTTCTGGGTGACCGTGCGAAAACCGTGTACACGTGAAAGGCTTAGCACGGCACGGCGCGGCGCCGGGCCGTTTAGACGACAACCGTATGCATGTGAAAAGGGCCTTACAGGGCAGTTTTTTTTGTCACGACCACAAAAAACTCTCGCGGGTACAAGGGCTTAGGAACAGTTTCACAATCTTCTGTGTCGGCTAGCTTATTCGGAAGTTTCATCGCTGCTTACTTTATATCGAGCGACAGAGACAAAAAATGCAAATAAGCTATACATAGCCTTTAGCCAAGCTGCCGTCGCTATTTACGACGACGATGTTCGAATACAGAAATGTATTGATAAAATAATATTTGACTTAAGCCTTTATTTAAAAAGACAATAGTATGCAACGATAACATGATGGGGTAAAATCCTACTAATATTACAAATGTGAAAGTTTGTGAGGATGGATGGATGTATAGATGGATCATGGATGGATGTTTGTTACTCTTTAATGCAAAAGCTACTGAACGGATACTGTAATTAATCGGGCGGAGCCGCGGGCAAAAAGCTACAGAAAAATATTTTTCATCCCCACTTTACATATACATTATAGTGAGGCCGAAACCTTGGGATATTTCCATTATATCAAATTATACCTAATATTATATACGGTCTATTATTCCATAGGTACCTACATAATTGTTACGTTATCATAAGGATGTGGCAGCAATCGCAATTGTTAACATAACTGCTATTTTCGTTAAGGTTTTCGTTAATATTTATTTAGAGACATTAATTAGTTTATGTGCAATGAATTTTCCTGTTATTCAGCTCCAGGGCTATTGGCTAGATAAGCTTGTGTGTGCTGTGCGTTGACCTGGTCTTATATTACTGACTTTTTACAGTTACTCATGGAGCCCTTAGTTAGAGTTTCGCTCTGTCCGTTCGTCTGTCTGTCTGTCTGCCCGCCCTCATAACTTCTGTGATTATAAATGGATGAAATATATCATAGTTACAGATTGTGTATAGATTTCGGTTTTAACATCATATACCTAATAATTTTATTTGGGTAGCCTAAAGTAGCCTAGCCTAAAGTGGGGATGATTTTTTCCTTCCATCCCATCATGATACATGAGTATCGTCGAATAGGTATTTTTAGATAATGGCAAGTTTTTATACATGGCGCTTTTATAATGTAAACCATTTTCAAGGAACTGATCTTCAAAGTGATATTTTTAAACATTGAAACAATATCCCATGCAGATAGAAGCAGATAGATAATGCTAAATAAATACTCTTTAGAAAAAATAAATCGGACAGTAACTGTCGAAGTAGGTTATTTGAAAAAAAACCTTTTACGCGTCGATATAGTTACGGCACCCTCCTTAGATATGTCCTGACATGCTCTTGGTTATGTTATTCTTACTTAACTTAGTTTAAATACCTGTAAAGTACAGCCAGGATAACTTTGGATAAAATAGTCCTCTTACTATATGACAGTCGGACTCAATCTTTCCAGCTGTAATTTCTCTCTTTCGCTCCCTCTCAATAATACGTTCCTCTCTCTTACAGCAGGAGGTATGCGATGTGCCGGCAAAGTCATGGCAGTATTCCCCCACACCGGACCGGAGCCGGATAGACCTGGAGAGGAGCTTCGCCAAGGCCAATTTCGTATCGCCATCGATGTGGTCAGCTAAACGATTGGGTATGTAAATCCTCGTAATTATTATCAGTTGAATCTCGTTTGGGTTGTCAGGCTGTCCCCCTTGCGCGCGTACGATATTAAATGTCATATGACGCGAATAGCTATATCCGTGAAAAGACCACAACCACTTTGAGGGTCGAGCGTCTACAGTCTCGCCTTAAGGTGAATTTCCGTTTCTTTGTGGTAAGAGTGCCGACACCACTTTTGTCTACCCTCGAAGTGGAGGCGTTCTGGCCGTCGGGTGTAGTTTACCGAAGGTTCCGGAGGAGACTCCCCAATGAAGCGCGCATCACGTCGCCGAAAAATGACAATACGTGATAAACTATTTTTAGTGTGTTTGTGTAGTGTGAGAGTATTTGTAATTTAAATTATAGTATACAATTTTTAAATGTGTATCCGTTATCTGATTGCCATAACACAAGTCTGAACTTAGCATGAGATTAAATTAATGTGGTGTACTACATTACATCTTTATTCTTTTCTATATTATATTTATTCATGAACATTAAACTATACAGGTTAATATTAATCTATAGCTAGCTATTAAAATATTTACAAACTATAAAAGTAATACTAAAAAACAAAATAATTAATAACTACTCCAAAACTTAAAAGGCTACAAATAAAAGAAAACTCCCAGGTCGTCCCCACCAGGCAGAGTACCTAGAAGGCTCAGAGCTCTATATTATTATGTTTGTGTTAATTAAAGATTTGATTTGATTGCGAAATTCGAAACTAAAGAGTCCGCGCGCTGACCGAACAGAGATTGTATCGAAAATAGTTTTGAGAATTGGGCTTTTCATTAAAAACAAATAATACATTAAAATGTTTTTTACTTCACATTTTGTTATGATCTTCCATATATACCTTTGGAGATTTACTCCAAAGTTATTTATGGAAGATCATATCAAAATTCCTATTTTGTGATGTGTTTGTTCCGCTAAAATAATATATCTAAATCTAAATCTAAAAAGCAGCTCTTTCGCAAATGTTCCGCGCTCAATATTTACGATATTTGGATCGTGATCCTGAATTTCAATATTTATCTCCGTGTCCGTAAAATAAGTACTTTTAGTAAACGTATTACAAGCCGAAATAGCCGAATTTCAAAGCCGAAAGTCAGTTAAAACATATTATACTTTAAAAATATCAATATTAGTGTAGCATTCGTCATTGAACAAAAAATAACCCATAATTTGGAAGAACAATAGGTACCTACACATATTATTTATAGTTATTGATCTGAGGCCTATGTTCAGCAGTGGACGGCGATAGGCTGATGATGATGATGATCTGAGGTCCAAAACGTGTGCTGAAACTTGTCGTTTATAACGTTCAAGAAGCGACATTCGCGCTCACGCCTCACATATAAACATCCACAACGCGATTTTGCAGTCACGGAAAATCTCTTAAGTATTTCCTTTCTTAACACATACTTTTTCCTTTACTCAATAACTGAATGTAAATTCCAGGTGGCTCAACGGAGAATCTTCTTGGCAACGTCAGGCGACCTACCCATCTTCAGCTGCCAGCATCGTCGTCCGGAGACAGCCTGGATGTGGAGATCCGGGAGCGGAAGCCGTACCAGCAGGAGCGGTCCAGGTCCATGATGGCACCCAAACCGAAGACAAGAGCGCCCCAACCTTCACCAAGACTGATGGATGTGAGAAGCGAGAAGAAAAATAGGCCTGAAGTAAGAAACTCCAGATGATCTTACAATCTAGAAATTATTACATTAAGGGCCTATTTCACAATCTTCTAATAGTGATGGATAGCTTATTCGGATCTTCTGTCGCTTTCGAGCGACCGAGACAAAAGATGTTAATAAACTATCTGACACTACATCAGTAGATAATAATAATAATATACTTTATTGCATACCACAAAATACCAAATGACACATTATAAAAAAACAGAAACACCAATACAATTCTGGCGGCCTTATCGCTAAAAAGCGATATCTTCCAGGCAACCATCCAAGGATAAGGTAAATTGACATGGGCAGAAATTGAAAAGGGGGGATGCACAGAGTAAACAGTAAACTAAAAACACAAACAAAATATAAAAAGTTGAAATAATAAAAAGAAATATATACACAAACATTAATTAGTTTCCATTGATTTTAGATAGTCAGATAGTAGTTTTTGAGAAGCCGTTTAAAAGTATTTAAGTTTGTACAACAGGGATAAGAATAGTAACATGATTGTATATAAGGATTTTAAAAGAGATGTTCTAGAAATGTATGAGGCGTAGGCCAGCACTATGTACATTATATGTAAATATAGCTACATAATATAGTAACTGTTTTCTATTCTTTATTTGATTTAATTTCACTTCGTTACAATATACATTTAAAATAACTTCGTCAAGGAGAGCAACACAACGTAAAATAAAACATGGCGGATCACATCAGAATCAAACAAAGAATGTCATTTTCACAATGACATCACTTTTAACAAAGAAAGACGTATGACATTCAAGAACGTCTCTTCTTAAAACTGTCAATTACGCCAAAGTTATGTCTGTCTGGCCTAAACCTGGGTTAAACTGTCATGGCCGCCCTAAAATAGGGTTCTCGCAATAAAAAACTCTTCAAATAATCATTTTTGTACGGAGTTGTTTGTTCAAATTATTATTTTTTTGTATTTTTATGAAATTGTTATATTTTTTTCCTATTTAGCTATGTAGTGTACATAGAGCTGGCCCAAAATCAAACATCTCTTTTGATGTAATTACTACAAATAACAACAATTATAGGTACTAACTACGAATAATAACAACAATAGTTATTGTTATTTGTAGTTTAATTATCAAATGTTATCTTTGATAATTAAACTACAAATGAATGAAATGAACCTAGCTACGAGCATAAAACAATAAAAATAAATCCTAAATACAATAAAAAAGGACTAGTGCAAATTTCACCAACGCCCGTTAAAATTAATCGTTTATTAAATATCACATTATCTCTCTCGTTCTCCGTATTAATGAAAGAGAAGGCGTGGTATGTAGAAAAAGGTTTTACAGGAGCGGCGTTCAATAAAAAAAAACTTAGGCCTTTACATCCGTTAATGGATGATTTATACAGTATTCTCCGAGCGAAGTAACCATTCTTGAAATACTGTGGTGCCTGGGATAGTTGGTTTTTTAAATGTCGTATGGTTGCCCGAGCACATACGGCATTCTCACAACATAGTCAGCCTAGTCCAGAGGAATGAACTAGTCAATACGTCTGGGGTTCAATAACGCTACTAATAATAAGTGTCGGATAGCTCAGTCGGAAATTTTGTCGCTGCTTCATTTATACTGATCGACAGAGACAAGACATACAATTAAGCTATCTGCCGCTTATCAATAGATTGTAAAACAGGTCCTCATATGATGATCTAATGAATACATATACATACCTACATACATACATAATATAATCACGCCTTTTTCCCGTAGGGGTAGGCAGGACCGCCTCTTTCCCGTAGGGGTAGGCAGAGACCACTTCTTTCCACTTGCTACGATCCTTACATATTTCTTTTGCTTCGTCCACTTTCATTCTTATCATCCATTCCTCCTCTTACATTCAACGTAGCCAAGCGTCTCTCCATGGTCCGCTTGAATCTAATGAATGATAAGTACCTAATATATGTTTTTAATTCCATCAACAAGCTAAAGACCGGAGGAGTAATGTAGCATTTTATGCTTTCAGGACCCAATAATAGACAGACGGTACTTAAAACGAACCAAGTATATGGAGGGCGGGAAGAAATGCAAGAAGAACTGGGTGGAGAGCTACATGACCCTCACGCCAACTTCCATACGCTTCTACAAGAATGAGAACACGTATAATGCTACGGTGAGTGCCCTCCGAGTTAATAATAACTCCCCACGCAGACTTCCGCAGGTGTAATTATAGTGCCCAAGTGTGTGCGCATTACACAAGACGAAGTTAGAAATCAGAAATGTATGATATTGTCGTATCGTGCGCCATGTCACTTGTCAAATTTTATGTCAATCTCATAATAGGTACATTTTCAATTTCTAAGATCGTCATTGTAATTAAGGATGGCAATTGGCATGTTGGCTAAGCTCTCTGTTTCGCTGGTTCGCTGGTAGCGGACGCGCGTCGCGGTCGTGGTCGCTAAGAACGGGATGCTACCTTTAGCTTTTCTACGTTTTTCGATAGCCGTCGAAAATTGACATAACATTCGCTAACTGACAGCGCGCGATTCGTCAACACCGTACATTTTTGCTTTCTAACTTCGTTAACGTAATAAGCGTTGGCGTCTTAGCTAAAGGTGTCATATAATTTCAATTTTGAGGGCCAACAAGTCAACAGAGCTTGACCTTTTGAGAATCATATTGGATTCTTTTTAATTTATTTCTAAAATATTGAAAATGCCAAATTGACTTCTATTAATCTTCATTGTTTCTTGATAACCGAAAGCATAGCTTGCGCTTCAGCTGAGTCCATTCTTCTCACACCGTAGTGTACAATCGCGTGAGGACTCTGACCCATAACGGGGTTCTACATAAATAGTTTTGGCTGCAGATGCGTGATCCCCCGAGCCCATCGTCGACGCCACGACCGGAGCTGGTCATCATGTTACACAGCGCCTACGTCGAGCTCAGTCAACATTCCCAGACGAGGAGGTATAAAAATGCATTGTCCCTACATATAACCATAGATAACAGAACATCCAGAATGAGTGTTCGATCACATTTGTACGCAGCGCACTGTAACCAAAACCATGGCGAAACACCGACCCACGCGCTCTTTACACTTACAAAACAAATCGCGTTATTATGTTACGACAATTAGGTACGTATTCGATAAAAATTAATTGAATAAAAGTTAGATAAAATATTTCGTTTTATTCTGTGGCAACGTATTGAGTGGATAGCCACTATATTTGGAGTAGTCGTGACGGCTTCACTTTCAAGCGCGTTGATGGTTTCTGGATGATTTCTGTATTCTGTGTACATAACATAAAGAGAGGAACATAATATAAACAACTCTTTTGTAAGTACAACATAATCATTTGATTTGAAATGTAATCGCAAAAAAAAACCTCAACTATCAATCTAGAACTGAACTTAAGTTTCGTAATGCTTATTATTAGCTATACACAAGAAGACCTTCAGTCTCGTTATTAACTTACACTTTTGTTTTACTTTTATTGAATTATAAATGAATCGTCTTGATATGATAAACTGATTTTTGGAGTTTGGAGGACCAATCAGAACGGGTTTTAACATGTTGCAGTTTTAACATATCGGGATCTAGTCAAGGTGCATTCGATAATTTCGACGGCGTAGTTCGAAAACAAAATGTATGGCGCAAGCGACATGTCACTTAGCGATGACGTATGTCAAATCCCATACATTTTTGATTTCGAAGTTCGTCGTCGAAATTATCGAAGCATCTTGACTAGAGGCCCTGGATCGTAACAGTAATATTGCAGGATTTAATTAGCAGAATCGGCTTTCTGTTAAACGTCGATTCCCTACCGTGCAACGTTTATTACTTCAATACGATGTCTTCAAATGGAGCTCTTGTCTAATTTCTTCCTCTGTCTCAATGTCCTCTATTGTAACGTGTGGGGTTTTCTTAACACGTCTCTTTTTTAGGCACTCCCGTTCCCTGGTTTTGACGCAAGGCAATGACCAGTACCTACTCCAAGACGAATCGGAGGAAAGCGCCAGAAACCTTCTCCGACGAATACAGAACGTCATTGGTAGACTTGTGAGTATGTTTTATAGCTTTACTAGTTTTTCAGTTAACAGCCTCCGTGGTCTAGTGGTTAGAGCATTGGCTCTCGTTTGTTTGCGAGGACGGATGGATGGATGTTTATTACTCTTTCATGCAAAAACTACTGAACGCATTTCGATGAAATTTAGTATGGTAGTAGTTTAAGGTCTGGATTAAACATAGGGCACTTTTATCCCGAAAAAGTGTAGGTACTGCTGTGGGATACTCGATACCGTATTTACTGAAAAACTAATAATAACTCCCCACACCGATATCGGTGACGGTGGACGGTTTCATTGAAACCAGGCCAGGCCAGCTACGTAGGAGTTATTTTATAGTGCCCAGGTGTGTGCGCAATACACAAGAGCACTCTCTTTTCGATTTCTCTCGAAACCCAGTGGGACGGATAACCGACACGACTTTTTACATGCCCATCCGACGCATGAATCATCTTTCTTGTCAGACAATCAGACGATCAGCCTGCAACGTCCTAACTAAACTTGGAAACAACATTTTTTGTTGTTCCAATGCGGGAATCTAACTCACGACCTCCGAGTTGAGAGCCAAGAGAGATCGTGATTTGAAAATTTAAATTGAGTTAGGAGACCGGAGATGCCACGGCCTCCAAGAGAGAGATACCAACGTCCAACAGTAGTTTTATAGCTGTTAAAAAATATATTAAATAACACTCACGGAATTATCTCTACTTTAACTACCACCAGTTCGGGAACTAGCTCGGCAAGAAAGTAAGAAACTAGCACGGGAATGTTGTAATGTTGCGGGTTTCCATGGGCGTGTGCTCGTTCACTGAGGCTTTAGTCAAGATGCATTCGATAATTTCGACGGCGAACTTCGAAATCAAAAATGTATGGGATTTGACATAAGTCATCGCTAAGTGACATGTTGCTTGCGATGCCTTTCATCAAATCCCATACATTTTGTTTTCGAACTTCGCCGTCGAAATTATCGAATGCATCTTGAGTAGGCACTAGGCACTCAGGTCTTATACTTGCAACTAACTTGATTTTCTCCATTTTTAGGGTCCCAGTTATATGATGATGGAAGATCGTCCCAGTCCCGTGTGCAGCAGCGGCACAGACGCCGAGAGTGTGGGCAGAACGCCGCCAGTTTCGCGCCATGCCGCAAAGGTTAAGCAAAAAGGTGGGTTTCGACAATCTGAGTTACCCGACCCTACGTTTACCCTTAGTGAGGGGAAAGTGCACGTTGTGAGTACTTAGTAACCCGATTCAATAGCACATTACCCTTAATCTGGGAAAATTGACGTTCTGAGTTACCCAATTCTTAGACATATGGCGCTTAATCTGGGAAAAAAATAAGGTTCTCAGGCACCAGTTTTAATTGTTAAGTTAACTTGTGTGAAGAATGTGTAACATTCATTTTTAAATAGATCTCTCAAATAAGAGAAGATAAAAAAATTAATAGTAATACTTGTTCTGTTAAATACTTACCTACTACTTTAAATTTATCACATAATACAGTCTTTGAATAATATCAAAGACTATCCAAATTTTTACTAAAGGTTCAGACTTAGTAGTATAATAGATAATTAGAATAATAACATATCATATTATTAAAAAAAAAAACAATTTTATTCCATAAAAAACAGAAGTTGTGAACAATGCAGAAGTTATATGTAAATTTTGCTACGCACGCACACAAACGTAAGATTCGATTACTTAGTACGCGTTGATGTACAGTTACAACACGAAGTGTGTGTGCGTTGCGTAGGTGTGTTTGTGACCGGCTGTCTACAGCGCGCGTAGCGTAGGTACTACGAAAGCGCATTAACCATAAATAACGTGTTTTTTTAGATATTTTCAAATGATATTATTTAAGGAATCACAAGCTTTTTCAAATATAAACATTTTTTATATAACACATATTTTGTGTTCAGAAATACATAAAAAAATTGGATACCTTTTGAAAAACCAACCTATATACAGTTGACCCTTCATACATTTTTTTTCGGTTTATTATTCGGTCTCATAACTTATTGTATCTACAAACGTTCGAATACGTCTTCGTATAATTACATATCTATTATTTTGACATCATAAGAAGATATTCACGTACTTACAGTGATGAATATTGTGGTTATAACTTCAAATCCCATGTCAAGAAGTTCACGATGACGAACACTTCCCGGTAAATAAGTCACTTTTTCCTCATTCCGACTCATCTGTATATTCACCCAGTCGTGAACTATCATAGCTGGAGCCACGTTTAATTATTTTTCTTTAATTATAATTATATTTTATTGGAATTCATAAGATGCGTCCTTATGAATTCCAATTCAAAATTGAGTAATTGTGCTGTTTTTTGTGTTACTATTATGAAGTAGTTGAGTAGAAAAGTGATGTTCTGTGGCTGCGACCTGTCCCGGAACGAAAAGAAATTATACAGTGAGTTGACCGATTTAAACTAACAAAATCCTATCCTTAGAATGGGATTTATCAAAATTTTGTGCTGCCCTAAATTTTGATAAATGATTTCTCTCCTAATGTCATTTCTGCAAGGTTCTCTCCTAATTCTCGTGGCATTTTTCTACATCTTTGTTTTTAATTTTAATGGGTGACTTAAATACCTGCCTCTTAAAAAATGACAGCCGTTCTCATAGACTACACTCAATTGTTAATGCATGTAATATGCACATATTACCCTTGAATGCAACCCATTTTGTTTCTAATTGTAGACCGTCACTTCTTGATCTAATTATTGTCTCATCTCCAACTTCTATAGCCAAGCATGGCCAGTTCAACGCCGATATGTTTTCGTGTCATGACTTGATCTTTGCTTCATATAAAGTGAAACCCCCTAAACTGAAGCACAAGATCCGCATGCTCCGTAGCTTTGGTGGAATCGATTTGGAAACGTTGTGTGCTGATGCAAGTAGTTTAGACTGGTCTCTCATCACTGATGCTGACTGCATTGATAAAAAAATTGAAACATTTACATCACTTATTACCAAACTATACGATGTTCACGCACCTCTAAAACCAGTCAGAGTGAAACACTTGCCAGCACCATGGTTAACAGACGAGTTAAAAACTTATATATCTAAAAAACACCGTGCCAAAGCAACTTATAGGCGTCATAAATCCGATGAAAACCACGCAAAGTACATAAAAATTCGCAATCGATGTAACACCATGTGCAGGGATGCACAGAGGCGTTATATTCACTCCACAATAGAAAATGGTGGGCCGACTAAAACGTGGAGATTTTTAAAGTCGCTTGGGATAGGAAATCGTGATGGGCAAGTTACTACTAATAATACTGATCTTGACCAGCTTAATAAGTATTTCTCGTCACCATCAACAGCTATAAATATGACGGATAAGGCTAATACTCTACAACATCTCTCCTTAGTGCCTCCTGAGAAACATTCTCCTTTTTATTTCAGATCAGTTACTCTCAATGAGGTTAAACAAAGTGTATTATCTATTTCTTCCAATGCTGTTGGTAGCGATGACCTTAGTCGCACTATGCTTATTCCAATAATTGATATCGTTTGCCCTATTTTAACACATGTTTTTAATTTTTCGTTATCGACAGGTACGTTTCCTGAGACCTGGAAAAGGACCAAAGTTATTCCTTTGCCAAAAAAATCTAAACCGCAATCTTGTGGGGACTATCGGCCAATTTCCATCTTGCCATTTCTATCTAAGGTCTTGGAGCGCCTTATCCATCAACAGGTAGTTGCGTATCTAATTAATAAAAATTTCTTTAACCCCTTACAATCTGGTTTTCGACCCGGCCATAGCACAACTACAGCATTAATAAAGGTAACTGATGATGTCCGTCATGCCATGGATAGTGGAAAATTGACTATACTGACACTCTTGGACTTTAGTAATGCATTTAACACTGTCGACCACGATATTCTCCTACAACTGTTATTTAATATTGGCTTTTCTCCTACTGTGATTCAATGGTTTCGTGGATACTTGTGTAATCGTCTACAACGTATATCAGTGAAGGGTGCCACATCTGAGTGGTCTACGATCACAGCTGGAGTTCCTCAGGGCGGGGTTTTGTCGCCATTGTTATTTAGTATATTTATTAATTCTATTACTGAAAACATCTCCTCCTGCTCTCATATGTATGCTGATGATCTACAGATTTATCTCCATGCATCAGTTGACGACTTACCTTCAGTTATTTCACGTATGAATTCGGATCTGGAGATCATCTGTGCTTGGAGTAAATCTCATGGATTAGCTATCAACTCTTCAAAGTCACAAGCCATTATCATAGGTAGTCCTGGATTACTGAATAGGGTTCGAGTTCAAGATCTTTGCCCAATTCTAGTTGAAGGAAATACTATACCATTCTCTCAGAATGTAAAAAATCTTGGGATTCACCTTGATTCGACATTGACCTGGTCCAAGCACATAGGTGAGATCAGCAGGAGAGTTTTTGGTACGTGGAATGCGTTGAGGCGTATGCAGCATTTTCTTCCGATTCCCACTAAAGTTCTTCTTGCCGAGTCTCTTATCCTGCCTATTCTCGATTACGCTGACGTATGCTTCACCAACATCACAGAAGAGCAGCTTAATAAACTTGAGCGTCTCCAAAATCTTTGTATAAGGTTTATTTTCAACTTGCGAAAGTATGACCACGTATCTGAATTTCGTGCTAAACTCAAGTGGCTCCCTATTCGTCTTCGGCGGAATGCACATATGTTATCGCGTTTATACAGTATTCTTTACGACCCCAAGACACCACTCTATTTAAAAGAGAAGTTTGTATTTTTGGACGATAGCGTTAAATCATTTCGGTACTCTAATATATCCCTAAAAATCCCTACGCGGCACACCAAATTCTTTGATTCTTCATTTACCGCTCGAGCGACCAGTCTGTGGAACGGTTTACCAACTGAAATTAGACGTTCTAAAAACATAAATATTTTCAAAAATGCAGTTAAGGTACATTTTTTGTTGACCTTACAAACACGTTCTTAAAGTGACAAGTCTTATTTATATTACGTATAGCTATCAGTTATTTATAATTATTTATCAAACTATATTGAAATATTAAGTTTGTGTACTTACTTATTTTTATTTGATAATATTTATTAATAGGTATAGGACATAGGTGTATGATAAATAAATTATAGTATGTATGTATATTATAATATATTATATAATAGTATGTATGTATATATATACCTATATATATTTACTTTTATCGTTATTATTTCCCTGAACATTTATTTAAAGTCACCTACCTTTGTAACATGTTACTTACAAATCTTTTCCCAAATTCAACAAGGTTGTCTGGTAGAAATCGCTTGTAGCGATAAGACCGCCTTTTGTGCCTAGTCTTAGTAAATGTATTGTTTGATTTTACTTTTTGGTGCGCAATAAAGTGTTCATTCTTTGTTAATTTTTTTTTAAATCGTAGGCCAACTTAATTTAAATAAAATTCACAGTAGTGTTAATACGGAAATGCGTCGTCCCTATATTATTTAAAACATTCGTAACAAAGCATTATCTTTGTGTATTTAAAACGCTTTATCAGATAACAGTAACAGAGGAGATTAATGTGTTTATAAGGTACTCATTGAAGTGAAATATCTGAAGTGAATCAAACTGGATTCGTGGATTCTGTCTTCAGATGTGTTGGTTTTGAAGCAACTAGTGAATCTGAAGTTCTCTCCAATGTTTTTATTATGAATGGACTTTGTGATAAATTCAAGTGCTATAATTTTCTATCAAAGCTAAAACTAAATATTAATTAAAATAATAAAATAATTATTATTTGCAATAAAGTGTTAAGTAACTAATGATATTATAAAAATTAATTATTGTAATTAAAGACGATAGATAAGTAACGATTATGTAAAACATATTTAGTGAAATAACAAATACAGTGTATACCTACAATGTGCGCAAATTGTAAACGATTTTGGACAAAAATTTATGTGTGCGGAAAATATTGGTGCTTACAATAATACAGTGCAATAAAAAGATAGTGAAATGAAGAAGACGAGTTCACTCAGGGATTTAAAATTGAAGCACCTGTTTGGATCACAAAACTTTACTTTTGTTAAAGGTTAAGTGATACATATAAGAATTAACAATAATTAACTACAAAAATAAACAAAATAGTGAGTCACAATACTGATCCTCATTGATTTGAAATGCATAATTTTATGTAGCTACTTATTTTTATTTCGATATTTTTCTAGGTACCTATCTCTATGACATCCTATTATATTGATGACAAAGTCTCAATTCTTAATTGTAATCTTGTCACCTTTATAATGGCCATCGTATTTTCGTGGCGCAAAATTATTATCATTTGGTTTATCGGCTTTTATTTGAACATTACGAAATTGATCGTTGGTGGATTCGTTAGATTAGATATCATCACCTACATCTATACACAGTGTACTTAAGTGGAAAGTGTTAGATGTTTGATGTTCGTTTAGTTAATTTTATAAACATACGATATGTCAAAATAGTGTTGGTATTTTTAGGTGTACATATTAATTTCAGTTATCTACTAGTATAAATATTTATTATTATGAACAATTTCTGAGGCCACTTTATACCTGAAGACGAGCAAATCGAGCGAAGTAAGGTAAATCTATACATTTGTATATGGGATCTGAAACTTGTGTCGTCTCTTTCACTAACCTAGCCTCTGTTGTCTAACATACGTGTTGTCGCTTCTAAATGTTTAAGTCAGATGTGATTGTTTTTTTTCTATTTTCCAATAAATCTTGTACAGTTTAAATGTTTGTTTCATTTCAAATATTATACTTTTTAATTCTAGTAACCTCTCTCTAATTTACAATCAGTTCTAACTTTACAACTTTATGATCTGTCTAATTTGCAGTATTTAGCTTTAATATATTAGCTACTCCCTTTGGCTTTGGCTGTATTTCTATCTTTATTTCAGCAGGAGGCAGCAGCATAGAAGATCTCAGTGACTCCACTGAAATCGTCACAAAATCCGACGTCAGAAGCAAGCTAAAGAGATTCTTCGCAAAAAGGCCTTCGATGGACGTCTTAGTGAAGAACGGAATCTATAAAGGTTTGGCAAAAGTAGTGCGCGCTTACATTTTGCACATATGCTTCAGATTTGGATATTTTGCAATATTATGTAGTTGGATGCTTAGGCTGTAAAAAATTGGGATTTGTAACTGATGATTGGACTAACAATTTTGAAATTTAATAATTTTGTCACACTTGTATACATTGTATACCATATACAAGTAAGTATTGTACATATTTGAAGTTTTACATAATATAGGCTAAGTTTTTGCTTAGTTGGTGTTTTATTTAACATATCCTTATTCCTAGTTGTGTAGAGGTGTGTGGTTTTTGAGTAGTTGTTAGTTTTAGTTTTAAAAGTAATGTAATTTTTTTATTAAATGGGGGATGCACTTTTTACTAGATAATATTATTTTTATCTTAACTAAATTTGCAGCTTCACCTTGTCTAAACTGTTGTTTAGGCGGTATAATTCTAAGTATTATTATAAGTTATTATTAGCATTTTTTTTTTGTAGTAAACATTTACTTGAATTGTCTTAAGTCATCGATGTAAAAACATAACGTTTGCAAATTCTATTTAATGCTTCGTCAAATTAGTTTGCTTCGTAACTTGACCTTTCAATTCCTTTTTCCTCAGATGAGCCCGTTTTTGGAAGGAAACTGGAGGAGGTGTGTCCAGCCACCAGCCCTCGAGTGCCGGAGTTTGTGAAGGCGTGCATTAGGGAGATAGAGAGCAGCGAGGAGAATATGGGAACTGATGGTCTGTACCGAGCCAGTGGCAACCTGAGCCAAGTGCAGAAAATACGGTTGGAGGTAAGAGAAATATACCTACATGTCTTCAATAAATATTACTACCTGAGTAACCGAACTTTGGTCAGAGTTCTGATAAATTTAAAAAACAAAACTTATACCGCCGCCGCACTGCTACCGCCCCTCCCGCTGCTGTGTTCGAGCGGCCTTATAGCTTTACCATTTAACATACATAAACAAAGCAAACGCGCATGCTTATGCCGAATAAGGGGTAGACCTATCTACCCCTTATTCGACATCTAACCTAAAGTCTTTGCTTAGTTTTGCTTAGTACCTACACTAGGCAGATACCTCCGTGCCCAATTAGGTTAGCCTAAGACAAATAGGCGCTAGCTTTATAGTACCTTTTTAAATCCTACTACTATTTTAAATGTGAAAGTTTGTCAGAATAGATATTATTACATTCATCATAGAATAGATATCTATGATGAATGGATGTTTACTACTCTTTCACGCAAAAAGTAATTAACAGATTTTGATAAAATTTCGTATGGAAGTAGTTTAGACTCTGGCTTAATTTTGTATATTGTTTCATTTTTTATGGAATGCAATAAAGTATATTATATGAATAATAATTTATTTTTTATCTTCAAAAAGTACAGTTTCCCCATGGAATACAGTATTTGCTCGGGCGGATCATCAGGCAAAAGCTAGTCTGCATATAATGCGAATGTAACTATATTGAATTCAACAGTACGTATTAAATGTTGTTCTGTCAGTGAATAAATAAAGTATCATCAATTGTTCTCAGGTCGACCAGAACAACTTCTCAGTGATAGAGAACAACACGGACATCCACGTGCTGACCGGCTCGCTGAAGCTGTTCTTCCGCGAGCTGAAGGAGCCGCTCATCCCGTTCACCCTGTTCGACAGAGTCCTCGCCGCTTGTTGTAAGTTGCATAGGCATTTTTTATAAGCGTCCCTATTATATATGGACGCTTCAACAGCATGTTAATCTGGCTTCATACTAGTACTACTATACAAGTAACCGAGGAAAATTTATTACGGGTACCAGACAACGTGATTAATATAATATTTTTGACGGGATTCTAGCTCGCAACACCGTCAAAGAATATATATATTACTAACGTAAAGAACCGTCACTCCACCGATTTACACGACTCACCGCTCGCAGCTATGTGTGCGTGTCTGGGCGAATGCGGGGGCGGGTGGGGAGTAACTTTTTCCCAGCCTGGACTATGGTTCACGGGGCTGGCAGTTTCGCCGACGCGACAGTGTAATTTCATAAGAAAGATTTGGCTGACGCGACGTTCATAAAAATATATTTTGTTTTTTGTTTCACTAGTGATGTAGTCATGCAATAGTTTGATTTTATCGATATTTTTAACGAAATATGCTTGGGTTGGATAAAGTTTGTAGGAGGTTAACCTCGAACGTATATCAAATTTTTATTAAAACCCGTTCAATAGTTATTGCGATTAAGAGAAACAAACGTGTGGTGTGCCATTTAAGATTCATCCGTCCATCCATTCACCCATCCATACATCCTCACAAACTTTCATATTTATAATAGTAGTAAAATATTAGTAAGGATTTCCGCATAAAATTTTAGATTAAATATTACATGTAGTACTTAATCGCATTTAAATCTGTCGATACCTATCGATATTGTGCAACGATCTTAGTTGTGTTACAACACTTATTGAGTGGTAATAAAAATTTAAAATTGCATTGATATAATTCAAATAGTCTTTATACTACTTAAGAATTAAGTGCAAATTAAACCCAATTGCTAAGGACACAAGGTATATTTTTCCAATTTATGGGCCCAATGGCTGAGTACATTTTTGATTAAAAAAATATGGCAATAAGACGTTTGCATGGAGACTATTTTGAATTTTCGTTGTAAATATCAGTATTGTTCAAAAGTTCAAATCGCACGCACCGTGTACCTAAAATATTAGAAATTTCCTGATCGGTATTAAAATGAGTGGGCTTAATAATTGTAGTTGTATATGGTCGCCGGCCGTATTAACCAAGAAAAAAATTATGACAAAAGTTCCTTCCGCTTAACCTACCTCGATAATTAATACTTATTTTTTCTAAACTAACCCTTGTTTTCGTCACACGCAGTAGGTACATTATATAACTGAGACGTGGATTAAAGTAGGTAGGTATGATTTCCCTTTCTATATTAAGTAATTAGCTGTTGCCTGCGGCTTCGCCCGCGTAAAAATATTATATTTACGCAGACGTAAAAAAATATTTTAAATTAATTCGATGTCAACCCTAGGCTTAAGTCAACATAACTGACATTTGTCGGTGCTCGAACTGTCATTTGCAGAGAGTGTCGCCCCTGTGACACCGTCGCAGTTACGTTACCAATATTGTAGCAACAGGCAGGGTTCTCTCCAAAGTATTGAAGGATTTATGCGATAAATTCAAGGCATTCAAAGATGTTCCCAGAAACAATATTCTTATCACATTGAACACTTAACAAATATATCCAATTTTAGTATCAGCATGCGGACTATTAAACTGCACTCGTCCCATCGTAAAAATGGCCGTAATCTACGGAAGAATAGACATAACTACAAATAGATAAAGTAAATCTGTCATTTTGCGTATTTCTTCGTGGGCAAAAGCCATCTCTACGGTGGTCAGAATGCTCGTGTAGAACAATTATAAAGGCCTACTAACATTTAGCCTACTCAAGGGGACTTTGGGATTTTTAAGGACCAGGAACGCAAGTGCGTCACACCACAGGAGTCACAAGTATAACCACTGGTGTTGCGAGTGTCCATGGGCGGCGGTAATCGTTACCATTAATAAAATAATTACCATTTAGTGATCTCGTTTCCTGGTCAAATTCATTTTAAGAAATCCTATTTACGAAATTGTAATAATAACGTGTATTTCATCTTCAGCGATCAAGCCGCGAGAAGCCAGGATCAAGGAGTTCCGGGACATCATCCAGTCCCTGCCGCAGTGCAACCGGGACACGCTCAAATATCTGCTGGAGCATTTGTTGAAGTGAGTCGATCGTTAAAGCCATAATATTAGCTCCCCACACCGATTTCGGTGACGGTGCAGGTTTCATTGAAACAATGCAGGAGTTATTTTATAGTGCCCAGGTGTGTTCGCAGTACACAATAGCAGCAGCGAAGAGAGGGTCTCTTCCTTTACTCTCGTAACCCAGTGGACGAACCAACACGACTGGTGAGAGATCAGGCGCAGGACCTACCCTTTACATGCCCATCCGACGCATGGATCATCTTTGTTGTCAGACAGACAGGTGATCAGTCTGCATTGTCCTAACCAAAGTTCGAAACAACATTTTTTGTTGATCCAACGCGAGAATCGAACCCACGACCTCCGAGTCTAGAGCCAAGCTCTAAACTAAGCTGTAAAGGCCATATTAATAATAATAGTGATATCTATGGACGCTTCACACCACGTCCATCTGGCCCCGTGCTAACTGCTAAGTATCCGAAGAACTTGTGTTACGGGTACCAGACTACGAGAAGTATATTTATTACTTTTATACAAAATATAATATTTGTAAGATACCAGAACCATGATAGAAGATCCATGACCCAGGAACACAGAAATTTTTTGTTCCTTTGGCAGGATTCGAACCCGCGACCTCCGGCTTGAGCACCAATGCACTAACCACAGAGCCACAGAGCCACAGAGCCACAGAGGTTGTCAAATATATAATCCGTATAATACCATAAATGCGTCAATTTGTTTGACTATCATTCACGCTCAAACGGCTAAATCGATTTTAATGAAATTTGCTTCATAGATAGTTTTTTTACTCTTATTACATATGTTTTTGTGCTAACTAAAGCGCAGATGGCATCTAGTGTTTAATAATGTATTTATTATTTTTGTCCAAAAAAAGAAGTCAAAGTGGACAAAATGTTGTGGAACCCAAGTTCCACAGTGGAACCAAAATATCCAAATATTCATTTACTCGTCTTCTCTTCCAGGGTCACGCTTTACAGCGAACGCAACAGAATGCATACTGCGAATTTGGCCATCGTGTTTGGACCGACGTTACTTTGGGCAGAAAAAGCAGAAAACATAGCTATAGATTGTATCCAACAGAACCACGTCGTAGAAATCTTACTTAACTATTTCAATGAGATCTTCGTAGAAGACACAAAAGTAAAGAAAAAGGCGTGACTTTAAAATGATTATTAGTAACGGTTTATGGAAACATTCTCTCTTGGAATTTGTGAAGATGTTACGGTTTATTTAAACCTCTACTTAGACTTATGAGTTTCAAGTCACCCCCTACTTGTTATGCTAAATATAACTAAAGCGATTCAAAAATATAGTTTCAATGTTCGTTATAAAATATAAATAAAAAATCCTTATCAAATTGAATAAACAAAGTTAAAAGCTAAGCTTGAAATGAAGTATTTAATACATAATATTTGTGGAAAGTTATTTTGTGTACATAGATGACGTGTTGATGCGAACTGCAATAATATTTTGAAGCCTCGGCTAGGACTATCTTTGCTATTTGAAAGAAATATAATATGTATAACAAATATATTATGTAGTTTATTTAAATTAATAAAACGTATTAATATAATTATTAAAAATATTGAAATTTTATCTAAATTAATTAATATAATCTGCCAAAAATAAAATAAAATGTCTGGTAAAAGAAAGGAGAGACGTTTGTCTTGCTTGCAGTTTTATGCATTGACGTAAATGGCATTAATACTTTTGGAGTTTTATAAGGCCAGCGTGACATTTGAAGTGTGGTGAAATCAAGATGGCTGACAAGTTACGCCATCTTGGTTCTCAATATACTTCAAAAAGTATAGTGAGAAACAAGATGGCGTAACTTTTTCTTGTATGAAGTTTTGTTCTGAGAAATGTACGTCTTAGCATTATCTTTAGTTTTGAAATCTTTGGTTTCATGTTAAAAATTATTAAAAAAATCAAAGGAACTGCAAGACAAGATACACGGTGGGCTATATTGGAAAGACTGTAGAGTTAAGGTCCGCTCACACCGAAGCGAGACGATAATATGTGACGGGTGGCTGCATTTTTAAAATAGCCAATCAAAAATCATTCTAATCTATATCTAAGAAAATTTTATTACAGATTTCATTGCAATAGCGACGCCGCGATTATATACAGCGCGATGACAGATCGAAATTCGAACTCGTGCAAATAAACGTGTTTCTTCTTGTGTAGTAAATTAAGTTCCGTATTTAATGGCTATTTTAAAAATGCAGTGCATCGCTGCATCGCGTATCGTCTCGTTTAGTTGTGAGCTTATTCGCTATTTTTGTGATAGACATTAGAAGTATTAATATCAGATGATTTGATATTATTTTTGGAACCAATTCTGTACATAACATCGGCTTCAAGCCAAATTTGTTTGTGCCTTAAGCGATTTGTAAATATTCATCCAAGATGATTATTTGTGATATGATAATTATGTTGTTGTGTTCTTGTATCATAGGAAATGCTTGCATGTGACCATCTAGTCCTTTTGTTAGTTGGACTTAAAATCTACTTTGAGGTAATACGCGTTTATGACAATTTTATTTGTATGAACGTTTATAAAAATGTAATAATTCGAAAATATGATTTTGGCCGAAACCAGGTAAACTTAATCCTTTGACCTTTAGCGATGAGAAAGAAAGCTATTTATTAAGAAATTCCTTTTTGTTTTTGTTTTTTCGTTCGAATGCAGTTTGTAGATTTTCGACTTTTCAAAGCCGAATGAATGCATATAAGCGTGATACTCATCGTCCAGCCAGCAAATCCCAGGCTGCGGCCTTGAGCGGCAAAAATTATAAATTATTGACACTTTTGACATTAATGACGGCCATTAGTACCGGTGCTGGAGTTGCAGGCTGGACCGTGTATATGGCGCTTAATTTAGTGATCATTGTTTCTAACGTTTTGTTCGTAGATAAAAATATATTTAATTTAATTTTGACTGTTTTGGTAGGCCTAAAGGAAATGTCGACTGTGAATGTATAACACCAATTTAGTAGGTGCTAAACTTTGTAAGCTAGAAACCAAAGTTTTGTATTTCGGCTTAGGGACATAAATATATTAGTTGTTGTGTATGTTATAACGTATAGGTATATATTTTAACAAGCTTGATAATAGATGAATATTTAATGAAAATAAATCTACTTATTCATTTTATGTGATTTTAATTTTTTGTGCCCACGTCACGAGTTTAATTTTTTTTTATTCAATGGCTGTGTTCCGCGGAAAACAGCGCTAATAAAAAAACCTAAGTAAAATGGCGACCGCGGATTATGTTAGCAATATCACGCAATATTGAAGTTTGCAAACGTGTCCTGGCCGATAAATAATCTGGGTTTTTTCTTCTTTAGCGCTAGCAAGCGCTAACAAGCGCTATTTTCCGCGCAACAGCCATTGTCTCAATCCGCATAAAAGGGGTGACAGACGTGCGTGTAATGCCCGCTACACATCTAACGTTATATCGCTACAATTTAACGGTGTAAGCCGAACTGTGTTTTATCAATCGTGTGTAGGTATGGTAAATCGTTACGACGCCATGGAATGATTCGATACGATTTGCCATACACACGATCAATAATAATGCACAAATCGGCTTTCATAAATAGTTACCTTAAAACTTTAAGTGTGTACTGGGCCGCTAGTCAAGATGCATTCGATATTTTTGACAGCGAAGTTCGAAAACAAAATGTATGAGATTTGACATACGGATCGCAAGCGAAATGTCACTTAGCGATGACCTACGTCAAATGCCATACATTTTTGATTTCGAAGTTCGCCGTCGAAATTATCTAATGCATCTTGACTAGAGGCCCTGGGATTGAGAGACGCCCTCTTATAAGCCCGCCATACAACCATAGATGAATAATTGGTATCGCTGGGCGCTCGACCGCCCAGCGAGACCAATGATAAGTCTATGCATACAACATACAAGCCCCAGTTTCTTGGATCGAAAAATAAAACAATTGAATGTATATAATTAAAAACTTGTATTCAGCTCCATGTCAAAGTAATGTTGGCTGGCTGTTGATATTTCCAATTAATACAATTTAAAAAGTACAATTACTGTAAATAAAATTTCACTTACAAATAAAATTTTATAATAATTAATTATTCTTACAAAATGATACATACAAGCTATTCTATAAAACTAAATAATAGGGTACGCGCACACTAACAACTACTTGTAATACGTATCTATGTCAAAAGCGTGCGCAATTTTATGACATTAAAATATTTAAAAAAAGATAAGACACGTTTAAATATAATGTTACATTATAACAGGGCCTTTTATAACAATAATTAAAAAGTATTCCTTCAATGTCGGTCAGTTTCAATTAGATTTCGTAAATTAAAGTAGTATACAAGATTTTCGTAAAGATTTTATCACAGTTTCATTGGAACTACTTGGGTGTGAAATTTTTAGCTGCGCATGAAAGATATTTTTTTCATTTTTCATTTGTCGTCTGACTTACTCTATATCATTGGACAGAGAGAAACACATAAAAAGAAATATAAATAGAAATTATTAATTTTGATTAATTTTAAAACGGACTGAAACTAGTGGAGATTTTTTGCTTAAATCATCGGATAAATATATATTTTGGCCCTGTTGGCCATTAAAGGGTAAAATAATTACCCTTTAATTCTGTATCAAAAAGCATCGATTACTAAGCTCGTGTGATTGAGATTTACATAATTGTATAGTTATTAACAAAATTATCTTTAATACTAAATGCATTTTGTATTCTTTTCTTTTTTTAGTTTTATTTAAATATTTGCTCTAAGAACAAACAAAAAACTTCACGTAAGTTTTTGCGAACCAAATCTACCATGGTCACCTATTAGCGTAATTTTGAATACAATATGCGTTTGTAGTAAAAAAAAGTACCTACATGAATAATTTATCAGTATTTGTAACATGATGAAATAGCGCATTAGCACTTTAGTGAACTCAAAATTTAGTCGGACTGTAACGAAACTGATATCTACCGCATGTACAAAACGTACAAATATGTAAAAGTGCGTAAAATGTTCCAAAAATGTGTCAACAATACAACTGACTCGCCTTTGTCTATACATATAGCAACATATAAAACATCGCAACACAAGCCTCGCCGATACAACTTACTCTAGAATGGTCTGAGACCTGGAATCCAAATTGCCTGGCTACTGAGAAGAAAGCTGAAGTGTGAGTGAGAAAGAACGACAGCTCGTACTTAAGGAACAATGGGAAAAAATCGAGTTCGACAATGTGAGAGGCAGCTATATGTTATAGCCTTAGTTATAGCTATATAGCTTTATTATATCGGACCTAATCAATGTGAAAACGCTCTTATGCCGACGGAATAAGAGCACTTTCCGGTCCTATATCGTCTATCGTATAGCCTAATGTGAAAACGCTCTGACATAAGCAAGTCTTATTTTTCATTTATTACCGACGCAATGTTGTCTCTTTACTTTTGGAGTAACTTTGAGGTCAATTTGCAGTCCAGTTCTCTTCTTTATACTATCAGTTATACTTACATAATAATATCTATTTACATGTCTATTCTACTCAGTAACAAATTTGCAAAATTAATTTAACTTCATAATTCATACTCAAAAAGGTTTCACAAAATCATTGCAAGGAAAAATGAGTTTTGAGAAAAGTGAGTTTTTGACTGGGCACATCGCAAACAACCCACAATCTATCATTTAGCTATAAATTATTTTTAATTTGTATATTTCACAATAAAATAATATTTTACAAATTATTTTATGTACTTAAGTACCTATGCTCTTGCAATCGTGTATTATGGTATAAAATAATATGCTAATTACGTTTATTCTCTACGTATCCAATGTATCCAATTAATGTACAGCAGTAGGTACATAACAGAACTTACGATAACTTAAAACAACTCAGCGTTTAATGGTATATTTTAAGTATTCCTGTTTATAAGCTCTCGATTCTCTTAAATCTAAATCCTTCCTACATTAATAATAATAAATTACCACTTGCTGCAATATTATGTGTACAATAATAAGGGAATTCAATATATTTTACAATACCGTTTTTAAAAAACAAATCTCTAATAGAACCAAGTTATAAATTATAATACTAAAAGTAGTCGATAAGTATACTTGTGAATCGACGTTAGACTTATGAATAATTTATTAGATAAGGTAGGGTTTGCGTTGTAGTCCATTACAAAATCTTGATCGGTCGAAGACCTAAGTTCGATTGTTTCTAATTGATGTCAGTACTCATAGAAAAGTTGAATAAGCTGCTTTATTACGTACATCAATGATATAGAAAAAAAATAAGTAAGCTTAGAATTAGTTAATTTGTATAGTATAAAAATAGGACGGAACAAGATGTTTTAGTTTAGACATTCAAGAGTTAACACAAAACAATAAGTTACAAAGGGCATTAGAACAGACTAATGATTGGAAAACAACTTATAAAAACTAGAACGCTACACATGAAAGGCTTCCGACATTATTGGGTAAAACGCGAAAGTATAATATGAATAAAGTCAAGGTAATGAGGAGCTTAAAAGAAGTGCCCTTGGATATTAAATGTCACGCTATATTGTAATGTAATGACAGCACACACTACTGACAAAAGGCCGAAAATATATAGCTGTATAGAAAAACTAAGTACATTAGGTACCTAGACACTTAACATTGAAATGTTTTGATTTTGAGTGGCTACGACTTTCATGTTTTGTGTCATTCTTTTCTTTAGTTACAGAATTTGATATAATCAAGTTCAAACCTTTACATACTTCAATTAATATTTATATCACGGTATCCTTTGATGGATTTTCTCCTTTACATAGGCATCCACTTAGGAAGGATTTTTCAAAATTCAACCCCCAAGGGTGTAGGACATAATCATTTGCATGATACTTCATAATATGAATTGAGTACGGAAAAATAATAAGTATTTCAGCGTTTTCTAAAATTCAGGCCCTAGGTGGGTAAAATAGGAGATGAAAGTTTAAAACCTAATTTCACGCGGGCGAAACAGCGAGCAAATAATGCTAGTATTCGTCTAAAGTCTGCGCAGATGTTTATAAATCTTTCAAAACAATTTTCATACGGTCCAATGGTTTTTATGTAGTTACAGGAATTTCAGTAATGGATATTTAATTATTAGTTATAATATATTATGAAACAACACAAAGGCTTTTTCAATGTTAAATAGAAAATACTAGAACAAAAGCAGTTTAGCCGCATTAGAAAAGAATTGATTTGCTTTTGTGTAAATAATATACATAATTTTTTATTCGATTAATCAAGTAAATTAATCCGACTATATTTTGTGTCCGTTTGCGGCCGTTTACTCTATGCTGAAATTAAAAGGCTTTACGTCCCAAATTTAAAAAGCATTTGATTCAGCCATAGATGTAAGTTCAATTAAGGATTACGGTACGAATCATGATTCACGAAAATTGAAAAATTTTGGCACACTTACAAAAAGCGATGTTCGTCTGACATCTGTGTTTACTCGTGTATTAGTTTCAACGGTCCTTTGTATTATATTTATTACAATTAATATAAAACTACTAGTTAATATAGGACTCGACTTGCTTCCCGATAATAATGATCAACTAAATAAACTAAACTAATCGAGGTACATCTTACTTACATAAACCAACTATCAATAACATTTTAACAATAAAAGCACATCGCAGTCTATAACAATATGATATTATCACTACTTTACTTAGTATTGCTAAATCTCATCGGAGTCTGACCGTATAGAGTCGTAATTGGAGGTTTTGGTTCTCAACATTCTGAGGAACGATCCCACCGCGAAAATAGTCCTTCTGTGCCTGTGGAAAATACCCTGATACAGTGCCTCCCGGAGAGCCTTCCTATCATCGGACATGGAGGGCTGCGTGCTCAGCGTGACGTCGGAGTGCGTCGTGATCGCCTTCTGGTGCCGGAGACTCCCGTGCTTCTTCTCCAGGGACTTCTGGTTCGGTAGACTCATCGTCGATTCGATGGAGGAGTTTTTCGTCTTCCTCAGATTCGGCATTTTCTTCCCGGAGGAGCTCTCCGACGACGACCGCGTCGGAGCCAGCTTGGACCGGTACAGGGGATTGTTCGCGCTCTCCGGATGCACCGAAACGTCCACCGACTTCTGGCTGACGGCGCTGGACCTGGTCAGCACCTTCTGCGACGTCGACGGCTCCTTCGGCGCCTCCGGCAGAGGCTGCTCCGCTTCTATCGCAATCATTGTGCCAGCGTAGCCGCGCCCCGTACGACAGATCACATTATAGGCGGGCGCGACTCGTCGATGTCATCGGTGGGCACGGTCAAGTGAGCAGCGATCGAGCGGGCGGCGCCGCCCTGCGCGTCCTCGTCGCAGCAGTCGCTGAAGGTTATCCGCGGGACGTTCTCATTGTAATCGATTTGGACGGCGCTCAGTGCCTCGGCCAGACGGTCGACCCCCGGGTCGCAGCCGATGGGACCTCGCTCACAGACGTGCCCGCTCATGCTCGACTCCGGCCATTCCTTGTCCTCGGCTTTGTCCCCGGGCGAGTGACCCTCGGGGCCGGGAGACACGAAGCGAACGTCGATGAGGCCAGCTAAATTCACACTGTAATTATTTTTCGACGTCTTATCGGCGTCTCTGGCGCTCACCTCCTCCGCGACGATCCGATCGGTTATGCACTCGATCTTATCGTGCAGGTCCCGGTCGTCCTCGTAGAACTCGGAGAGGTTCGGCAAGTTCTCGAAGCGACCGTTATCTAGTAAGCTCGTTTGAGTCCTGTCGGCGTCCTGGCGATACCGGTCTATGACGGGCTGGAGGGCCTCCTCGTGCCGCTGGAACAGGTACCGGTAGGCCCGGCTCACGGCCTGCAGGCTGTAGGAGGAGCGGGGGCGCAGGGCCGCGGTGGAGGGCAACTCGCCTCTCGCCCGCCACACGTGCCCGCGCGCGCGCGACAGAATCGCATTAGAATTGAGAATCCTCTCAAAGTCGGTCACTTGTTCGGCTTCGCTGATCTGCAGCAGCAGTCTGTTCTGCGTCCCGCGCCCGCCGCACGGCCTCCTGTCCCCGACCTGTTTAAAATTAGAAACCTTAATCGCATTATCGCCTCGGCGGTGCGTGTGTTTGGAGGTCGAATGTGTGTCGTAGGTCATCGGTATGGACAGCGTCTGGACGGAAACCGCGTACGGAAGTTTCTCGACCGTTTTCCGATTTAACGATTTAACGGGAATAGATTTCGAGTCCCGCCGCGGGATTTGGCGATCAAAGGACGTGGTCCGTCGGATCGAATTCGCGCTTTTGGTTTTCCGGTCGTCCGCGCGCGTCGTTTGGGAAACGCAAACGCTCCTCGCCCGCGACCCATTTTGTTTATTTTGCGCCGATTTGGAAGCCACTTTGCCGGGCTCGCGAACGATACCGCCGGTAACGAACTAAACGTGCATCGCTTTCGTCGACAATTGTATGGAATGAGCGTAAAAAGTAATTTATCGTGTTGGCGTGATGCGGCCGATCGATGTGCTGGTATCGCCGATAGGGATGGGCATAAAATTTGGCGAACGTCGACCGTGTGCTTTGTGCTCGTAAACAACTTTTATTTGCCCGCTCATGTAGCTCACGATACGAACGACTTAAATGAGATTTTACCTGCTTTTGTTATGTTTTGATGGTTATTACGATAAGGATAAGGGAATAAAATTAACCCAGGAATAGATTTTAGAGACACTTAATGCTAACGGATTATCTACAAAAAAATTAATACCCAGCAAAAATGGATATTCGAATGACGATTTTAGATATTTTTTGCAAATATCTAGCTTTTTTAGTATATTATAATGATATATAATAGAAGTTTGTTTACGTAGTATCAAGTTGCACTATGACTGATGTCATACTCATATGAAAAATCTTTCTGTCTAGCGAATATTAAAAATTAAACTTTATTTATGTGTAAGAGTTCGAACATCAAGTTGCACTATGACTGATGTCATAATATAAAACATCTTTCTGTCTAGCGAATAAAGTTCCATTTTGAATAGCTCTATTAAACTTGTTGCGCTGCATCACGTATTATCTCTGTTAACGCACGACAGGTGCGCCCCCGCACTGCGCGACTTATTCACTATCTGTGGATCTCTAACTGGTTTATTATCTATGCTCCGTGTTTCCTTACAACCCGCCATTTTGTATAGCCCATTCTTTCTCTTTCCGGTGATCCGCCATCGCCGCCTGCGCCGCTGCGGAAATTCCCCTCAATATACGTTTTTCGTATTGTAATAATTATTATAATAAACCGAATACGTTATTTCAAGAAGTTAGTTCTTTATTTCAAGACCAGATGCAGAATACCTCACCAAAAGCTGGTCCATCGAGCTCCGGATATCAAGAACATACCAAGAACAAAGAATCGCGTGGGCTAACGCGTGACATCCTGAGGTGTCTCCTGTATCTAGAATAAGTCTAGAAGCTTAAGATCTTGACGGCGCGGCGTATTCATCAAGGCAGTCATCGAAACATTAAGAATTACGGCGAAAGAAGGTCGAAAGTCGAGGCCAACCACGTGCTGCATTAATCGTAGTTGGACATTATCTCGACAGGAAATTTAACAATCTAATCATAAATCAACCCGAAAAGGCATTGTAAATTTGTGAGTTCGTTCCAATATATTTCTATAATTTTCACATTAACTTAACTTCGTTCTAAAAATTTCGCCATTTTGAAAGTTGTCTTTATTGCGCTTTACAATCGCAAACAACTATTGCAAACACCTATTGCACATTATAGGTGCATTTCCTTTATAATAACTCTAAAGAAATTCATTTCCTTTAAAGTACTTCATTATGACTTTAAATCATAATCATTAGGCATGCCAAAAACATTGCAAGTGTCGCTCACAGTCTTTATTTATCTCGCATTCCAGAGTTAATTGTCTGCGAACGTGCCTACCTACGCCCGTTGCTGAGAATTGAGATCTTCTTGCTGTTCTGCACGCATAACGAATTTATTTAAGTATTCCTTTTTGTGCCTATTTTTTAGTAACATCTGTGTCAATTACATATTTGACAGTAACTTAAGTGTATTGTATTTAATTACCTAGGTACTTTGTTCAATTACTTACATTATAACTGGATTTGTACTGTTTATTTCAACTACACAATGACTTTAACATTTAAAGAATTAAAGAAAAAACGAGGTTCGTATAAAACAAAATTAACTCAATTTATAAATTATTTAAATGTACTTGAGACTTGTGACAGGCCTAGTAGCGCACAACTTAGTGAACTTAATTGTAGATTAACAAAAATTGAAGAAAGTTATAATGAATATGATTCAATACAGATTGAAATAGAAAGTTTGCTGGACATTTCAGAGGCTGAATGTCAAGATGCCTACAAGGATCGTGAAATGTTCGAGAGCTCCTACTTTGCCACGGTGGCGCGCGCGCGCAGCCTGCTAACCGAGCATGCCTCTGCGGGCCATGACAACGGAGCTGCGTCAGAGAAAGGTTCATTACAAGGTTCTGTTCTTACAGGTGGGCCAAGCTTAAAATTACCTATTATACACTTACCTACCTTTTCTGGACAGTACGATAATTGGTTAGAGTTTCACGATACTTACCTTTCGCTGATACATTCCAATGACAATATACCTAGAATCAACAAGTTTCATTATCTGCGTTCAGCATTAAAAGAGGGCGCTGCCAATGTTATCAGTTCCTTAGATTTTTCAGCCAGTAATTACGATATTGCATGGCAACTTTTGTGTGAGCGCTATCACAATAATAAGCTACTTATCAGTAATCACATTCAAGCTATTTTAGATATCGAGACTATTCATAAAGAATCATCTGTTGCTTTACGAAACATGATTGACACATTGAATAAAAACCTCAGATCTCTGCAAAACCTGAAGATTAACACAGAGAACTGGGACATTTTGATCATTCACATTGCTTCTAGTAGATTGGATGTTGTGACCAGTAGAAATTGGAAGGAACACATGAATCTTTCAAAAAACTTACCTGATTTACATAATTTTATTTCCTTTATAAAAAATCGTGCTGAACTACTGGAAACAATAAACCAAACACACCATAATATTAAACGTAGGTACAGCGAACCTATACACACTCGTCCACGAACATTCGCAGCGAATACTGGTACCTCAACACACACATATTCATGTCATTTTTGTAAGGGAAATCATCCTATTTATTTGTGTCCTAAATTCAAGTCATTATCAATTCAAAATAAATTGCATAAGGTTAAGCAATTGAGACTTTGCATTAATTGTTTGCGCCAGGGACATCAAGCTAATAAGTGTAAACTAGGGCCATGTAAGGTATGTGCTAAGTGGCATAACACAATGCTTCATGTTGATGAAGCGCAGCAGGTTCCCCAGCTATCTTCTGTAACAAATGACAGTAAAGGTGTAACAATGACTGCTCAAACTGATAATGTCTATGAAACACAATCCATTGATAAGGATGATGAAACCTCATCCAATAATATTGTCTTATCATCTACTCACCACAGCAGCGTGCTTTTATCCACAGCGTTAGTTCATGTCCTAGATTATCAGGGAAAGAAACACATAGCAAGAGCATTACTTGATAACGGAAGCACATCCAGTTTCATTACTAAAAGATTAATTAAAAAATTAAATTTACCTGTTAGTTCCACCTCAACCTCTGTAGAAGGGTTGAGTTGTAACTCCATACGCATTACAAAACGTTCTTCACTGACATTTTCTTCGCGAACCGAAAACTACACAAAAACCATTAATTGTTTTATAGTTCCTCACATTACACACTTCATACCTACCACAAAATTTAACATTTCCTCTTTAAACATTAATAAAAATATAAAATTAGCTGACCCTGACTTCAATATCCCTGCTGAAGTTGACATTCTTTTGAGCGCTGATATTTTTTGGGATATATTAGGGCACAACCGTATTTCTTTAGGGAAAAATAAACCAACAATGAATGAAACAAAACTAGGTTGGTTGGTTTCAGGTGTACTGAGCGCATGTAATAATACTAACCGTTCTTCTTATTCTAGTAATACAGTCCATTGTAATCTTTTAAATGATTTTGAAGTTGATCAACAATTAAATAGATTTTTTGAATTAGAGTCCGTACCCTCGCCTAATAAATCATTAAAGAAGGAAGACAATGATATAGAACAGCATTTTATACAAACAACGGTTCGTCAAAGGGATGGTCGTTTTGTAGTGAAAATTCCATTAAAACAATCACCTGATGTATTAGGTGACTCGTATGACCAAGCATTGAATAGATTTATTTCATTAGAGCGTAAGTTTAAGAGAGATCCTTTATTTAAACAAAAATATTGTGAGTTTATGCAGGAATATATTGACCTCGGTCATATGTCTATAAATGATAATAACGGTGAGAAACTTTGCTACTTTTTACCGCATCACGGAGTTTTAAGAGAATCTAGTATTACTACAAAGTTAAGAGCTGTGTTTGATGCATCGGCTTGCACAACTTCAGGTTTATCATTCAACAACATCCAATATGTAGGCCCCACAGTGCAAGACGATTTAATTAGTATACTTCTTCGTTTTAGACAGCACAAATATGTAGTTACGTCTGATTGTTCTAAGATGTATCGTTGCATTCTAGTTTCTGAAGATCAGAGATGCCTACAACAAATACTGTGGCGCTCTGAACCAACAAAGAAACTTGAAAAATACAAGCTAAATACAGTCACATACGGTACAGCTTCAGCACCATATCTAGCAACTCGTTGTATTATGCAACTAGGCAAAGAATGCACAGACCCAGTAGTATGCGAAACCATACTTCATGATATGTATGTAGACGACCTAATAACCGGCCACGATTCAGAGCATGAATTGTCTCATATTTGCCGAGGTGTAATAACTGAGCTTAAAAAGGGCCAATTCTACTTAAGAAAATGGCGTTCAAACAATCCTCATATCTTAGATGGTATAGAAGAAAATGTTAACAATGATAACTTACTTAAATTAATAAATGATGACTACGCAAAGACTTTAGGTCTTCGTTGGTGCTGCAGTTCAGATACACTTCACTTTTCAGAGGGCTCTCGCCCACCTCAGACTCGAGCAAACAAGCGTTCAATACTGTCAACTATAGGTCAAGTATTTGATCCACTAGGAATTGTAAATCCATGTATACTTCAAGCAAAAATTATGTTACAAAAACTGTGGGCATCAAAAATATCTTGGGATGAACCTTTACCCACGGAAATAGAAAACCAATGGTTTAATTTTTCAAAATTACTCCCAAAATTGAGTAACCTGTCTATCCCTCGCAGAGTCATATGTGACTCACCCATGGTTATTGAACTTCATACATTTAGTGATGCTTCTTTGCATGCTTACAGTGCTTGTGTCTATATTCGTTCTACAGACATGGAGGGTCACATATCAACACACCTCGTTATGGCTAAATCTAAGGTAGCTCCATTAAAAGAAACAGGCCTCACCGTACCCCGATTAGAGCTCCTAGGTGCTGTTTTGGCAGTACGTTTAGTGAATAAGGTAAAATCAGCTTTAAGACTTCCTATAAATCATTGCATTTATTGGTGCGATTCTACAATTGTCCTTGGATGGATAAGAACATCAAAATCCAATTTACAAACCTTTGTTGCTAATAGAGTGTTTGAAATCACTGAAAACTCCAAGTCTAACTTGTGGAATTATGTACCCACACATGCAAATCCTGCTGACATCGGGTCAAGAGGTTGCAATGCAATACAATTAAAGGAATCTTCGCTATGGTGGAAGGGACCAAGCTTTTTATCTTTGCCCCAGTCTATGTGGCCCAAGCAACCAGGGCTTATACAAACCGACTTACCTGACATTAAGTTGAAATGTAAAACATCACTTTTAAAAGATGGTTTTATTCATAAATATTCAAATTTCAGTAAATTACAACGTATAACCTCATACATTTTGCGTTTTATTCATAATTGTAAGAATCCTTCATATAAATTCACTTCATATCTAAAGACAACGGAATTAAACTCAGCTACTCATATTCTATGTAAAATTGTTCAAAGAGATATGTTTCCCAAAGAGTATACAAGTTTATGTAATAAAAAACGACTGCCACCTAAAAGTAAATTGCTTAATTTGAACCCTTTCGTATCGGACGATAATTTGATAAGAGTAGGTGGTAGATTGTCTAATTCAAATTACGACTACAACACTAAACACCCTATTCTCCTTCATGCATCCCATCACATTACTCAACTTTTATTTAAACATTACCACATACTTTTAATGCATGCTGGACCTCAATTATTACTAGCAACATTAAGACACAAATATTGGCCTATAAGAGGTCGTGATCTCGCCCGCAAAATAACACACGCTTGTCATATTTGTTGTAAGTTTGCAGGTAAAACCATTCAACCTATAATGGCAGACCTTCCAAAGGAACGTCTCCATAGTGAATATCCATTTATTAACACCGCAGTTGATTATGCTGGTCCTATTTTACTTGCTGACAGAAAAGGTAGAGGATGTAAACTTATGAAATCATTTTTATTTGTGTGTTTGTTTGCTTGGCTGTAAGGGCAGTCCATATTGAGCTTGTCACTGATTTAAGTGCAGAGGCTTTTATTGCCGCTTTAAATAGATTTATTTCTCGCAGAGGCAAGCCCGCTAACATTTATTCTGACAACGGTACAAACTTTGTAGGCGCATACAATGAACTCTCGAGCTTTTTAAAATCAAAATGTAATGATATAGGTTCGTATGCGGCAGAACAAGCGATACATTTTAAATTTTCACCTGCATATAGTCCCCACTTCAACGGTTTGGCCGAAGGTTCTATCAAATCAATTAAACATCATCTAAAGAGAATATTATCTCTGACTCACCTTACTTACGATGAAATGAACACTGTCCTCATTCAAATAGAAGGGATTCTTAATTCTCGACCTTTAACTCCACTATCTTCAGATCCTAATGATCTTATACCCTTAACACCATCTCAATTTCTCATTGGACGAACAATAACAATGTTGCCTTCTTCACAGGTTGATATCGAGAGAGAAGCACAGATTTGCACTCTGCCTCGCTATCAAAGAGCTCAAACACTGACAGCTCATTTTTGGAAAAGATATTATAAGGAATACATTTCAGAATTACAGAAACGTACAAAGTGGCAACACAAGGGTGAACGACAACTGCGTGCTGGTGACATGGTACTGGTGAAAGATGACCGACTCCCGCCCAACCGCTGGCTGCTAGGAAGAATAACTCGCCTGCATCCCGGATCAGACGGAATTGCACGTGTCGCTGATGTCAATACAAGTACAGGAACTATAAGAAGAGCCTATAATAGGCTTTGCCCTTTACCTTCAGAAGATTCCTTGGAACAGAATGTTCCAACCCGGGGAAGCTGTTAACGCACGACAGGTGCGCCCCCGCACTGCGCGACTTATTCACTATCTGTGGATCTCTAACTGGTTTATTATCTATGCTCCGTGTTTCCTTACAACCCGCCATTTTGTATAGCCCATTCTTTCTCTTTCCGGTGATCCGCCATCGCCGCCTGCGCCGCTGCGGAAATTCCCCTCAATATACGTTTTTCGTATTGTAATAATTATTATAATAAACCGAATACGTTATTTCAAGAAGTTAGTTCTTTATTTCAAGACCAGATGCAGAATACCTCACCAATCTCATTTCGGTGTGAACTGAACCTAAGCCATCTAAAATGAGTCCTTAACAGTGAGTAATGATACGAGCTACAATGGTGTCACGCCCATCGCCTCTCCCATGAGTTTTGTTAGCATTGTTAACAGTTAATAGGTGTGTAGGTACTGTTGCTATCAATATAAGCGATTGTACCTTTTAATAGCTCCTTTTGTGTTGTTATAGCTAGAGTGCCACATGCCTGGATGTTCCATAGTCTCATGCATGCATTTACCCACATATTACCCCTTGGACCTCTGTAAAAGCTACATATAAGTAACCTATTAATGTGATATCAGTGGCCTTTAACTCTATTCTATTCGGCGATTGACACGAGAAAATTCTCGTATAAATCGGATCCAATTTTACGTTCGCCCTTTGCCACTGCATATTTTATTTTTTAATATGAAAATATGCGGAACCGATGGCTTTAATAGAACGATATGATAGCAATTAACGTTTCATCCTTAGCTGCAGTCAATCAGAACGAACTGGCGGGCAGCCAGCTCGTACTTCTGTTCTCGTAGCTGAAGGAATAAGGAAATATCTAAGTAATTAATAAGTTCTGTATTCAGGTCATCTTCATGATTTGACCTATAAAGAAAATTTTGTTTTAAAACGCTCTTGCTAAATTCTTATATTATAAATATGAAAGTTTGTGTGTATGGATATATTTGTTACCCAAGTAACATTTTGGTAATAAGAATAAGCGCTAAATGAGCTACTTAAAAGAAACTTAAAAACCCAAGGTTCTATAAAAGGTCTAACAACTAGTGGTATAGCGCGCTATAACTATCTTATAACCCTGGATTGGGCCCACAATTTTAGAGCTTAGAGTGACATAATAGTTGTAGAAAAGTGATAAAACGGTGTGAATAAAGAGTTACAATAGTGCTATTGAAGTAGTATTCACCATTTTAGGTGAATTATAAGCTATACACAGGTTACAACTGCACCCTTTAGAAATAAATAATTTATAAAATTCACTAAATTAACTTTTTTAACAACATTGGAGTGCTCCTACGATGCTATTTATAGCTCGATTGTATATTGTGCATATTAAGTCGTGATAAACATCACCCAAAGTTTTTTTTTTTTTTACTTTACGTTTCTATTACCGTCAAAAATGATAAAATATAATAAGCAGTGCGCATATTCATGGCCGACAATCATGGCCGACAATCATGGCCGACATCAATTAATAATTTTATACATTATCGGTTTCATAATTATGAATTCTCACTGCGGTGATAAGTATTCTGTGGTAATATATACTGGTTTTCATCTCGATTTTGAAGCGCCTCAAAAATAAACAACATTTCATATTATTAGGTAAAATAAATCACTGCCACGGCATTTATTTTTATTTTAGTTGTGGTTGTAAATTACAATTCTCAGTACGTCTATGTATATTTTAATTGAAAACAGTAAATAATGTAAATCAATAAGTCGGAAAATAATATTTTGACCTTATATTTACTTTTAAAATTTTATAGGTTATGTTTATTTACCTAATGGCGTTAATTCTACATTGCCTAAGGTTCCTGATAACTCTTTTATTCCTAACGCAGTGTTAAAAAAACTATAGCTAGCTTTTTAATGCCACTTGGAGTTTTATAATGTGGGAGTAAATCCTATTATACAACCTGTAATGATTTACAGGTGGTTTCTGACGCTTGCAGCATCTAGCTCTATAATACTTATAGTTATCACTTCTTTAACATCTATAGCTCTATAATATCTATAGTTATCACTACTATAACTTTCTTTTAGCTCTTAGGGCTCCATAGAACTCGTAGGTGGTACAAGGTATATGACTAACTCCATTTAAGAACTTTAACCGTTTATATGTATTAGCGTCACCTTACTATTGGTTCTAGTGTTTTACGTTTCCTAAAGATTTAAGAGTAAGTTATACAAAAGTTCTGACAAACTCCAAGCTAGCACCTTAAGTTATATATTTTTCCTTTATTTCTATTATGCCTCTTGAAACTTTAATTATTTATTCCTAACGCCGCAGTAGAGTCCAAAGCTATTGTCAGAGCTCTTACATGTCGTTTATAATACTTTAAGTGTCAAAAAAGGTTTCCCTTAGCGCCAAAATGTTAGTTGGGTACTCTTTCACGCAAAAACTACTGAACAGATTATGACGAAATTTGTTATGGTAGTAGTTTAGGCTATGGATTTAAACGTATGCTACTTTTTAACCCGAAAAAGTCCCGTAGGATACTTTCTTTACGCGAGTAAGGCCGCGGGCAAAAGCTAGTACTGTAAATGCGAAAGTTCGTATGTATGGATGTATGTATGTTTGTTACTCTTTCACGCAAAAACTTTTGACCGGATTTTGATCAAATTTGGTATGGTATTAGTTTAAGACTGGACTAACACAAAGGTTACTTTTTTGCGGCAAAATGAACGCTCCCTGTGAGATTTCTTTTTGCGCGTACGAAGTCGCGAACATCTAGCTAGTGAACAATGCAGCTTTTAAGAAAAATACTACAAGTACAAGTAAAACTCAAACAAAACTTAATTTATTTATAAAATAGTAGAGTCTATAGAAAAATAGAGTAACCCCCTTACTAATAAAAATATTTACACAACGGATAAGCTATACAATGTTTTGTTAGACAGTAACAACTTTTTCAACGTATCAGATAAGGACAAAACATTGTATAGCTTATCCAGTAAATATTTTTATTAGTAAGGGGGTAAAAGTGTACCGGTCGAATACTGGAACGGTAGAATTAAGTGCCGCTCAAGTCACATGCTGTCCTTATCATTTCGGCTGGCAGAGACAGAGACAGCCTGTAAATAGGAGGGTTCCCAATTTTGATTAACGTTCCAGTATTTGTCCGTTAGATTAACAAATTGTGTTGTACTACATATAACTATGTTGCATGCTGTGAAATAAATTGTTTCAATTACTTTAATAGCCTCCCATTATATCCACTCAAGAAACTAAAGGGCATTTAAGCAAGTTACCGTGGGAGAATGGGCCGGCTCGACCGGAGCAATACTACGGCCTCACAGGGAACCGACGTGAAATAGCGCTCGCTTTATGTTTCGCCGTAAGTCTCCGGAGGGTAGGTGGAGTTTGGGGGTTTTATAAGAAACAGCAAACTGTTATATCGAATCCTGGTCTACATTTTTAAGAAATAAAACCGGCCAAGTTCGAGTCGGACAGGCACACGTAGGGTTCCGAACTATTATCAAAGATTTCAACACTTAAGATAGGCTTTAACGTACATTTGACGGAACAAATCTTCATATATTAAAAAGTTACGCCATCTTGGTTATTACCATACTTCAAATGTCAAAATGGCCCCAAAATTTCAAAAGTGGGGCCAAACACTTTTTGTCTCAACTTAATAAAGAGGAAGTTTGTTTGCTTGTTTGTTTGCTTGTTTGTTTGCTTGTTTGTTTGCATTGAATAGGTTCCGAAACTACTGGTTCGATTTTGATGAAATTTGGGACAAATGTAGAGTAGACCACGGGGAAGAGCATAGTATCTTTTCTTTCTATATACTTTTTATCGCAGGAAAATGTACGGTTTCTGCGAAATTAACTTTTTTTTTATAATTTAATTAACACGAAGTCGCGGGCAATGTCTAGTAATATATAAGTCTATGACTATTATACCAATCTTGCATCTAGCATGTTTTTACTTATAATTTCGTTATTTTGTACGAAATTTTCCATGTAATCGTATTTTACAAGTGTCTACACCTAAATAAATTTTAAGCCGTAGTTCATTGCATTGTCTACCATCACGTATTTTGTCCAGATTTTCCCCACACTATCCCCATACAAGCGAAAAAAAATCACCCTCACTTTACATGTAGAGGACGTACCCTCCAAAAAATTTCGCGCTTATATTTTAGCACTTTTATACTAATGAATAAAGTTCAATTTTTAATAGCTATCTTAAAAATGCAACGCTGGAGCCTCGCTGTGTTGTTTTGGGTCAGATGTCACTCGACAGATTGTACCGATACGGCTGTAGCGGTACTCCCGCCAAAATAAACAGACTATTCTCACCAACTTGGTCTTGGTGAACTTGGTCCTAAAATACCCGACAATATTGTTATTATTTCAGTTCAATTATTTTTAGCTATCTATATGTAGAAGATTCCCTGAGTTATTTGCTATTGTTTTCATATTATTTTATTATTAAGACGTCTTTAATATCTAAAATAAATAATAAATAAATAAAAATCTTTTTATTCAGAATAAAAAAACAAGGTTTTGTTTTCCGAACGTCAAACAAAAAAAAAAAATAGAAGAATTACAATTACCACCGGTTCGGAACCCTAACCCGGCGAGAAGAACCGGCGTAAGAAACTCGCGCGGGTGCCACCTTTTAGTAAAAAGGATAGCTAAAATTGTTCTTTTAAAAAAAAAATACATGTATACAATATAATAACAAAAAACATGTAAACAAAAAAAAAAATTACAATATATTACAGTACAAAAGTACATTGTATAACTAGTTAAAACTGAAATTGCCTCATAGGGTCATCTTATTCCCAGGGTGTGCTGTCCTCAATGAAATCTTTAACTTTATAATAACCTTTGGCACACAAATGTCTTTTAACTACTTTTTTAAATTTATTTATTGACAAATTTTTCACATTTTCTGGGAGTTTATTATAGAAACGTATACACTGACCTTTAAAAGAATTGTTTATTTTACTCAGTCTAGTCACTGGCACAGCCAGCTTGTGCTTATTCCTAGTATTGATGTTATGTTGGTCACATTTTTTATCAAATTCATTACTATACTTTTTTACATACATAACATTATCAAAAATGTATTGTGAGTATACAGTCAGTATCCCTATTTCTTTAAATTTTTCTCTTAGGGAGGCGTATGGGGACATCTTATAAATAGCTCTAATAGCTCGCTTCTGCAGCACAAAGATAGAATTAATGTCGGCGGCATTGCCCCATAAAAGGATACCATAGGCCATTCTGCTATGGAAATAACTAAAATAAACTAACCGTGCCGATGCTTCGTCAGAAATTTGTCGAATTTTTCTGACTGCAAATGCTGCAGAACTGAGACTATTCGCCAGGTTAGCAATATGTGGACCCCACTGTAATTTAGAATCTAATGTTATACCTAGAAATACAGTTGAGTCCACTGGGTCAAGTTTAACATCATTCAATAGTACGTTGGTTTGTGCATGTCTCACATTTGGTAAACTAAACTTTAAACATTTTGTCTTAGATGCATTGAGAAGGAGATTATTACTACCAAACCAATTTACTATTTCAGAGAGAGCATTATTTACCCTGTCATAGTCCGACTGCTGTCGCTTCACTTTAAAAATAAGTGAAGTATCGTCAGCAAATAACACTATCTCTAGTATATCTTTAACAAGAAAAGGCAAATCGTTTATGTAGATCAGGAAGAGGAAAGGACCTAAAATGGACCCTTGCGGCACTCCTAAATCTATTTTGGCTCCCGATGACATCTTGCCATTCACTTCAACCCTTTGTGTCCTGTTACTTAAATAAGATGTTAACATTGTAAGTGATGTGCCCCTTACGCCATAGTGGTCTAGTTTCCTGATCAACGTAGCATGCTCTACACAATCAAAAGCCTTAGAAAGATCGCAAAATATACCTAGTGCATCCTGCGATCCCTCCCAGGCTTCATATATACTACTAATAAGGCTAATGCCTGCATCAGTCGTAGATCGACCTTTAGTAAAACCGAACTGCTTGTTGTGTAACAATTTATTAATATTGAAATGAGCCAATAGTTGTTGTAAAATAATTTTTTCAAATATTTTACTAAAGGTCGGTAGTATTGAAATAGGTCTATAATTAGCTGGATCAGATTTGCTTCCAGCTTTAAAAAGAGGTAATACTTTGCTATGCTTCATTAAGTCAGGAAACTCACCAATCTCTATACAATTATTAAAGATAAACGCTAGATGAGGTGCAATGATGTCAACTATCGATTTAATAATTCTTACGGACATACCCCACATGTCCGCAGTATTTTTTACATTTAATGAGTTAAATGTGTTAATAATATCACGTGACTCAATTTGTCTAAAATGAAAGTTGACCTCACATTTTTTTACATTATATTTAAGTAATGATTCAGCAGCTGCGGGTGAAGACTTTAGATTTTTTGTAGTAGAAACTGGAATGTCTGCAAAGAATTTCTCAAATACTGACGCCACTTCATCGTCTGATTTAATTATTTTATTGTCTACACAAAGTTCCAAATCTGAGTTACGACAGGCGACTCTTCCATTTTTTTTTATCTATTAACGCTTTCACACCACGTTAATCTGGTCTCGACTCCAGTATCGAAGAACTTGAGTTACGGGTACCAGACAACGGAAATATATTTAAGGGCGGCTTAGGGGTCGTTCATTAATCACGTGATGCCTAAAGGGGGAGGGGGGGTCCGAAAAAAAAATCACCAAGTATCACCAAGGGGAGGAGGGGGTATAAGGAGACATCACGTGTATTTAATTTTCGAATCTAGTCTATGCATACCGAAATTATTATCGGCTGTAGATTCGTAGTGTTGTTTAAATAATTACAAGACAAATGACTCGTATAGTTTTTAATTGCTTAAATTATTCGATTAAATTGTTTTTTAAGTTAAAGTTTTTTTCAAACATGACTTGCTTACTATGTAAAAAAAATACACGTGATCTTAGGTGGAGGAGGGGGGGGAGTAGTATAAAACCTCACTACATATCACCAGGGGGAGGGGAGGGGTCTAAAAAGTTGTTAAAAACATCACGTGATTAATGGACGGCCCCTTATATGAAATTTACGTTTCTAGAATAAGTAATTTTTAAAGAGAGCGTCATTCAAAAAAACTGAAAAATATATACATGTATAGATACATCAAAACTAGTGACTTTTTTAAGTAGAAACACAATACAGATAATTTTACTCGATAAAAAAAATCAGAAACAACGTCGATTTGAAAAACATTTTGAGTTTTAAAGGACTTACAGGGACCCAATCAAAAAATAATTTTGACAGTTCGATTACTATTAAAATTTTACAGGGTATTCAATAGATACATGTTTAGTTATAATATTTTTCGATTCAATAACAACGAGAAGTACGGCTCGCGCGCACCACGTGGCACGCCTGACGCCACGTCGCATCAGTGTCCTGCCGGACTTGCGCGGCGGGATAACATGCCCTTAAGGCCGTCCCCCGAGCAAAAGACCTTGAGGCGGTCAGCCGCATAACTCAGTTCAAAATTTTTCACATAACTTAGTTCAAAATTGTCAAAAAAAAAATTAAACGGCGAATATCTAGCTTATGAAATTGCCTATCTATTGGTGTGTTTCCCAAATAAAATTAACTTGTAAATACTATGGAGACGCTGAAACTATACCTAATTGAATGTTACACAGAAAACTTTTTGCTCCCTGGCGGGATTCAAACCCGCGACCTCCGGCTTGAGCGCCAATGCGTTAACCACAGCTACAGAGACCGTCAAAATTTTATTATTTTTATTTGTCCAAATAACTCTTGAAGAAAACGCACTTGTAAATCCTCCCTTGCTGCGGGAGTCCATGGGAGATAGTAATCACTTACCATCAAACGTCTGTCTCGTTTATAACCATCTTATTTAATCAAAATAACATTAACGGTCGAATACTGGAACGATAGTTATATTAAGTGACGCACAAGTCACATGCTGTCCTTGTCATTTCGGCTAGTAGAGACAGTGACAGCCTGTGACTAGAAGGGCTCTTAATTTTGATTAAGAGCCCTTCTAGTCACTCACACATGTTTCAGTATTAGGTCGTTAATAGTTATTTATTTGTCGCCAAAATCGTCGGTAAATGTATGTTTTGCGATCTCAAATTCCTTAGTCTGTTTGAATATTGGCGGCAATACAGTTATTCGGAGAGTAATGCTCATATATTAATAGTAATTGAGTGCGTAAACAGACACCAATAAAACATTTTTAGCACCGCAAGGTCGCATATATTCCACAATCCACATTCCGATACAGTTTTGACAAACAATAATATTGTGATAAATTAAGATACTTTTTACGGCCCAGTGGTTTGTGGTCCAGTGGTTTTGGAGCCTGGCTCTCGATTCAAAGGCTTCGATTTCTGATTCAGCAAGAAAAAAAATTGTTTTCAGGTTTGGAATTGAACGTTATAGAAGAGTATATCTCAAACTTTTTGCTCTACGAAATTCTGTTAAAAATGTCCTGATGACAACGATCACCTTATTAATTAAACCTCGATTTAATTGACTTGACTGTTAAAAATTAGGGTTTTACTTCAATAATAAGAAAAGTACAATAATGTAGCCTGTTATGATACACACACTACTTGTCACGGCAATATCTAGTTAATATTATTGTGGGTTACAATTACCCGCTATACGAGGGAACTTTGAACAACACATTCTAAGAAGCGCGTCAACAACACGAACACAATTGTACTTCATGAACCCTGCCAGTCGAGTTTCTATTGAGGTCACACAGATCAAAGGAATACTCGCGTCAACCTGCCAATGTATATTCAATTATTATCTATTATTTTGGTCATTGACATACTATAATGATTTCAAATAACCTAACCAAGATTATGTCAGGACATGTCTAAGGTGAACAAAACCGAAGCCCTGCTCTTCCGCGGACCCGGGAGGAAAGGGCCCCCGCCCGGAGCATGACTCCTTATCGGAGAGACGGAGGTCAGGGTGAGTCCAACCCTTAAGTGTCTCGGACTCACCCTGGACGGGAGGTGAACCTTCGGCCCCCACTTTCAACAACTGGGGCCGAAGGTTGTGAAGGCGGCGTCAGCGCTGGGCCGACTCCTGCCTAATATAGGAGGGCCCAGCGAAGCCTGCAGGCGGCTATACTCCGGAGTTTGTCGGAGTATAGCCTTGTACGGAGCCCCTATTTGGGCGGATTCCCTCACCGCTCGCAATAAGGCCCAGCTGCGGAAGGCGCAGCGGGTCATAGCGGTGAGGGTTATCAGGGGCTACCGTACGGTCTCCTGGGTGGCGGCCACTGCCCTGGCTGGAGATCCGCCGTGGGAGCTCCAGGCGACGGTGCTCGCCGAGGTGCACCTGTTCGCGTCAGAGAGGAGGGCACACTCGGGCGAGTCCCCGACCTGGGAGGAGCTCTTACGAGTGCGGAGGCTGGGGCAACAGTGGTTGCTACGAAGGTGGGGTGAGGTCCTGGAGCAGTCGCCGTACGGCCAACATACGGCCGCGGCACTGCGTCCAGTCCTTGTGGCGTGGATGCGCCGCAAGCGGAAACCCCTCACCTTCCGCCTTGCACAAGTGCTCACCGGGCATGGATGTTTCGGTGCGTACCTGTGTAAGGTTGCCAGGAGGGAGCCTACGCCAGCCTGCCACCATTGTGGCGCTGCGGAGGACACGACCCAGCACACCCTAGAGGTGTGCGACCGATGGGCCGTGCAGCGCCACGATCTCGTGGCAGTGCTTGGGCGGGACCTCTCGCTTTCGAGTGTGGTGCGCTGCATGCTCGAGAGCGATGAGGCCTGGCAGGCGGCGGTCTCTTTCTGCGAAGCCGTCATTTCGCAGAAAGAGGCCGCGGAGCGGGACAGAGAGAACGATCCATCCTCTGTTCCGCTCCGCCGGCGTAGGACGGGAGCGAGGAGGCGTCGCTATGCGAACCTCCTCCAATAGTCTCCTGTCCAACCGGGGCTCCGGGAGAGGATGGGAACCTCCCCGGCTTAGCTAGTCCCGGCGCCGAGGGGGACACTCCAGGTTGTCAGAGTGGCCCCTAATTGTGATAGAAGTCCGGTCCCTATAGAGGTAGACCGGCCGGTCGCGGGGGGTGTCCTGTGTTAGACAGATCCGGGACACTTCCCATTATAGCGGCTGATGGCAATCCGCAGGTTCAGTTTTAGTGGGTAAACCGGCGAGTCGCGTCGGGAGTCCCACATATCCCCGGGATACCCCTCCCGGGGAAGGCGTAACGACCTTTCCCCTGCGATAAAAAAAAAATAAGGACATGTCTAAGGAGGGTTCCGTAACTATAACCGCGTAAAAAGTAAAAGTAAGGAAAAGGTTTTTTTAATTAAGTACTTACTTCAAATGATACTGTCCCATTACGATCAAAATAATTTTCCTAAATAGTATTAAGCATGATATACCGGCATAGAAAATTGTAAATTTACAAGTCTCATAGTTTAGAAATGCCAGGGCAACTTATAAACCACGTTGGAAGCCGATTACTCGTAAATGGTTAACTTTGTAAAAAAGTCATGTATGAAATCTTGCCAAAAACCGAGATCTATAGACAATCTATAATTATACTAAATTTCATCCATTTATATTCATAATTGAACAAGCTATAAGCGCCGACATACAGACAGACAGACGGACGGACGGACAGAGCGAAAGTATAACGGTTCGTTATGTATTACAGAACCCTAAAAACTTTCTTAGGGTTCTGTAATACATAACGAACCGTTATACTATCGCTCTGTCCGTCCGTCCGTCTGTCTGTCTGTCTGTCAGCCAGCTTCAAGAAGTAGATAAGTCAAACACTTTGGTTTCGATCTGCTTACTCCGAAACTAGAGTTTCTGCATTTTATATGTGGTCTGACATCCATAGGTTATAATATGGTACGTCAATTGTATCACTTCTTGAGGGTCTTATCAGGGTCGCTTTGTCTTCCGGAGGTGATGGAACTCGGAAGCTGTCAAACTGAGTTGACGTGACAAGTCCTGATTGCTCTATAGTCAGTACATACCTACCTACTCTAAACCTACCTATTATTGGAATAAGTGTTAAAGTAGGATTGTATATTTTACACCCTACTTACCCCTACCCCCATATTTGACTAGCTTTTTCCCGCGGCTCCGCCCGCGAAAATACATATAAAGACTATAGGACTATAGGTAGTGAGGGATAGTCTCAATCGATAGATAGAACTACGATACTTTAATTGTCAGAGGTACTACAGTTAAACCGTGTTGAAAGAGCCACAAATATCCATCTATTCATCTGTGCATCCATCCAACCATCTATCCATCCTTCCTCAACAACTTTCACGCTTATTATAGCTAAGTAGGAATATAATTTTAATATCGTAGAGGCTCTACGACACCGTAGCAGCTCTACGAGGTTAGTAAGGTTAAAGTTCGGTAAGTAACAATTCCCCGTGGGAGACTTCGGCACGAATAGGTCGGCTCGGCTGGAGTGATGACCATGGCCTCACAGATAATCGCTTGCGACGTGTTTCACCGAGTGAGCGAGGGTACCGATACCTAAGAGGGAAATGGTAATCGCATAGTATGGTATCCGCGTGCTCGTCAGCCCGTGTTATAATATTATACGCTTTCACACCACGTTAATCTGGTCCCGTGGTAAGTTCTCGAAAAACTTGTGTAAAAATATTTCCGTTGTCTAATCACTAATACAACGGAAATATTTTTATACATTTTATACTATACTTACTTGTTTAATATTTTAATTATATATCTAGTACACATATTTAATACACATCAAAGATCTTTTTGTTCCCTGGCGGGATTCGAACCCGTAACCTCCGACTGGAAAAAAAATATGTTCTTTTAAATATGACATGATACATAGATATATAATATTAAAAAGAGGTAGATATGTTATAAACGCGTAAAAATGAAGACTCGAATTGGCCCGAGTCGGGCCAATTTTGGTTAGTGTGCTCCGCGAGTAATAGCGTGTTTTGTGTTACTATGCGACGTTGACACATTGACACGCGTCCCATGTCAATGTGTGTCGTGGCACAGAAATATTGTCAGTTTTGTAAGGAAATAACGTATCTATGTAGTAATACATCAAAGACATGATACTATAAAACAAACAGCAAAATAAACTTCTCTTCGCAACGTTTTAAATAAGTATAAATCCTGAATAATTATTTAAATACTTCAACAAAGATTATACAGGCCACCGGAATATTCCAAAATACATATTTATTGTTGTGAATACTCGAGCAGACTATACCTGAAGAGGCGAATATATGAATCAAAAATATGTTACGACAAATAACTTTCTTTCCCCATAACTTCAGGACTAACGTAGATTAAAGAGAGAGGAGCAAATAAACAGCTACCTAGTTAGCTTTCGATTTTATTGTACTACTACAAGCATACGGTGTGTTCCCTCTTTTTAATATTATATATCTATGGTGTGTTCACAATTGTGCGGAAAATTATGGGCCGTTGAAGGGGACGTCAAAATTTTCAAATTTGTATCAATCGTTCTGTAGGAGTTCTTCTTTTTCACACTTTACTTAGTTTTAATAGGTTCCATAAATAAAAACGAATGATCAACTTAATTGGCCTTTTATTACCCCGAAACTAAACACTCGTACATTCCCGACAAGGCCCGTCACAGGGACTGCCTGTCGTCGCAAACATACATCGCCTCTCAGACACAAAACCGCTGACACTCGCACAATCACACATACTTACATCATACATGGTCCCTATTCTATGAAAGCTGTTTCTTGGTACGTAAGTATGTTTATTATTTTCCACTCCGTTGAGATCAAATTTCATATAAACATAAACAAAAAGATTAAATTCGATTAATGAGACAGTGTATTTTTTTATTGGACGATAAACATTTAAATTGGGAGCATTATAATATCATACATACATGTAACATATAATCACGCCTTTTTCCCGTAGGGGTAGGCAGGACCGCGTCTTTCCCGTAGGGGTAGGCAGAGACCACTTCTTTCCACTTGCTACGATCCTTACATACTTCTTTCGCTTCGTCCACTTTCATTCTTTATCCATTCCTCCTCTTACATTCAACGTAGCCGAGCGACTCTCCATGGTCCGCTTTTCGCCTTCGCGAGAAACGAGACGTGATGGGTGGCGAACCACATCGCCACCATTTTGGATAATAAAATTATTTTTGATTATCCATTGCGTTTCCACGGATTGGTGGAGAGGGTAGGAATAGGGAAAGGGAAGGATAGGTGGTGTGGAAAGGAAGATTGGTAAGTAAAAGTGGGAAATAGGGAATGTAGGATATTACCGCCCAGGAGGGCAAGGGATAGGACAATAATAGCTAGGGAAGCCGGGGTCCCCCCGATGGTTGCACGCCTTGTCGTGGCGGTGGGGCTTAGTAACCGTGGACTGGACACCCACGGTGAAGCGAAGAGGCAACCAGGGCCGGCTTGTTTGCCGTCGGCTGGCCCGAGGAGGGCGCTCCCAGCGGACTGGAGGAGTCCGCTGCGGACGCGCTTGGAGGTGGGACCGCAGAAGAAGAGGAGTGCCGGTATTACGGTGCGCCGTACTCCCTATCTTCTGCGGCCGTGGAGGGATCGCAGGGGGAGAGGCGTGGTGGTGCTGTGCCATTCTCCCTACCCCCCTGCGACTTGGCGGGGCTGTTCCGTATGTTAACGGCATCGGTGGGGCCGCAGAGGAAGAGGCAAGTTGGTATTACGGTGCGCCGCTTGCCCTATCCTCTGTGGCCGAGTGTGGTCGGTGGCAGAACCAAAGCCCTGATCTGCCACCGGGTACCGGTTGTGGAGGCTGGTATCCGTGGCCTCCTAGTGGCAGACTCGGGGGGAGTCTGCTACAGTACTGGTGGAGGCCGAGGAGGGAGGCGCACCTTACCATCTGGTGCGCCTGGGGCCTTCGGGCCTTGGATGGAGCCGCTTGTGGGCGGCTGCCGCCGGCGGGGTCGCGGATGTGTGTATCGTTCCCGTGGCCCCGTCACAGGGCGGCGAGGAGGAAGGTGGGGGGTGGTTTTTAGTGGGTATACCGTGGGTCCCATTAGCCTATACGGGAGTCCCACATCGCCACTCGGGTGCCCCCTGCGCCTGGGTGGTATGCGTAATGCATTTTCCCCCCCGGAAAAAAAAAAAAAAAAGGGAAGCCGGGGTCGCATACCCGTATACTATACCACAACTACCGGACAGGTAAGTTGGGAAGAGTATCCCATGACGGTATTATAATATCATGTTCTATTATTCTCTTTCGAACATAAATATAAGTGTATGTACCAGGTACAAAATACAATAGGTAAGCTTAGGGCGGATGCTATGAAATGGGGCGCCGTTTTAACATCTTTAATATATTATTATCGTCTTGTAAAAATCGCGATCCTTACGTGGTGGTATTCATTTTATTAATTTCCTGGATCAAACCATTTCATCGCACAAGAGCGTTTCGAGGAAAGTTTTTGTACGTAAATATATGTATGTATTTCAATTATATTCTGTTGGTTGTCACAGATTCTTGTAGCCAGATAAATTCCACGTATTCCAGTGCCAATTTTTTTCAAATAGGACGTATATTATGAAAGAAATTAGTCAAAAAACAAAAGGTTTTTTTTTATGTAATGAACCAGGAAACGAGCAGACGGATCGCCTGATGGTAAGCGATTACCGCCGCCCATGGACACTCGCAACATCAGAGGAGTTACACTTGTAACGCCTCTGGTGTGGCGACTTGCGTTCCTGGTCCTTAAAATCCCCAATCCCCCCCATGGGCCTCCGGTAACCTCACTCACTCGGCGAAACACAACGCAAGCGTTATTTCACGCCGGTTTTTTGTGAGGTCGTGGTATTTACCCGGTCGAGCCGGCCCATTCATGCCGAAGCGTGGCTCTCCCACAGTTAAATCAGGTGATCGAGTGTCCCCAGTATATCTTACATTTTATAATGTAATCGTGGATATGATAGACTATGGAATATATTTTGTTGGGGAATTAATAAAAACAATGATAAAAAATCTTACAGGAAATGTATAAACAATACTAAAATCATAGAAGTTTACAAAACATTATGATAACACGACATTGTTATTTTGCATTTATCTGTAGGCCGAAAGCTATCATTATGACCCACAATTTCAAATCATAATATTATTCTGTTCATTTAAAGGTCTGCAGTGTTATTCTGTAAGAACATTTTCAAATATCTCGACAGCTGAATCCGCGGTGAGTGTCAAATATCATATACAAATTTGACACTCACCGCGGATTCAGCTTTCGAGATTTGAAAATGTTCTTAGAGAATAGACAGGCACAGCAGTGTTATTCTGTAAGAACATTTTCAAATATCTCGACAGCTGAATCCGCGGTGAGTGTCAAATATCATATAAAAATTTGACACTCACCGCGGATTCAGCTTTCGAGATTTGAAAATGTTCTTAGAGAATAGACAGGCTGTTTTCATTAATTTAATTTGTTTCAACATTGTCTTATTCTTATTCATGTCTAATAGAATTTAGAGGAATAGGTAAAAAAAAAATATTTTCTATAACTTTTATTTAAGTATATTTAATATTATCGTCAAAATTGTTTATTTTGAATTTTGACGTGAAAATAACTCACATACTTTTTATTAATTTTACTTCTTCACACACTAGTGGCACATACAGCTCATGTTTGGAACAAAAATATAAAATTCCCGAATGATGCGTAAATACTGATTTAAATATAGAATCCCACATTCCGTCTTGCATTAAGAATGAAATATTTATCAATAACGATATTTTGTGCCAGTATTTGAAAATTCTTTGCCCCCATTATTTAAAAAAATATTTCACCCCAAATAAAAAAATAGAGAATACTTTTTTATGCCCATATTGTATCAGTCAGATTTGTAATCTATATATGTAACGTTTTATTTTATGCCAGTTCTTAGCTATTTTCTTTTCTTTTCAATATTTTAACTCTCGTTTTACTATCTTCGTTAAACGTAGGTACCTATTGTTTTATATTTTTAATATAAGACAAGCTTCGCGATGTACCTTTTTTGGTTAAGTTTTAGCTGAATTTTTTTTGTTATATACCTACGTTAAATCTGTCTGATAAGGTTAATGCTATGTGTTGCATAGGCCAGCGTGACCGACTTACGGCTACCTGAACTCATCAGGACTAAATTATGTAACAATGTCTAATGGTTCACCTACTTTTGTATTTAAATATAGGTACGTTAAAAGTAGCCAAATAAACTAGAAAATATTATTTTAAATAATATCTAAGTATCAAATCTACGTAATGATTACACCGCACGTTATAAAACCTTTATATCGATTAAGTAACGTTTTAACAGATATTTTTATTTCGGTACGGAAATATTATTATAAATTATTATTGTTACATTATTATTAGATACTTATTGGCACCATAATAAATAATTTTTAAAATATGATTTTGCCGTGTTCTAATTGTAGAATTTTTTTCATTAAAAACTGTGATTTAATAGCCAAAACTTTTTAGTTTTTAAAACAAATTAACGACGCATTTTAAAATGTAAACAAAACATTCAACCTCCAAAGACATTTTTTATCTGTGACTACGAATATAAGAGTACATAATAATCGTTTTTTATACTTACGCGTATTAAACACAGGTATAAAATAAAGGCACTCGATTATTAACACAACACAGACGGTATATTACGTATTTAGTGTATAATATTTAGAGATCAATAGTCCGCCATAGAGGAGAGGCGCACCTCACCGTCGATACCGTACTCGGTACTGACTCACAGACTCACGCATGCGCACTGCGCCGCCCATCGCCCGTCGAGCTAAACGCGGGAAAATTTTAATAAATCCTACTAATATTATAAATGTGAAAGTGTGTGAGGATGGATGGATGTTTGTTACTCTTTCACGCAAATTTTGTATGATGGTAGTTTAGGCTCTGGATTAAAACATAGGCTACTTTTTATCCCGAAAGAATATAGCGTTCCCGAGGGACACTATATTTACGCGGGCGGAGCCGCGGGCAATGGCTACTTACTACAGCCGTCTTTATTGATAAGAATGTTCAAAAGTGGCAAAAACACAGCGTTTTGCGCAATATGTTTGTTTTTTTATGTCTGTGTTTAAAAATACATATTGTTTGTTTTATTTTGTTTATTTATTTTACCGCTTGAATAAGTTCTCTATGAGTTGTATCATTCATAGAGCCGGTTATAATGAAATCTCCACGTGTTTAATAAAAAATAAATCGAAACAGTTTATTGCCACTTCGAATATGAAGTCTCGTTGAGCTCAATTCAACTTATTTCGGCCAATCAAAGTGCTTTATTTTACAGGAGATACGAAATATTACGCAATCGGCAATCGTACTAATGTAAAACGGTGCTACGAGGCGTAGACGCTCGTAGCGCGTAGCGAAGGATGTAGCAGACCTCTACGCGTTATTGTTCGCTCACGTTTTTTTTGGAACGAAAGTTACTTTAATTAGTCTGAGTCACGAGATCCATTTCAGTGATTGTCTGTCCAAGGGCACCGAAAATGATGATCTAGGGATCGGAAACTTTTTGAAAAATTTCAAGAGGGGCACGAAAAAATTGCAAACAACAAAAATTGGGTAAGTATGTATTTTTGAAAATATCTCTGAAACTATTAAAGATATCCGAATTTTGAAAAAAAAAATCCTTAAAGAGGAGGAAATTTCCTAAAAAGATCGTCCCAACAAGTCCGAGATACCATTCCCCCTTTTTGTTTTACTAAATTGTTTATAACTTTTGCAATTTGTTCGATACCCTCTTGAAATTTTTCAACAATTTTCTAGAGGTCAGTCCAAATCGAATGAGCCCTGGATTATAACTTTCCGTGCCCTTGGACAGAAATTCACTGACAGGGATCTTGTGAATCAGACAATAAGAGGCGGAGGAGTATAACCTAGTCGGCAAAAAACGTCCGTAACGTTAAATAAAAGCGTAAGATTATTATCTATTGTGATAGTCTGACAGTTTAAAAGACCCTTTAAGAAGCAAAATTTCAGCAGCTCTTTTAACATTCGATATGGTCTAGTCACTAGGCCATATACTATACAGTCGATAAGCAATACAATGTTTTATCCTTGTCTTATACGTTGGAAAAGTAGCTTGACAGACAATGACAAAACATTGTATTGCTTATACACTGTATAAATAATTTTATTAGTAAAGGGGTAGGTTTATTAGTTAATATCTGAGTCTACTTTTTGCCTATAAAAAACAGCTAACAAACAGTTACTTACTATTAATATACGACGTAAAATTATTATTGTCGTCTAAAAATAAAATATGAATGAATGAAACGTATGTATATCACTAAAGTAAAACTACTGAATGTTACGAATGAGTATGTATTTTGATTCATAAAGCAATATTAAATATGTAACGGCCAACGTCTAACTTCCAGGTAATTACTTCCATAAAGTCCGTTCTAAAAATACCCGCAATGTGGACTTTACTGCCCCATACGTATGTCCACCTACATACAAATTGTACCAGATGTCGACCTTATGTCTATAGGAATAAGGTTCAAAGTGTACACCGTGTGTTCGCGACTGTCCGGAGCGGCCTCGCCCGTGACCGCCCCAGCCCCCATTAGCGACCCATCACCACGCACGTCCCACTTTCCAGTGAATAAATATCCACCTGAATATACTATCGACAAAGTGGCTGCACGACCAGTTTCCAAACATTTTCCACAAATATTTAATCACAAAAATGTGACCATGTCTGCAGACAATTGAGGTCCGTATTTACGCCGTACGCCGTGGATCGACTATGTGTGCGTGGGTACGATTGCGGCGCTGTTGCCTGTTATGCGAGTTTGATATTATTGTACACATGAAGGTACTATAACACCCGTGGAGGTACTATAACACCTCTGTGTCTGAGGACCGCTGTTGCTCAGTGGTTGAGCGCGTCAGTGTTCAAGCCGAGGGTTCGTATCCCACCAGAGGAACTAAGAAGTTTTCTATGTTCCTGGGTCATGTGTATTAAATATTTGTATTGTATTGTAATATAACTACAATTTATAAAAACCGGACAAGTGCGAGTCGGACTCGCGCACCGAGGGTTCCGTACAAACTTGTAATAAAAAATAATGGCTCACGGTTTATGCATAAGGTTTATACTTATGAAATTAAATGTTTTTTTTTGTTTTTTTTTGAGTTGATTGAATGAAAGGTAAATTGCGGTTTACGATTTATGACGTATTAAAAAAAACTACTTACTAGATCTCGTTCAAACCAATTTTCGGTGGAAGTTTGCACGGTAATGTACATCATATATTTTTCTTTTTGTTTTATCATTCTCTTATTTCAGAAATTACAGGACACACATTTTACCACTTTGGAAATGTCTCTCGCGCAAACTTATTTTTAGAAAAAAATTATATTATAAACCTCAGTATCATTTTTGAAGACCAATCCATAGATACATGTATGGATTTGATGAAAAAAAAATGTTGAGTTTCAGTTCTAACTGTAGTGTTGCCCAAATCAGTCTTGCTCTTGGTCTTGCGCAAGAGTCTCGCAAGAGTCTCGCAATTACCTTTTAGCCTATTGCTATTCATTAAACGTTATTTTAGATCTCAGAACAACGTTATAGAGTAGGTATTACGTTACGTTGTTATATTAAGTTGTTCTAATATCTAAAATAACGTTTAATAAATAGCAATAGGCTAAAAGGTAATTGCGAGACTCTTGCGAGACTCTTGCGCAAGACCAAGAGCAAGACTGATTTGGGCAACACTAGTTCTAAGTATGGGGTACCCCCAAAATTTATTGTATTTTTTTTCTATTTTTGTGTCAAAATCTTAATGCGGTTCACAAAATACATCTACTTACCAAGTTTCAACAGTATAGTTCTTATAGTTTCGGAAAAAGTGGCTGTGACATACGGCCGAACAGACAGACAGACAGACAGAATCCATACGGGTTCTGTTTTTTGCCATTTGGCTACGGAACCCTAAAAACTATAACCCGACTACTAAATTAGCCTATGTTACTCGGGCTATTACTACGAATCTATTGACACCTCATTCATTAAAATCCGATCAGTAGTTTAAGCGCTACAGCGGAACAAACATACATGCATAGTAGGTACATACATAGTCTATATATGTATGTTAAAATCATTACCCTTCCATTTCGCTTCTCCGTAGTCGGGTAAAAATCTTAAAAAAGTAGGTATATGGTACACATAGTATACATTAATTTACCCGAAACGTGCCGAAACACAAGTTCTTCGAGAAGTTAGCATGGGACCAGATTATCGTGGTGTGGAAGCGTAAATAGATATTATTTGAAAACCTATAGTCTACTGGCATTGCTGCGCATATTCCACCTCACTATTCACTAAATTTATACGTCCTAAATGTTTCAGTAACTAAATTCAGTCAAGTGAACGTTTAGAAAGATCCTAATTAGCATAAAAATCGGAAGAAGTGTAGCTTGTGACTGACTAAATTTTAATTAGCTTTCTTTTTAGGATCCTAATAAGTAATAGGTAAGTAGGTATGTCTGAATTTAGTGAGGTGGAATATGCGCATTACTTTGCAGCGAGACATAAATGCTATACGTCGCACGTACCTATCTGCGAATAGGTCTCTTTAAATAAATGCAAAGGTTTTTAATGCATGACTTTTTCCATGACCATTTTCGAGAAATCGGCCTCCAAAGTTGTTTTAAGTTGCCAAGGGTATTAGGTATTTCTAAACTATAAGTGATATACTTGTAAGTTTCCATGCTGGTAGATCATCGTTTTAAACTTTTTAGGAAAATTATTTTGAGCGTAATCGAAGAATAACTTTTGAAGTAATTTAAATAAAACAAATTGCGTGTTGATAATAATTACACTTTGACATGGATACATGGTCCTGCTTAGGTTCTTTCCTACCTAGGTAGGTACTCTACTCGTTTCTAATTTACACTTATTGAATCTTGAGTACCTACTTACTATATCCTGGAATCCCTGATAAATTGCGTAACTTATATTGGTCCGGGAAGCGAGTCCCGGTGTCCTGGGGGAAATTAGTGCGCGCTTGTTACAGATAAAATATTTATTCGACATCTACAACGGATTCGGAGTAAAAACTTTAACAATAAAAATCGTAAATGTTTTCCTCGTAATTTTTTTGAGAAGTTATTCAATTAGTTACAAGAATGGATGTAGGTTCGATCCTGAGTTGAGGTATGAACCAATGGATTTTTTAGGGTTCCTTACCCAAATGGTAATAACGGAACCGTGTTACTGCGACTTCGCTGTCTGCCAATGACAAGTTGTGTCATGAGATACAACCTGGTGACAAACAGACAGACACACAGACGGACAGATGTACCTACGAATAGCGGAGTCTTAGAAATAGGGTAACTACCGTTTTTATTAGGGTTTCGTAATACTTGGGTTCCTCACCCTTATAGTTTCGCTCTGTCCGACCGTCTGTCTGTCCGCGCTTCTAGCGTCGGTAATTATGAATATAAATGGATGAAATTTGGTATAGTCATAGATTGTGTATAGATCTCGGATTTGGTATCATAAAATAATAATAATTTTATATTCTAGGGGTGGCTCTCCATACATGTGAAGTGGGGATGAAAGGTTTTTTCTTTCTACTCCATCGTGTGGGGTATCGTTAAATAGGTCTATTAAAATAAAGGCAAAAAAAAATTCATAATATTTTTTTTTAAGTCAAAGTGATTTAATAAGTTGCCCCCGAAAGGATTTCTAAATTACAAAACTTAGAAACTTGAAATTTTCTATGCTGATAGATCATGCTAAAAACTATCTAGGAAAATTATTTTGAACTAAATCAGACAGTAACTTTTGAAGTCATTTGGAAAAAACAAATATACTTATATAATATATACGCGTTTATAGTTACGGAACCCTCCTTAGACATGTCGTGACGTGCACTTGGTTAAGTTATTACCCTTTAGGTACGGAACCCTAAAAACAGGCAAAAAAATATTGAGACATGAGTTACAGAGAGAAAGTTATATAGCTTCAAAAATGCTTCATAATTATTTCGTTTTATTGACTACGAAATATCAGATATATTCAGCTCCGCGATTTACTAGAACTTTTTTATTTACATTTAATAAAAGACATTTAATTATAATGAAATAATAATATAATTTCAAATTAAATAAATTACATACCTACTTACTACTTTCAAAATTAACATTATGCACATATTTCATTAAATTAAAATGATTTAACCTTTGCCATAACAAAAAGAATGACTTAAAATAACTTATAACAAAAAATCACCAAGTACATGTACAAAGTATAGTTTCTTTGGAAAACTGTTTTGGTATCATCGGTGGCAAGATTTGGGACTAGTGTCTAAAAATTTGGTTTGAAACAATTATTTTCTTTTGGTATGATTGCATTTTGCATACTTGTACTTCATTGTTCTCAACTATAGATTTTAATACTATAACAGTACACTATACCTTTTGGCTTATTATTATTAACCTTCCTAAAATGTATCCTTAGACAAAACTTATAAATTATAATTACTTAAAAGTTAAACTTATAAGTTAACTTAATTAATAAATGGTAAGGATTTTGCTTTGACATTCCAAAAATATCTCTGGTACATGGAATAAAAACTGGCCAGGGCCAACGGACTTCGCACAAATGGTTACCGTACCAAATGGCAAAAATCATGTTTGTTGTATGGGAGTCACATAAATATTTATTCTGCTTTTACTATTTGTTGTTATAGCAGAAACAGAAATACATTAACTGTGAAAATTTTAACTGTCTAGCTATCATCTTGAGATACAGCCTGGTGACAGACAGACGGACAGTGGAGTTAGTAATAGAGGGTTTTTACCTTTGGGTATGGAACCCAAATTTTTTTAAAATCTCATTTACAAATAGATACATACTCTTCACATATTTTGCTGTATGAATTTTCTTTCATTAATACAGTTTTCAAGTTCATCATGGTACTTATCAATTTTAGCATCAAAGCCCGGACTTTGGAGACTCCCGCAGTCAAAACTATTGCCGGTTATAATTTTTTCTTTGTTTAGCGTTGAATCAAAACGCACTTTCTTACCAGGTGTATAAGTTCTATTTTGCGATGTGTCTATATTGTCTACAGCTCTTTCTCTAAGTGGAGTTACATTAGTGTTGAGTCTTGTATTTCTGATCGTCTTTATTGTCTCATACTGATGTTCCTCATCCAATTCCTCAATTTCTATTTCGTCAGAGTTGTCCAGATTTAAGGCCGGATTCTCTATTCCGGGCTCCTTCTTCTCAGTCTTTTGTTTTGGTGCTTTCCGAGGTACTTCATAAGGATTAAGAGTCGCATTTGCTTCTACTTTTTCACCTTTAAACTTCTTCTTTAATGTTTTAAATACTTTTTTAGATAACTTATTACTCGCTTTGAATAAATTATGTTTCGAGTCCTTTTTACTGTCTTGGGAATCGGAATTGGTGCTATTTTGGTTGTTTCTATTTAATATTTCTATTGAACTAAACTGAGAAACATCACACCCAAGTATTTTACTTTGTTTGTTATATTGTGCATCTGTGACATCTCCGATGTTTTCATAAATAGGGCTCTCAGATCTATACATGTCAACGTTTTCATACTCGTGTGCTTCTGTAGGGATACATGATTCATTCACAGTAGATATAGTACTATTTGTATCACCAGCAAACAATCTTCTTGGCATTATGTTACTTGGAACATTATCTATTTCTCTTGATGCTGCAGCAGTATACTCTAAATCTTTGGTTTCATCGTCTAGAAAGGGATTTTCAGCACCTTCAACTACTTCATATTGTAAATTTGGATCTAAGAATGGGTTGGTATTCCTTTTATTAGAAACTATTTTCTTTTTAGTGATTATTGTTATCGTTTTGATTTCCATGATGTTGCTCTCATTCAAATCATCATCTAAATATAAAGATTGATTTGAATCCATTGGGGAATCGAGAGCGAGTCTATCGATAAAACTTAAATTAATATGACTATTGTTGTTAATAAATACTTGATTAGTTACATTTGATTGCATGCTAGTTGTTTGATGTATAGAGGATAAGTCGTTGTTGATTAGTTCATGAGTTGTAGTTGCGTTCAATGATTTCTGTTCTATTATTGATATTCCCGAATCAACTTCAAGATTATCTTCTACACTTTCAATGTTGCATTTGTGTATAGATTTTACTGGACTCAATTCTAACTCAGACATTGTATTTTGCTGCGTAACATTTTGTAGATCAGTTAAGTTAGCATATATCGGCTCCGAGTTACATGTTTGCGACAATGGCTCCATACTAGTGCTAGGTGTAGGTAAGTCTTTGTAAGTATTAAAGTTTTTCCTAACATTCTCCAATTCCTTCATTAAGAATTCATTCACTGCTGCTTTGTTTATTCCCAAATCTAATCCGGAGTTCTCAAATGCTACAATGTCACAACTCTTGGTCCGTTTGCGTTTCTTAGTTGCGGTGATCTCCATAGCGTTGTTACACATAGGATCCTCGTTGGCCAACAGATCTAGGGCTGGATTCAGGTAGACGTTAGGCCCTGTTTGTATTTTTCTCTTTGATGTTATCACTTCAAATTGATTGTTATCAACTGGTTCCATTGCAATCTGAAAGAACATTCACTTATTGAACAATCATTTCTCCAAAACATTATTAATTATTAAAACTATTAATGCTCAGTCCACTATAATTATGTATTAAAGCCCGGTTAATGATATTTTCTCTTTATATGAAGCAAAAAAAAACTTATAATAGTCCATGCTTTTGATTGTAGACTATTGGTTCAGTCCATGTTAGAGTTTGAATAACCTACAAGACATATATTTAAAGATTTTTAAAAAATACTTTATCTTCAACCACAATACCGATATTAAGATTATTTTACTACTTATTAGCAACGGAAGAGCCAGAGGGCAGAATTTATATTAATGATAGGTCATAGGACATAACTGGTTTCTAACAGAAATACTAAAAACATCGATTCCAAAACATAAATTGTATGGTTATGATGTAAACTACAATAAGTTTATTTATTACAATCTAGTAATCTCTTTGTTTTATTGAAAAAAAACTTACATACCCATGTAGATTACGAACAACTGTATTGACACCAAAAAATATAGTTTTCCACTTGCTTGAGAATAAGAACTTGCTATATTATTATGCGATACACTATTTTAATAATATTTTCGTCAATTAATTATACTTTTAGATTAGTTTTCATTCATAATTTTATCACAAAACAGAACAATGCTCAGTAGACCAAAACGACAGGTGTTTGATTGTGGCGGTTAATTTTTAGTTGCCAGATTTATAAACACCAACGGTGCCACCTTGCCAGTCTTATAAAAATCATCAAAAATATTTTTTTTATAAATGTCTTTTAAATAATTTAAAAAGGGTATTATAATATTATGTATTATATAATAATCATATATTATATTATAATAACATTAAGTATAATTTAAAAAATGTGAGTTCTCTCGAAAACTTCCCTACAATTTTAGTTTCTTACTAATGCTCAACAGATGGCGTTACTGATACTGTTTTAATCAGTTAACTTTTAATTACTTAATTAGAAATGCAATTAGAAAATTATTTTGCGAAAAGCAAGTTAAATTATTGATCATTCATTACATGTGAATCACTAATTTTTATAGCAACCATCGGTACTTTAGCGTCCAAAGCAATTTAATATTTTAACTTTAACCATACTCTAAAGCCTCATTTACACAAGGAGAGTTTCTCGAACGGGTGCAGGCGACAATGTCAGGCGAGAATATTCTTGCATAGTGTAAACAACCTTTGAAGGCGAAAATCGTATGGCCAGTCTCGTATACGAGAATATGATACGATATTCTCGCCCAAATCGTACGATAAAATCTCCTTGTGTAAATCAGGACTTACTTTGGATTTATAATAATAATAAGTAAAAGGAGATGTTTATTGAATTGAACACATAATATTTCTTAACATATTTCTTTATTACTTACATTAAATAAATGTATACTTACTTATAATATAAAAAATTAAAAAACATATTCAAATGAAACTAAACAAAAAAAGAAAATATCCAAATAATATAATATAATGCTGACAATTATCAACAAATATACCATTTTATGTAAAATAATCAAGGTACAATAAAAAAATATTCTGAACAAGATGGGGAGCATAAACACAATATTTTTGTATTACTGGATTTAATTACAATATTTTGATTGATTGATTACTTGTCACAACATCAGCGTACGTCCACAGCATAGCTGGTGCATATACTATCTATTATTATATACAAAAATATTCTTTATAAAGAAAATAGTAACCCATGTTTTGTTTAATAATAATCATTAGTTCAAAAAACTGTATTAGTTTTTTATTTCTCTTGTCAGATAATAGATGGCGATACAAAGATGTTTCTCTTGCAACGCGCGTTCTTTTCTTGTATATTTATCTCCTAAACACTTATTAAGAGTGATCCATCTATATAGTTATATTAGTAGGTACTATTAGGTACTTATTCTGTGATTTTATGAACTGTTCCCAGACGTACAATATTTTAGTGACAACATGCATCTAATTGACATAATATATTTTACATATTTCGTCACCTACTTTCCTAGATACATATGTATATGATATACTTAATCAGTATTAACATTTAACATATTACACATCTTTCTACTGACCTAAAAATATACACATTAGAAACATTATCACTGCAGAAAAGATATCACAATCTACCGAGATAAATGGAGAAAGAGAGACGGAGAGAGTATAAAAGAGAGAGTAAGAGGAAAAGGGAGAGTTTGAAATGACTAATCATTGATCATCATTTTATCACGATCTATTTGATAATTTTAAGTATAACATACAGTATAAGTAAAAGATATAGAAGAGGTTTAAAGTATTATTATGGAAAACCACAAATAAAAATAAAGTAATAACAACAAATAGCTAATTATTATATATTTTATGGATAAAGTCTCACAAAATCCATCAACATAATTATCATTATACATTATATTCTGACCTCTTATGAAATTAAAACAATCTTGCTAACTATTTTTATTGCATACAATTATTTTGGAGTTTGGTAACTAATTGACTGTATGGTAATAATTTTACACGAATTTTGGTAAAATATTGCAAGCTAACCCAACAATATATTATTATTTATTATGTCATATTTTCATCTAATTCATCTTTTCTTTTGTAAGAAAAAGACGTAAGTATAGCAAAAATATTCTGTGTCTCTTACCTCCTTCAATTTAATCAATAACTAATTTAAATTATATATTGATTTCTTAAAGCTAGATAACATCACAAATATATTAAGTAACAAAAAATAAATTCATTAAAAGAATTTTCATATTTTTATATGTTTGTCAAGAACGATAAACTTATTAAATGTTACGTATGTCAATAAGTACGTATTTTCTCTAAATGTTCTATGCGAAGTTGAGGTTCAGGTAACATTCGGTCCTACGACATAAATTACAATTAATATTATATTTGCTGTACATTTCATTGGCTACATCGAGCATCATACTTTTATCAATACTATGTGATCTATAATATTATCGCGTTTTATTTAACTTAGAAAGTAACATTTAAAATAAAACCCCATAAAGTCCGTCCGGTCTAAGCGGCATGCATCTATCAGAGAATCTAATTTATAAGCAGGCGGATGGTTGTCGTAATTTCTCCTTTATGTGTTTATACATTATTATTTCGTATTGTGCCTGCATGTCATTATATGAATTAGATTCCCTGATAATACAATCACTAGCGCTATCATACATACACGCCTAATTGTCATAGAAATGTAGGTACACACAATTTATTGCGCCGTTAATATTATGTCGATTGTTTGAATACATTTATTTGAAACATACATTTTTTTGTATAATAATTGTAAGACGTATGTAATATCATTTTAACTTTTTAAGAATGCTGCCGCCATTTCTATAACTTGCAAGTTGCAACACACTGTCCTACATGCAGGCAGCCTGCCTGTCCGCCTTAGCACACGATGTATGCCGCGTGTAGCTACTAAGGCCGCGACGACATTGTCTGGAATCCGTACGGGAAAACTCGGAGCACTACAAATAGAAGTCTGCACTAATACAATAGAGTTGAAAATTGAACACGTCATGACAGTCGAATTATCAAATTTGACATTGACATTTGACTCGACGCTTGTGTGTTCGGTTTTCAACTCTATTGTATTAGCCCAGAGTTCTATTTTCAGTGCTCTGAATTTTATCGGCCTTATTTTGTAGCTTAACACGAAGTAGACATTTTCAGGTTCTTGAAGGCGCACTGCCGTGGCTATGTTCGCTGGCGTATAATTTGGCGCATGCGCTTTTGGATACTTGTATACTTTGATTACAAATTGAAATTTAATCTTTATTATTTAGCAGTTGGCGTGTTCGTTTGTTTTTATCTTCTTCTTACTCATCTATCAACGCACAGCCGAAACTACTGAACGGATTTTGCTGAAATTTGGCATACAGATAGTTGTAATGACGTATGCATCAGCTAAGAAAGGATTTTTGAAAATTCGCCCCCTAAGGGGCTGAAAAAGGGGTTAAAATTTTGTATGGAAACCGAACTCCAATCGGACAACGTCGGGGGCAAAAGCTGGTCGTGCATATGCGCACTATAAGCAAATTTTTGGTCAATTTAAATACAAGTTTGTTTACAGCTTGACAGGTAATCTTCGTTAATTAGTACTAAGTTTCGCTGAAACAGCGCATGCGCCAAAAAATACGCCGACGAACATCATCACTGCCCGCATGTCTGATGTGATCTTATGTGCGGCGTTGTATCTGTCACCGTTAAATTGTAAAATAACTAACAAGATTGTAAAAATATGTCGAAATATTAAAAACTATATATTTATAATCTAACGAAAAATAATGTGTGTAATTATAGGCAGCATATTCGCGTCGGAAGTCTATCAACATTTTACAATTTTACTAGTTTTATTACAAACGGTTTTTACAATTTTACGGTGACAGTGACAGGTGACATCTACACTACGGCCGCTGTATCTTGACGGGTCTGAACATAGGCTCTGCGAACTTTAGCACATGTATAACTCGTGAAGAAAACTGTTATTGTACTTTTTTTATATACCTATGTACTAATAAAATTTCCCTAATACAGTTGACCAACTAGTACAAATAAAATAAATACGAAAACACTTAGAAACAGCTAATGCGCGACCTTCTGCGCGAAGTTCAGACTCGCCAAGATACAATACGGCCGATGTATCTAAAATATGTAGGTATATAAAAATAATACAATAACAGTTTTCTTCACGAGTTGTACATGCGCTAAAGTTCGCAGAGCCTATGTTCAGACCCGTCAAGATACAGCGGCCGTAGTGTACATCGGCCGTATTGTACATTCTACTATCTAGCAACTGACACGGGGCGGCCACTAGTCTATCTCGAGGTTCTTGAAGGCACGCTGCAGGGCACGGTCCCGCTTCTTATCGGGCAGCGCGTCCAGCCGCTGGTGCTCCTCGGCGCGGTAGTAGGGCTCCAGCGTGCGCAGCTGCGACATGCACGCGCGATGCAGGGTCTGCGTGTCGGGGAGAGTGCCACCGTGGTCTGACGGAAGCGAGGACCGGGGGATGACCGTCTCGTAGAACTTCTCGAGGTTCTCGTCCTTGTTGTGGAATTTAAGCTGGAATGATAATGGTTTGATGTTAGTTATGGCTAACGATTAGATAGAGTATTTCCCGGCAAAGAATGATGGACAATTGGACAGTTTTATATGGACACTGGTCGGTATGTCCAATAGAGCTCTAATGACTGTTATCTTATCTTTCTACTATTATCAGAAAGTTTGTGAGGATGGATGGCTAGACGGATTAATGGATGGATGTTTGTAACTCTTTCACGCAATACCTACCAAACGGATTTTAATGCAATTTAGCATGGTAGTAGTTTAAGCCCTGGATTAAGACAGGCTACATTTCATCCCGAAAAAGTACAGAGTTCCCGTGGGATACTGTATTTACGCGGGCGGAGCCGCGGGCAAAAGTTATTTGCTTATAACTTACAGTTAGCGAACCGTAATACATACATACTTTATAGGGGTCGTCCATTAATCACGTGATGCCTAAAGGGGGAGGGGGGGGGGGTCCGAAAAAAATCACCAAGTATCACCAAGGGGAGGAGGGGGTATAAGGAGACATCACGTGTATTAATTTACGAATGTAGTCCATGCATACCGAATTATTATCGGTTGTAGATTCGTAGTGTTGTACTTACAAGACAAATGACTCGTATAGTTTTTAATTGCTTAAATTATTCGATGATTAAATTGTTTTTTAAGTTAAGGTAGTATAAAACCTCACCACGTATCACCAGGGGGAGGGGAGGGGTCTAAAAAGTTGTTAAAAACATCACGTGATTAATGGACGGCCCCATATCACTAATCGGCCGGATTGGCAGTTGGCGACATAAAAGTTTTATTATTTTGTCTACTAAACACGGAATGCGATATTTTTTTTTCACTATTAGAATTTTATATTATCTACGATGTCATCGGCAGTAGAATACACTTAAAGTTTTATTCTTTTGTCTACTAAACACGGAAACCGATTTGATTTTTTTTTCACTATTAGAATTTTATATTATCTACGATGTCATCGGCAGTAGAATACACTTAAAGTTTTATTCTTTTGTCTACTAAACACGGAAACCGATTTGATTTTTTTTTCACTATTAGAATTTTATATTATCTACGATGTCATCGGCAGTAGAATACACTTAAAGTTTTTGGTCAATATCTATATCGGCCGAAGTCGCAGTAGGGACGAGGCGCATGCGGCTCCCGTGTTGTCGCTGTGTGTTTACCGAAGAGTCTACTAATTGTTCCTATGATATGGGGTTATATTTTTTAGTTTGCAATATTTGGCCCATAATAAAAATTGAATCTTATGGTATAAGCTTTAATTTAATCAACTTGACGTTCACTCTGAACTAGCTGATTCATTGGAAACGATGTGAAAATGTTTCATCCCTATTTTCCTATGGGCCTATATCACTCCGGTCGAACCGGTATTTTTCTTCAAAACAATGTCCGTCCACGGTGACCGTCGTCTCGAGTCTCACCATGTCAAAGAACTTCTTCTCCATGAACGGCCTGATGATGAGCAGCAGCTTGTCCAGTATGGGCTCGGTGTTGAGCACGTGGATCGCGCGCATGCGCACCGGCATCGCCTCCTGGATGTACAGGAAGAACTTGCGCAGCGTCCTGCGGGCAGGGTTGGGATTGAGTCGTGTGAAGTGTGAAGGTCGCTTATTAGAGGTAGCGGTTTGACTTTTGAAATGTAAGGCCGGATCCAGACGCGTGTAACGTGTAATGTAAAATTACGAGTAATTTAGCATTAACAGTGTGGACGACACACGAACGCAACGCGAATCGTGTAACGAATCTTGGTTTCCACTCAGTTGCTACGAACATGTCGAATAGGAAGGCTTTGTGTTCGCGCAAAAAACCGACAGCCGTCGTCGACAATCGTAGTGCCATCCACACACATGATTCGCGTTACATTACTCATTAGATTACATTACACGTTACACACGTCTGGACCCGGCCTAATATTAATTATATGCGGTCTCTGTATAACAAAATAAAAAATCTTAATTATAATATGTATAGTAGGTATAAAAGAATTAAATATTATATATTTTCGTTGTCTGGTACCCATCAGTTCTTCTAGAACTTACCACGTGACCTGACTGACGTGGTGTGAAAGATGGGATATCTATGGGATATTATTATTTTAATATTATTATTAGGTATTCTTTTTTGCATTGTTATGAATATAATATTAGATATTTCGATATAAATAGAGTACCTACTAATTAAGAATAATTATAAAATATTTTCAAGTTCAACAATTTCCTTTTCATGTAGGTAAGTATTTTTTCTGTTTATTAGATTTTAATTGCACAATTTAAAAAAAATATATGTTTCAACAAGGTTAGTTTCCACTGGCTACTTGGTCTAGAAAAAGTAAATTATTATAGGGATTGGGAGGTACTACATTTACCTTTGTCTGTCCTTTTGGAAGCTAAAACATACATACACATATATAGATTATACGTGTATACAAAACACAATATAATACGTATAGTAATATATATACTATTTTACAATAGGATTAAGGTTGCATATATTATTACTTACAATAAAAATATTATGGGAATCTGGGAAAAGGGCACATCTATAGATAAATTACGGAATTTTTGGACATAATATTATGATTTACCGCTTATGTAGAGACAGAATTTAGACAGAAAAATATGAAGTGTAGAGGAAAGCAGAACTATGTCCATACATGAAAAAAACGGCCAGTTGCGAGTCGGACTCGCGCACCGAGGGTTACGTACAAACCTGTAGGTATTTATGTAAAAGTTCACCCATCGCGACAATCGAGTCATAGTTATGGTATTTTTATTGCAAAATGAAATCCATAACATTAGTAAGTAAAATTATTAAAAATATTTTTATTATATGATGTGACTATAAGATGTTGCGTCGTACCAAATTTCTCGATTCTACGGGAAGTACCCTGTAGGTTTTGATTCCCTTCGTGAGTGTCGAAAAGCGGAATTTTGCGGCATAAACGGCTGTATCTTTTGATTGAATTATATCCCGTGTAAATATGAAACATAAGGGCGTCTGACAATGGAAGTTTACCACCATAGATTATACAGATATATCATAATATATACGTTTACCACGACCACGCGCATCACTAGAGGACACACAAGTGCGTTTGACATGCGTGACGTATGAGTAGTACTTACAATAAGCTAACTCTAGTCAGGTGGCCCAGCTTGACTCCCTGCATGTCGAACAGGAAGATGTAGCCCGCCTGGGGCCCGCGCTTGCTGAGGCACGCGTCTGAAAATATTACATGTTTGTTACTGTCTAGTTTATATCAATGTGTATAAAAGTTATTAAGGGATTTCGCCCAAAAAAAAAATAGAGCACTGATGATGTTTGTTGTGGCTAACAATCGGCCGCTGTCATCTCAGTCCAATCAGGTCCAGGTGGTGTCTCCATCAGCTGATTGTATGGCCATCCTCCGTCATCATATCGTTTTAAAATATTCTGATATATATAGCAACCTTAACCATTAGACCGCCGCGCAGCAGCCTACCGCCTCTTTGGGACGCCTAGTAATTATTGTTAAGAACAATATTTTCGCGAAAAACAGACAATTATTGTTCGGAATGTTGGTAAGGGAATTATTTCTAATTCTTGCAATTTGAACCCGCAACCTCTTGCTTTTGTTGAAATTTAAATTCAATGCTGATTAGGAATACGTAAATAATTATAACGTTTACTTATTGTAATTTAAACATTAGTTTTTTTAATATTACTTTATAGCACGGTGTGACCTAAACCCGCACTTTACGCACGCTTCGTGCGATGTCACACTTGCTATAAAATAGTATACGATACTTGTGGCCTAAGTTGTCTATTACTGCACGGCGTTTAGCACCCTCGCTCCGCTCGGGCGCTAACTTCACGCCGTGCAGTAATAGGCAACTTAGGTCACGCGTATCGTAATGTACTATTTTATTTACAACAGTACTACGACTAACAATACTACAACAGTAGGTATTTTTAGATCTACTCTGTGCAATTACTTGCGGATTTTGAATGTATAATTCACAGAATACAGAAATCATCCAGAAACCGTCAACGCGCTTGAAAGTGAAGCCGTCACGACTACTCCAAATTGGAGTGGCTATCCACACATAATAATAAGTGAATATTTTACCCAACTTTTTTTCATTAATTTTTATGAATACCTAATTGTCGTAACTTAATAACGCGATTTGTTTTGTAAGTGTAAAGAGTAAAGTAAAGTAAGGAGCGGTCGGATCGGTGTGTGTGTGTGTGTGTGGTTCGCCATGGTTTTGGTTACAGTGCGCTGCGTACAAATATTATCGAACATTCATTCTGGAAGTTATGTATTCTGTGGTATACTTATTCAACGTCAAACTGAGACGGTTACATACCACAGACACATTTTTAGGGTTCCGTCTCAAGGAACCCTAAAAATGTGTCTGTGGTTATTGTTTCTCTGTCCGTCAGGCCTGTCTGTCTGTCTGTCCGCATTTCTAGCTTATGTAATTGTAAACATAAATAGTTAAAATTTGATACTGTTATGTACTGACTACTGTATGAAGATCTCGGTTTTGCCATCATAATAATTATATATATCGTTGAATAGGTCTCTTAAATTTTAAAATAAAAGCAAGGTTTCATACATAACTTTTTTACAAATTCAACTATTTTCTACCAGTGAAAGTCCCGTCAAAATCGGTCCAGACCGTTTCAGAGATTAGCCGGAATCAAACAGACAGACTAGATTTATTTTTTATTGTTGTAGGTGCCGTTTAATATTAGACTATCATATGCATTTAATGTAAAACTGTTTATAAACTAACAGACACTTCAATTTAATTTATTTGTATTGCATCTAGGTGTTATTCGCTAAATATTTACCGTCACACGTAATAAACATATTGTTATAAACACATTTAATAAATGACGCCAAGGCAATACGGCCATTAAATCTTTACAACTTTAATAATTGCAAAACTGTGTAATTAATAAAAAATACAAGGCAAAAAATACTATTAAAATTATACTTCCCTGACTGGGTATAGAGTTTGGTCTGTGTTTCTATGCAAAATGTTTAATTTACTTTTTTTATGAGTATAGGTATTATATGGACTGATAGAAAACCGACCAAATGCGAGTCGCCAGTCGGGCCGAACGAAAGGTTCCGTACATATCGAAAAAACACTTCTGTTGTATGGGAGCCCCACTTAATTATTTTATCATGTTTTTATTATATCAGACAGACAGACAGACGGACAGACAAAAATAATAAAAAAAAGTATTTTATTGTAAGTACCGAATATACTTTCAGATGCATTAAGTGAAAAGCTGTTAGTTTGAAGTTACAAACAGACACTTCAATTTTATTTATCTGTATAGATATAGATTATTGTAAGTACCGAATATACTTTCAGATGCATTAAGTGAAAAGCTGTTAGTTTGAAGTTACAAACAGACACTTCAATTTTATTTATCTGTATAGATATAGATAGATGTTGCGTGCGACTTCGTGCGCGACAAAAGGAAATCTTGTGGAACCATACATTTTGCCGCAATAAAAAGTGGCCTATGTCCTTCCCCAAGGTCTATTCTATATCTGTGCCAAATTTCATCCAAATCGGTCCAGTAATTACGGAGCCTATTTGATGCAAAAAACAACAAACTTTTCTTCTTTAATATACGTATATTAGTATATAGATAGATATATAGATTTAAAAGTTCATCTAAAGACTTTTAAATAATATTCATATCCAATATTCGTTGCCAAAGAGTAAAGACTGACCTCACGACAAAATGTAATACACTAGGACAGAGATTCCCAAAGTGGGTTCCGTCACTTCCCCGAAACCTAGGGGTTCCGTGGGATAGTCATCAAATCCGACAAAGTTCTTTATTATTAGCATTAAAATAATACCTTAGTTACAAAAATATATTAACTTAAAATAGCGCAAAATATGCAATTATATAGGACTCGTTATTTTTAGATAGTAGGTAGATATACTAGGTCCGGGGTCGTGGACGAATGCAACGATTCCCATGACCCCGGCCTAGGCGCGAAGGAGGGCATCGTGCGGTTTTTAGTGGGTAAACCCGGCGCCAGTCACAGGCGCTGGGGAGTCCCACATAACCCTACGATGTCCCCCGGCGTCGTAGGGTATACGTAACGTATTTTCCGCACGAAAAAAAAAAAAAAAAAAAAAAAGGTAGATATACTAGGTGTTAGCAAGAATTCAGTCCAGGCTATAGGAAACCCGAGCTCCATTTGGGGGTTCATACAATAAAAGGCATCTTTTGGTGTTCCATTATCTTAAAAGCTAAGGAATCCCTGCACTAGGGAGTGGGAAATGGGAATACTCCAATTGACGACCTCTGTGGCAACGCGCTTATAACCACTGGCACTGAGTGGTTAGCGCGTTGGCGCTCAAGCCGGAGGTCGCGGGTTCGAATTTCGAATCCCGTCGATGGAACAAAAATGTTCCTAAGTCATGGATGTGTATTTAAATTTTAAATATGCGTATAATACAATAAAAAACTTAAATATATGTAATATGTTTAGTATAAAAGTATTAAATATAAGTACTTCGCGTTGCATTGTCTGGTCCCCGTAGCACAAGTTCTTCTGATACCACGGGGCCAAATTGACGTGGTGTGGAGCGTCCATTGATATGACACTGTTATAACCTCGACACTGCCGTTGTTCTTAATTAGTAGCTAATTACATTACCACTGCAGTAAAATTAAGGCTGGTTTTGAGATACGTAATCTAAATGACCTGTTTATTAGGCACTAGCGATCCGCCCCGGCTTCGCACGGGTACAATACTGATACTAATACTACAGAATGTCTTTAAACCTCTACCAAACGGGCGAAATTTAGTCAAAAGTTCAAAACAAACAGAAACAAATTAATATAGGTACCAACTAAAACTCAATGAAATAAGTAGGTGGGTATACTTTTATCCTATGAAATACCTATACTCTACAGGACTAACAATACAACAAACACTAAATAAATAGGTATTCAAGTAACTATCCATCATAGTCTAAGTAACTATCCATAATAATCTAAACTCCGCACGCGCACCCCCGCCTTGGTGACGCCCACTTCGCAACGGGCCATGCAGCAGAAATCGTAATATTTTAATTTCGCCATAACTTTAAAACCAAACATCCAATTTTAATCATTCAAAGACCAAATATTATCTACATAAACTGTACTTAGTGATGAAATAATTTATTTTGATAAGGATTAATAGCATAAGTAAAATAAAAGCGTTTAAATATAGTCCAAAAAATAATTCAAGATTTCTAAATAAAAAAATGGTTGTTGTGCTTCACACGACATAGATAGGTATAGTGTGTCGCGGACTTTTTTGTAGATATTTATAAGATCTACAATTAATTAGAACATTTTATGGTTCTATCTTTTATAGTTTAGGCAGCGTACGCAAAATAAGTAACTTTCCTGGTTGATTTTTTACACCTTGTGTCCGAAAAACCCAAATATCTTACGGAACCCTATTTTTTTCCAAAATAAAATTTAGCCTATGTTACTCGTGGATAATGTAGCTTTCGAATGGTGAAAGAATTTTTGAAATCGGTCCAGTACTTTTTGAGCCTATTCATTACAAACAAACAAACAAACATACAAACAAAGTTTTCCTCTTTATAATATTAGTGTAGACAAAGGTAGAGCGAGCTTCCTAAACTCTGATTTTTAATCTCTGTTAGTAAAAATTAAAAGTTAAAAACTATGACCCGACTACAAAGATTTCAAAACTAAGAAAGAACAAAATATCTTCTGTTCAACAAATCTTCATAGAGAAAAAGTAACGCCATATGTCAGCCATCTTGTTTTCACCATACTTCAAATGTCAAAACGGCCCAAAAAACTTCAAAAGGTGGGGACTTAAGAGGAGACAGTTTTTGCCTCAACATGCCTCGTCTATAATATACATATTATACGTCTATGCCCGACTACACATACTATATATCATCGTTACGAACTTTTTGACACCTCGTTGATGAACAGTAGTAATAGGCGCTACAGACATCAGAGAATAATTTGAATATAAATCAGAAAATTACCAACAATCACATCGAAATACATTTGTATAATATTATATATTAAATAATTACTCTATATGACCTATAGAGTAACTATTTAGTACATACATACATACATATAATCACGCCTTTTTCCCGTAGGGGTAGGCAGGACCGCCTCTTTCCCGTAGGGGTAGGCAGAGACCACTTCTTTCCACTTGCTACGATCCTTACATACTTCTTTCGCTTCGTTCACTTTCATTCTTACCATCCATTCCTCCTCTTACATTCAACGTAGCCAAGCGTCTCTCCATGGTCCGCTTTTCGCCTCCGCGAGAAACGAGACGTGATGGGTGGCGAACCACATCGCCGCCATTTTGGATAATTAAATTATTTTTGATTATCCATTGCGTTTCCACGGATTGGTGGAGAGTAAGTCTATCGAATGACGGTTCTGTACATAAGTAATATACCTATTATATTCTTTTTCTCTCTCTTCGTAATTTTGTACCTACGTCATTATTATAAGACGTACCTAAGTACATAATATTAAGGAATCTTCTGCCCGCGGCTCCGCCCGCGTAAATACAGAATCCCACGGGAACACTGCACTTTTTCGGGATAAGAATATATACCTATGTGATAAATTGATAAATAATAATCCATGTAACGCGACTATCGCCGGCCATATCCACAATACCAGAGGAGTTACAAGTGCTACTCACCGACAGTCATGAAGAGCATCTTCACGCCGGGTTCCAAGTGGTACTTCGAGGGTTCCGTGTCGTGCAGCCGGTGGTAGATAATGTCGTACCCCTCGCATGACTTCTCCGGGAGAAACGAGAACTCTCTGGAACAATTACATCAATCAACTTCGTCATCATCAGCATCATTCACCACCAAGGTAACCACCACCCAACTGGGCTTCGGGCAGTGGCAGATTATCCTAAAGGCAAACTAGGAATGTTCCTAGGGGCGCGAGGGTACAAAAGGGCACGCGGACGGAAATGTAAATTAAAGAAAAAAACTTTTATAAAATACAGCATAAAATTAATCGCGTCAGTAAGTAAGCCACCTACTTACATAATAATAATTATTATTTTTGTTTACAACCTCAATTTGCTTCAATTTATAACAAAAATAAATTTAACGAATGGGAATGACTAAAACATACGCCAGCCAACAAACAACCTTTTTGATGGTACATGATCTTTGATTGAAGTTGAAAAAATACGACTGCAATGTTCGTCGTGTCGCGCGTCGGCCGCGAGTAAGTATCAGACGCCGACGTCCCTGCTTCTAAAATTGCGGGGATGAGGGTGCGGCGCGGGAGCTAAGCGATCAGGGAGCTAAGTGATCGCTTAGCTCCCGCGCCGCACAGCTTGGGGTACAGGGGTGAACAGGAACATAAAACACATGACGAAAGACCAATTTCTGCAAATAATTCAATTGTTTTGAATTATATCTAAGTTGCCAACAGGCAATCGGACAATTTTTTTTTTTATTGCATAAATGAATAGTACTCTTAAATATGAGTAACTTCTCAGAAGAAACCGTATATCAAAAGTCAATATTTTCAAAGGTACAGCGATTTGTATACAAAATTTCGCGAGCCTCCTAAAAACGCTCCATACTAAAGTCGACCTAAAAATGACGTCACTTGTATATGAAGTAGTATGAAGTAGTATATGAAGTATATGGCCGCAGGAATATATTTGTAAATATCTCCGATATTTGTGCGTTTAAGTTCAAACTTCAAACTTACCATAATGAATGTTTTTGTATATGATGTGAGTAAACTAATAATGTAGGTTTTGTTTATCAATTTCGCAAAAAAAAAGAATTTTTTTTGGTATAAAGACTCACGAAATTTTGTATACAAATCGCTGTACCTTTGAAAATATTGACTTTTGATATACGGTTTCTTCTGAGAAGTTACTCATATTTAAGAGTACTATTTATTTATGCAATAAAAAAAAATCAGTCCGCTTGCCTACTGTGAAAACATCGATAGCGCGCTTCAGGATCATGGCGCTAATTGGTCCGCCACACCACTATCCAGTCCCGGATGAAGGAATGCCAGCCGCAATTCTTTTGTTGTTGTAAAGGGTTTATTTCGAAATTGGTCCCTTAGTCACTAAAGTGGAAACGTGATGATGCGATCCATGAGGAATCGAGGGAACTCCTCAAAATTTATATCGACACATATAGTGATTTTGACTTTTACTGAAGTAACACAAGCATATGCTACCAAAGAATAAGACGTTGTACCAAGGTATACCCTGAATCCAAAAGCACTGAACAGAACTCCTCAGTCTTTATAGATATGCGTTAGGAAATTTCGGAATTGTTTAAAGAACTGCAAGCATATGCCACTTTGTAACTTACAGTAATCATCATCATCATCTTAATAACAATACCTAATGGAAGCTTGGCGCGTATTCAGTTATACATTCGATCAATATTTTAGACGTATTAATAATAACTTAACAAGATATATCACTAAAAAGGGTGAAATTATTATTTTTAAATAAAAAATTAAACCGACTTCCAAAGTAAAAATACACAAAAAAGTGTGAAATAAAACTTATTTTATAAATAATTCCCCTTTTAAATTTGTCTATTTCTCTACTTAATCTTGTTAATTTTGAAGTCGGTACCAGCAAATATGAAGTTCTATAAAATATTGTAGGATATCGTTTGGGCTGGTAGCGACTTCAAAATTAACAAGATTAAGTAGAGCAGTGTTTTTCAACCTGTGGGTCGCGACCCCCTGGGGGGTCGCGAAGCTTCTGTAGGGGGGTCGCCGGAGGTCGAGAGAACTTTAGAAAAAAGCAATAAAGATTAAAAAGATTGATTTATTAAGTAAGAGAATTTTAACAAAAGAATTATACTAAATCAATCATTGATATCATCGATATGTATGTAATAGGCAAGCGGACTGATTTTTATTTTATTTTTATATTGCATAAATGAATAGTACTCTTAAATATGAGTAACTTTTCAGAAGAAACCGTATATCAAAAGTCAATATTTTCAAGGGTACAGCGATTTGTATACAAAATTTCGCGAGTCTTTAAACCAAATTTTTTTTTTTTTTGCGAAATTGGTAAACAAAACCTACATCATTAGTTTACTCACATCATATACAAAAACATTCATTATGGTAAGTATGAACTTAAACGCACAAATATCGGAGATATTTACAAATATATTCATGCGGCCATATACTTTATATATACTACTTCATACTACTTCATATACAAGTGACGTCATTTTTAGGTCGACTTTAGTATGGAGCGTTTTTAGGAGGCTCGCGAAATTTTTTATACAAATCGCTGTACCTTTGAAAATATTGACTTTTGATATACGGTTTCTTCTGAGAAGTTACTCATATTTAAGAGTACTATTCATTTATGCAATAAAAAAAAATTGTCCGATTGCCTATTGTAAAATAATGTGTTTGACGTACTATTTTATGTACTTATATCCGAATACTAATTATGGAGACGCATAAAAACGTCGTATGGATTGAATATTTGTAACACATACATACCTACATGATAAAAAAGCGAAGGGTCGGGGGGTCGCGAAATATTTTTTCGTACAAGGGGGGTCGTATCATGAAAAAGGTTGAAAAACACTGAAGTAGAGAAATAGACAAATTTAAAAGGGGAATTATTTATAAAATAAGTTTTATTTCACACTTTTTTGTGTATTTTTACTTTGGAAGTCGGTTTAATTTTTTATTTAAAAATAATAATCATACTGATTTTTTAACCACAAGCTTTTTAGCAATCTACATTGGGCACATCCGTCGATACGCCAGTAGGTGGCCGACTTTTGTTGTGAATTTTAGTTTAATTCATTACGCAAAAAGCTACCGAAGACTGAAGACATATAAATTAAATACTATATTTATGTATTTAGTTTCATGTATAACAGGGGCGTAGCTACCGCTGTATCAGCTGTATCAATTATATGGCGCCCCCGTCCGCGAACGTGTGTCAGAAAAAAATTCGTAAAACATTATCTAGGTACTTACATATTACACAGCCTCACTCATAGCCCGTACTTCCCGACAAAAATCATATAAACTTCTTTGTAAATATATTACCACTCGATGTTTTTTGATTTGATGACCACATTTTTTTTTTTCGAAATTTCGAGGTTTCCAGAACTAAAAAATACGCAAAAATTTCGGCTCCGCCGCCGAATTACGTAAAAATAGCGATAAGCAAAAATCTTGCAGTCATCGCGCGATAGACGCGCAATCGATTGCTGAACGTCAAATAAAATCGTATTACCTGTTGTGTTTGAATGCACTTTGCTTAATTTTTGCAATATTTTTGCTACAACGCTCGCTGATTGCTTTCCCTTTGCTGTAAAAGTCTTACGTAATACGAAAAATTTGACAGCAGTGAAGAGATCGAACGATTGGTTGCAATTTATAGTTCCTCGATTGTTCGGTAGAGGCAGTACTGTCGCTAGGTTGCTTCTGCTAGGTTTTTGCAGATAGGGGTCGTCCATTAATCACGTGATGCTTAAAGGGGGAGGGGGGTCCGAAAAAAATCACAAAGTATCACCAAGGGGAGGAGGGGGTATAAGGAGACATCACGTGTATTAATTTTCGAATCTAGTCTATGCATACCGAAATTATTATCGGTCGCAGATTCGTAGTGTTGTTTAAATACTTACAAGACAAATGACTCGTATAGTTTTTCATTGCTTAAATTATTCGATTAAATTGTTTTTTAAGTTAACGTTTTTCTTCAAACATGACCTGCTTACTATGTAAAAAAAATACACGTGATCTTAGGTGGGGGAGGGGGGGTAGTATAAAACCTCACCACGTATCACCAGGGGGAGGGTAGGGGTCTAAAAAATTGTTAAAAACATCACGTGATTAATGGACGGCCCCATACGTAATACGAATTTGCGATTCTGGAGCAAAATTTGCGCAATTTTTGCGATTGCTTTACTTTTGCAAGATACGTAATAAGGCGGCGGGTGTTATATTTCTAAAACTATCTGGCCCACTCCACTCAGCTAATAATTTTAATACAAAGATTAATTTCAGCTAATGATTTTCAATGTGTGAAAACTCTTAGATACGGATAGCATTTAAAATTTAGTTAAAATATTACATCTGCGTACGGCTACGGATCATACTATTCAGTAGGTATTCTGCTTCTATCCTACTTCCCACTAGTATTATAAATGTGAAACTTTGAGGGGATGGATGGAAGGATGTTTGTGACTCTTTCAGGCATAAAATTACTCGTGGGATTTTGGTGAAATTTGGTATGGTAGTATTTAGTAAGCATACCTACTGGATTAAGGTACGCGGGGAAGAAGCTAGTTACAAATAAAAGGTGTGCCTGGTATAATTATTTTCAACATTAAAGCGCATTTTAGTTAAAATAGAGCCTCCCCTCTCCTCTATAAGCCAAACGGTTGGCTCGAAAAATGTGAACAAAAATAACTTAATGGTCATTCAGGTGATGAACTTTGAAAAATAACTAGGTATAACGGCTTATTAACTTTGTAAGTTCAAAAGTTATAGAACTCAACTAGTAAAATGAGCTTGCTTGAAAAGCTTCGTACAAAAATAATAAGTGGGCAATGAGCATGTAAAATTTGGTATAATGGTACGGAACCCTGCGTGCGCTAGTCCGACTCGCACTTGGCTGGGGTTTTTTGTAAATTTTGCGTGTATATACATAGATATATAATATTTAAAAGAATTAATCAAAGTGTATATATGTATATTGTATATTATATGTTAGTGACTTTATATAAACTATCGTATTATAATATTGTACACGTATTGAAAACAAACACCGATCTTCGGTCAATATTTGTATAACTTAACTACGTTACCTGTTCATAATTCATATAGCCTTAAGCCTGTATAAATATTATGACGAATTATTGCAACATGCTGACTAAACTGCCTTTGATCACTGACCTTAGTGATATATATTATGTTAAACAAGCGAATAAAGATTAAAATCTTAACAAAATCTTAAAGTCTTTTAATGTGGCACCTTGAATGTGTAGTTGTTCGCAACTGCCTGAATTTATCCTTCATTGAAAATCGGTCTCCGAAATCCGAATACAGCATATTCATAGATAATACAAAATTTAAAAACCAATTGCTAAAGTGCGGTCGCGGAGCACGTAGAATTTGCACATTGACCCATCGCTACTTGACTTTTTCACTCGCGCACACTCGTACGGGAGTGAAAGAGCGCAATACATATCCTTTGCTCCTATCGCGTATGGCGTACCTGTGCAAACGCGATAGAAAAAGATAAGTAGCGATAAGTCAATGTACGAAATTCTACGTGCACCGCGACCGCACTTTAGATTTTGCGCAAATTAGTCCTAACTCTCGGACAATATAGTGCCATAATATTGTCCGGGATCCGTCAGGCCAGGAAAATTTAGAGCACTGAAAATAGAATTCTTCGTTAACTTAATAGAGTTGAAAATCGAAGTGTCAGGTGTCGAGTTGTCAAATTTGACAGTGACATTTGACTCGACGCTTGTGTGTTCGATTTTCAGCTTTTAGTTTTATATTTTCAGTTCTCTGAATTTGCCCCCATCTTACAGATTCCTTGAAGCTTCGTGTCACTCAAACAGCTTTGGAGAGGGCTATTCTCGGAGTCTCTCTACGTGATATAATCAGAAATGAGGAAATCCGTAGCAGAACTAAAGTTACCGACAAAGCTCAGCGCATTAGCAAGTTAAAGTGGCAATGGGATGGCCCGCTGGGGCCTAAAGGTTCTCGAGTGGAGACCACGAACTGGACATCGAAGTGTCCTGCAGTGAACGTCACCGACAGAAACGGGGCGGAGATTCCTACGGATCCTACGGATTCCTACGGATATTCGGATATACGGATACGAATCGCCAAACACACTACTTCAATGTTGTTCATGGGCTGAGCCCCTAGCCCTACCCCTTTATTAATAAATATATTGACACCACAGATACGCTAATCCATGTTACTGTCTTTGTCTGTCAAGTAAATTTTCCATCGTATGAGACAAAGGCAGCAAAATACATATCCCTTTTTTTTTTTTTTATGAAATAAGGGGGCAAACGAGCAAACGGGTCACCTGATGGAAAGCAACTTCCGTCGCCCATGGACACTCGCAGCATCAGAAGAGCTGCAAGTGCGTTGCCGGCCTTTTAAGAGGGAATAGGGTAATAGGGGAGGGTAGGGAAGGGAATAGGGTAGGGGATTGGGCCTCCGGTAAACTCACTCACTCGGCGAAACACAGCGCAAACGCTGTTTCACGCCGGTTTTCTGTGAGCCCGTGGTATTTCTCCGGTCGAGCCGGCCCATTCGTGCCGAAGCATGGCTCTACCACGTAAAAATGATGTAAATATTTTTATTAATAGATACTACTCTTATAAAATATGTTAAAGTTTGTGAAGATGGACGGATGGACGTGCGATACTTTTTCACGCAAAGACGGAATTTGATGAAATTTGATATTATGGTAGTACTTAGTAGGTTATTTTTATCCCGAAAAAGTATAGTGTTCCCGTGGGATACTGTATTTACGCGGGTAGAGCCGCCGGCTAGCTAAAAGCTAGTTATCATAAGGTGTCTAGGGCCTAGGTTACACAGAAAGCCCGACGTAACATCGTTATAGTCATTACACAATTTTGCAAAAAAGTCCCAACTCTCTTACACAATCTTGCAAAAACAGTTCGAACTCTCTTACACAATTTTGTGCAAAAAATGCACGGCACAAGTCATGAGATTCAATTTAATTAATTTTTGGTACCTAAATAATATAAATTATAAATCTAAGGGTACTACGCGCTGTGTAGTTTACTAGTTTCACATTAAGATAAATGTTAATAACATAATTGGAGATTTGCAATTAAGAACCAGTCTTCTGCGTCATCTAAATCGTGTTATAAACCAGAAATCAAGAATCAGAATGCAGTAGTCAATAATTATTGATAATTTCGAACATAACTGTTATAAAACCGACACTAGAATATCCTGTTTAGTTGATATTACTACAGACTAGAGAATTGATCACAAGGAATCTACTAGGAAGAACTTAGTTAAAAACTAAAGTTGATAAGTTTGAAAATCCCAATTTTTTTTTAGATATCACCATAATTTATAACGCTTAAGGCCGCGTAGACCCAATTTTACATGACTTTGAATCGATAATAAACAAACAAATAGTAACTTTAAAAAGCCAAAAAAAATACACATTGTTGTTTACTTAATGTTCTTTTACAATTTGTGGTTCGAAACATAATATTGAAAACTTCACTCGATCAAAAATAATTCCGAAGAGGAGGCTAAATTTGAATATTTTTCTTTTTTTCATGAAGTTCATGATAGTTTTACTTTCAAAAATCATTACTACGAAAAGCTAATAACTTAAAAAAGAATAATTTCTGGTTACATTTTGCATGTTGGTTTAATTATTTTAACAATAAATTAATATTGAAATGCAGCGTGCGTAAGCCGCTAGAGTCGCCCCACAGTCGCCCGCTAGGCGTTGACGAGGACAGACCTATGTCAGTTTTGCTAGCGCACGCCTTACCCGCGTATTTATCGAACAATTCTTTCGTTTCTAACGCAGTGTAGGAAAGTCAGTTTTGTTTTTTTTTTATTTTTGAACTAAATTATACATATCATACACAATAACATGTTATATTTTATCGTCGCCGCGTCATTGCTTTTGCCAGATGATACGACCTCTGTGGCTCAGTGATTGAGCGTGTTGGTGCTCAAGCCGGGGGTCGCGGGTTTGAATCCCGCCGAAGGAACAAAAAGTTTCCTGGGTTCCCGGGTCATGGATATGTATAATACAATAAAAATCTAAAGGAAAGTCAGTTTGTTTTGTATTTTTTTATGTTTCTTTTTATTTTTGAACTAATTCTATACAGATAAATAAAATTGAAGTGTCTGTTTGTAACTTCAAATTAACAGCTTTTCATATAAGGAATCTAAAAGTATACTCGGTACTTATAATAAAATACCAATTTTTAAAATTTTTGACTGTCCGTCTGTCTGTCTGTCTGTCTGTTTGTTCCGGCTAATCTCTGAAAATAGGGCTGGACCGCTTTTCACGGGACTTTCACTAGCAGATAGCTGATATTATAAGGTCTAACATAGGCTACTTTTATTTTTGGGTTCCGTTTAAAAAAATAGGGTTCCGCTTTCGTTAGATCTGCGCAAACGAAGTTGCGGGCATCAGCTAGTTATACATATTATAACCATACACAATAACATGTTACATTTTATCGTCGCCGCGTCGTTTCTTTTGCCAGATGAGACGACCTCTGTGGCTCAGTGATTGAGCGTGTTAGTGCTCAAGCCGGGGGTCGCCGGTTTGAATCCCGCCGAAGGAACAAAAAGTTTCCTGTGTTCCCGGGTCATGGACATAATATAATATACAATAAAAATCTATAGGAAAGTTTGTTTTGTATTTTTTTATGCTTCTTTTTATTTTTGAACTAAATCTATATACAGATAAATAAAAATGAAGTGTCTGTTTGTAACATCAAATTAACAGCTTTTCACATAATGCATCTGAAAGTATATTCAGTACTTACAATAAATTACAAATTTTTAAAAATGTCTGTCCGTCTGTCTGTCTGTCTGTCTGTCGGTCTGTCTGTCTGTTTGTTCCGGCTAATCTCTGAAACGGCTGGACCGATTTTCGCGGGGCTTTCACTGGCAGATAGCTGATGTCATAAGGTCTAATATAGGCTACTTTTATTTTAGGGTTCCGTTTAAAAAATAGGGTACTGCTTTCGTCAGTTAGGCGCAAACGAAGTTGCGGGCATCGGCTAGTTATAGGTACATATAACCATACACAATAACATTATCGTCGCCACGTCGTTGCTTTTGCTAGATGAGACGACCTCTGTGGCTCAGTGGTTGAGCGTGTTGGTGCTAAAGCCGGGGGTCGCGGGTTCGAATCCCGCTGAGGGAACAAAAAAAAATCTGTGTTCCTGGGTCATGAATGTGTATAATACAATAAAAATCTTAAATATGTGTATAATATAAAAATTATTAAATATATTTCTGTTGTCTGGTACCCGTAACACAAGTTCTTCGAGAACTTACCACGGGACCAGATAGACTTGGTGTGAAGCGTCCATAGATATATTATTGTGTATTATGAGAAAAAAGTAGCTGATGCGTGGAGTAGCCTTAGTACATTATTGAATAAGCCAGTAAACAGTTTTTATGAATTTGTAACATCTACCATCTTCTTTGCCGTACTTTTCGTTTCTTTTTATTTCGATTTCTGTTTTTACAATAATAATAATAAATAACTCCCCACGCCGATTTCGGTGACGGTGGCTGGTTTTATTGTAGCCTAGCCAGTTACACAGTAGTATTTTTATAGTGCCCAAGTGTGTGCGCAGTACACAAAGGCACTCTTTTTTTTTACTCTCGTAATCCAGTGGGACGGATAACCGACACGACTGACGAGAGATGAGGCGCAGGTCCGACTTTTTACCTGCCCATCCGACGCATGGATCATCTTTCTTGTCAGACAATCAGGTGATCAGCCTGCATTGTCCTAACCAAACTTGGAAACAACATTTTTTGTTGTTCCAGTGCGGGAATCGAAACTAGAACCTACGACCTCCGAGTCGAGAGCCAAGCTCTAACCACTAGACCACGGAGGCTGTTCTATTTACAATAAAATATAAGGATACGTGCTCAACATCCGTCATGCTTGCCTTTGCAGAACACACCAAGTCACTCGCAAGTAGGGGTTGCAATCCGGATACTTCGAAATTCTAAAAATTCTAAAAATCCGGATTTTCATTTAAAAATCCGGATTTTCGATTTTTTCGAATCTTGGTTACTACTATGAATATTACATATTTTAATTATTGTAATTAGTATGTACTCTAGACGTACAATATTTGAATAAGGGATATAATTAATCGAGTGAACAAAAAATAAGTTGGTGACTGCACGTGAGCATACTGTATTGCTGAATTTGGCAGCGAATTAATATGTTGGCGACTAAATTACCAAACTGGTGAAATCACTCAAGTGACAAAAAATACAAAAATCGGCAGATAAAAAGTAGCGAAATTTAATCCAATTAGCAACGATGAGTTGGTGACCATTATACCATGTAAGTAGCTAATGAAGATTTGATTGATAAATTAATAGCTGCTAAAAATTCAATTTGCAAGCTACGGAAAATCCCAGTTTTGGATACTATTGGAGGTTTTTTTTCTTTGGTATGGGTATCGTTTTCAAGGTTTTTGGGGGTGCAGAATAATATGAAAATAAAATCCGTTTTAAAATTCCAAAATGGCGTATATTTTTTTTTTATTAAAAATGGATGTCTTTTTTCATGTTTCATATGCTGATTATAAAATTGTCTTCCAATGAAATTGGATTTTCCAAAATGGAGACTATCCAATCTTCGTAAAATTAACATGTACTTTGTAGAGGTGCCAGCTATGTAAGGTATAGAAACTTTTCGAAATTCAGGATTTTCAAATTTCTTTTTTTGGCATTCATGAAAAAAAATATGCGATTTCCGGGTTAAGGGGGAGGAAATTTTTATTATTTTTCCAGTAATAGTATTATTTTTCCGCTTCTAAAATAGAAGCGATTATAGAAAAAAAATATGGCAATGTTCTACTTTGACACGAACAGTGTATACAGCTATAGAAATTTTGGAAAATTCATGATTTTCAAATTTATTTTTCTTCCATCGTGAAGAAAATATGGTGTTGCGGGGTTCTTAAGGGGAGGAAATTTTCATTATTTTTTCAATAGGATGCACCGTTTCCGAGATAGAATCAATTTTATAAAAAAAAATTAAATGCTCTACATTGAGATACGAGGGATGTATAAAGCTATAGAAATGTTGGAAAATTCAGGATTTTCGAATTTCTTTTTCTCTCATCTTGAAGAAAATATATGGTTACGGAGTTATTAAGGGGGTGGTAATTTTCATTATTTTTCAAGTAGGATGCACCGTTTCTGAGATAGAAGCCATTATAGAAAAAAAATACGATAATGCTCTACTTTGAGACACGAACGGTGTAAAACGCTATAGAAAATTTGGAAAATTTAGGATTTTCAGATTTTTTTCTTCCATCATGAAGTAAATATGATGTTGCGGGGTTTCTAAGGGTGAGGTAATTTTCATTATTTTTCAAGATGCACTGTTTCTGAGATAGAAGTGATTATAGAAAAAAAATATGGCAATTCTCTACTTTGAGATATTATGAGCGATGTATAAAGCTATGGAAATTTTGGAAAATTCAGGATTTTCAAATTTCTTTTTCTTTCATCATGAAGAAAATTTGAGGTTGCGGGGTTACTAAGGAAATTTAAAATGGATGACTTTTTTGTAATCAGCACCCCTAGAAACCAACAAAGGGACAACCATATTATTTTTATAAAATTAAGTATGTCCGCCATATTGGAATTTCAAAATGAATGTCATTTTCGTATCCAGCATCCCCAAAAACCTGGTAACGACACCTATGTTAATTTTGCAAAAAAATGAATTACCGTTATTTTTAAATTTCAAAATGAATCTACACAATATCTACACCCCCCCCCTAAAGTCGAGGAAAATTAAAAATTGGGAATTTTGTACGCTCCTTTGTTTTTTTATGTGCGCTGGTTTTGCTGCTTGTATGTTTTTTGAGTTACCTACATTACGGAAAATATATGTACCTATTCTTAAATTAAATGTGTACTCACAAATTGTCGCCAAGATGGTTATTTGTTCACTAATATAATATCTGTCTGCCAGTTTGGAATATTCAGTGGTATTATTTAGTCACCAGATTTGTAATTTTTTATTCCTTACATTCTTTAGCCAACATGGTAATTTAGTATTCAATATTCGGTATTTTCACATCCAAAATTTAATTGTTTTTTCGTGATTGTTTTCCGTAAGTGTTTCGTGTTGTGCGACAAAATCCGTAAGTGTTTAAAACAATGAACAATATTCGCGTAAACATAAGAAATCAATATGTTTTGTCGTGAGTTTAAATACATGCCTTTGGATAATTTGATATTATTTGTTGTCCTGTTGAAATTGTTGACACATTTTTCCATTTATTCAAGTTATTTGGTAGAACATAGTCAATCCATTAAATGGTGATGCGAGGGATGAAGATCTGCTAAAATATTATGGCCGCTATATATGTATATGTATGGACTGTTTCTAAGATACTTACCATTTTATATTTTTTCAGTAGTAGTACAGTTCAGTAATAGGTGATCCAATTTATAAAAACACTGAATATGGTTTTAGTTTCACTTGCACAAGTAGTAAGAAGTATAATAAGCAAATCCAAACCCAATTAAAGCTTTGTATTTTTATATTTATTGAATTCTTACTAACGAAAGTCGAAACATATTATTGCAATTTCAATTTCTGCAATCATAGAATGCCAAATTAATATGACAGCTTAAAAAGAAATGTAGTGGTTTAACTATATTTAATTATCTTCTAAATAATGAATATCTAAGTCCAAATACCTAAATCTTATCTCTATGATATCAGGAAGAAGTTTTGGAGTCGATAATACCTGACTGGTTGGTTTAAGATTAGAGAGAGTTTTGCCGAATGAATGAAGGTAATATTTTTTTTTTTATTAAAATTAATTTGATTGAACTAAACTAACCTAAACTAACGAGTCAGTAGCAAAACTAAATGAAAATCAACGCTCCTGTTTTTGCGTAGAAATAATTATTTTTAGATAATATTTTAAAGATAAATATAGGTGTCAAAAATAGCACCAACGATTTGTGTAAACCACTGTTATTTTTTTTTAAGTAATGTAGTTTTCATCTTATAGCGGAAACTTCAAAGTGCAATGAAGAGTAAGATGTTACTGTTTATTTGTAAGTAAAATGTTAAAATAAAGATCTTACAACAGTTATAGATTTTAAATTGTGCTTAGAATTGCTTATTATACTTCTGTTAGTTTCCGAGGGAATTAAAAGCACCATTTACATGTTTAATTATTACCCAAACAGGTGGGTGGTTTTTAATTTCAATAACTCGAAAGTGGTCCAATTTCGTCCATACAAAATTATTTATCCAGCCCCATTTTTCAAATGATTTGTCTTCACTCCCCGGATCTCGATTTAAAGGATTTTCAGTTTCCTACGTTTTATTAAACTGTATTAATTTTCGTACGTTAGTACTTTCACATAGAAATGGAACTTTACGAAAACGGTAGTGGTGAACTGTGGCGTAGATATGTAAAAAAAGCGTTAAAAAGATCACAGGCTATTCCACTTTTTTATAATTCTTTCTGCTGGAACATTTAGTAAATAACAATATATACATACCTTATTTAAAATAATATACTAACTATAAAACTGAACATTGTAGGATTTGAAACGTATATTAATTATAAAATTAAAATTAAAATTATAATATAAAATTAATTATAAAATATTTCTAAAAATGAAAAAATAAATATAATTAAGTATATAATTTTGATAAAATCTCAATATGTTTTTATTTATTCAGATTGTAATTCTAATACTTACAACTTAAAATAAGAATTTATTTAAATTAAATTATAAAAAAGTAACTCTTTTTTTTACTAATGAGTAAGTTTTGCTACAACATAGTAGTAAAATTAACATTAAAGTTTTATAAAATATGCAACAAATTTAAAAAAAATGAAAAAATCTGAATTATCCGGATAATCCGGATTTTTGGGAGAAAAATTCGGAAATCCGGATTTTCAAAAAGTCAAACGTTTGTGGAGGTTTGGATTTTGCGGCAAGTGGCAAACGTGCGGACTCGGCAGTAGGAATACATTTTTTGCAAGTGTCTGCCTAAGTAGTTACCATCAAATCGTTAGCACCTATGTACCTGATACAGTATTTTTATCTCACGAAACGACACGTACTTTAGTGACCACACGAGCTAACGATAGGTACTCGTCTCCATGCACACATCGAACACAGCGTGTTGCGTGCGCTATGTAAACGGCTCAAGTTACCCAAAAAATATGTATAAAATAATTATTCCTCTTTAAATGATGTAAAAAAATCTTTTAAGATTGACTCACTATAACCTTTTTTATGGTAATCAAATTTGGTCGAAATTAATGCATTATTGCGCCATCAGTTGACGCGGACGAAGTCGCGGGCAACAGCTAGTCCATAGTAATATTATAAATGGGAAAGTGTGTGTTTGTCCGTCTCTCACGCCAAAACTACTGAACCGATCTAAATGAAATTTGGTACACAGATATTCTAGAGCCTGAGAAAAGACATAAGCTATTTTATTATCGCGGGGAAATGTACGGTTCCCATGGGATACTTTATTTACAGTTTCACGTAAAAACCACTAAACCGATTATTATGAAATTTGGCACAGTTGAAAAGTAGACTACGGGGAAAGACAAAGGCTACTTTTTATCGCGGGGAAATGTGCGGTTCCCGTGGGATACTTTATTTACTGTTTCACGAAAAAACTACTAAACCGATCATCATGAAATTTGGCACAGACATAAAGTAGACCATAGGGAAGGGCATAGGCTACTTTTTATCGCGGGACATATACGATTCCCATGGGTTACTGTACATACGCGGGCGGAGCCGCGGGCATCAGCTAGTAATTGAATAAAATTTAAGCATTTTTTACTTAGGTACCTACCTATAATATCTATTCAAATTATGTGTGCTATGTGTTGCATTAAAACAGTTACATATGGATTTTATTATCTTTTTCAATACAAATAATAAAATAAAATGACCTACTGCCGACACGTCTACACTGTAACACTTTGGGTTCATGTAAGTTCACGCCGGCGACGTAGGCGCGCGGCTCGCTTTGCGGCAATTGCGGGCAACTCTTGGAAGCGTTAAATGCCTATTTCGCTTGGTCTACCTGGTCTTAAGTCTACTGTATCTATAGAAATCTTGCCAACAGCATACGTAGTATAATCCACTGTAGAAATGGTTTCATGCTACGAAAGAATATACAAAATGACAGATTAGTTATATAGAAATGCGACGTGATATTTTTGTCTACACTATCTGTCAGTCTATTCTTGTGTAACAAAACGCATTTCTATGGAGCACTACTGTCGAACAAAAACACTGACATCGCGCTTTGCGACATTTGGGACACCCCTCCCGAAGAACAAATTTTTACCCGACTGCGCGACGCAAAGGAGTGGTAATGTGTTTATCAGCCTATGTATGTATGTATGTATGTATGTATGTTCCTTTGAAGCACTATACAGACCAAACGCCTGGACCGATTTTTATGATTAGCATGTCAATCGATTCCTCTTAGTCCGGCGAGTGTCACTAAAGACATGACGTTAGTGAAAATTCAATATGGCGACTACTGGACGCCATATTGTGAAAATGAAAAAAATGAAAGTCAACAAACTATATCGAGTGGGGTATCGTTGAATAGGTATTTAAAAATCATTTTTAGTTTTCTCTCAACATTTTTCGATTCGACTGACCGTTTAGGATCTATATCGATTTAAAGTTGCATAACAACAATTCTCACATTAAGCCTATATGTTAGTGTTCGTATCATCGTATTTTTGCTTTAAATCGACCAAACGTGTGTAGGTTGTTGTAAAATTTAAAAAACGGTTAGATTGTAATAAAACTAGTGAAAATGTAAAATGTTGATAGACTTCCGACGCGAATATGCGGCCTATAATTTCACACATTATTTTTCGTTACATCTATACTAATATTATAAAGCTGAAGAGTTTGTTTGTTTGTTTGTTTGTTTGAACGCGCTAATCTCAGGAACTACTGGTTCGAATTGAAAAATTCTTTTTGTGTTGGATAGTCCATTTATCGAGGAAGGCTTTAGGCTATATAGCATCATGCTAAGCTCAATACGAGCGGAGCACCAATCAAGAATGTTTCAAAATCGGGGGATTTTTTTCCTTTTGAGAGCTTTCGCTGCGTACGCTGCGAAAACGGTTGAAGTTTCGCTAAAATTATGTATGACACAATTGTTACCCTTTAAAAGTTCTAAAAAAAAGTCCGCGACTGTATATGTCTATCTTTTAAGGTTAGCTCACAATAACCTTTTTATGTTAACCAAATTTGTTCTAAAATTAAGCATTATTTGTGAGGGCGTTTTCATAAAGATGATATTAATCATTATCCAAATAAATACGTTATTCATCACAAGCATTTATTTTAGAAGAAATTTTCCGTGTACATCATTTGATTTCAATGAGTATTTTAGAAGATATCGCAGTAATAAAATAATCAGCGCGAAATAATGATGTGCGGCGCGCTGCGGACAGTCGTGAGGGGGAAGCGCTCCTCCTTCTACGTAAATGAAGTCGGGGGTAAATTTTAGCGATATCCCAAAGTAATTGTTCCACGCGGACGAAGTCGCGGGCAAAAGCTAGTTATAAATATATAGTTTTTAATCTATCGTTATATTTTCACAATCTCGTTAGTTATTTTACAATTTCACGGTGACATATATATCCTACTTATTAAATACTATATTATTACTTTTCTGTTACTTATCTATCCAATATCAACTGTCAACACCATGAGCAGTATCGCATTGGAGGCCACCGCCAATGCGAGTCACTGAGCAAGCGAACCAGAAGCTATTAGTCCGGTCAATTTAGACATTCGAAGTTACCTAAATTCCCACCAAGCTGAAAATCGGTAATATTGTTTAAAATATCATTAAAAACAAAATTTGAAAGTTCCCCATCTTTCCCCTGTAAGGAAAAAAAAAATATTCAAGGTCAAAGGTAAAAAAAATGAGTTTTTCGCGAATTTCAGCAAAACGGTAAGTTTTATCATAAAAATATTTTAAACAAAAATTGTAGATCATAAAATTATCTACAAAAAATTAATTAATACTTTTTTTTCTACGAGCCACCGTTTTTGAAATATAACGATTCAAAAAGTTGTAAAAGTTGTAATCGTCATAATATGCATGAGTACGCCACGTTATATTAGATAAATACGTACAGTATGTACGTCGACATTTTGGTTCCCGAGTTACTGTCGTATTTGATGACTATAATGATTGCACGAGAAATACCAAAGCTGCAGAACAGCGTCGTTGAACTATAGCAACATCTTCATCAATTGATATTTTATTTGATGAAAATATGACAGTTCCAACCAGCCAACAAAAATTTATTTCTAATACTCACAACAAGTCTCGGTTCATTTCAATGTTGAAAGAAAGATTTACTACGGAAAATATATTGGTAAGACAAGCTAATAATGATGCTGATGTATTGATAATTGTGGTTGCAAAAAAGTTGGACTGTTCTGTTCTCCGGCATCATTGTCAAGGCCGGTTGTGCTCTAATATTGAATCACCAACAATTGAGGATCCGTTTGAGTTCGAGGCAACATGCGATACATCGCTATTAACGCAGTTTACATGCACTCAGGATGAAGATGAAGAAGAACAAGAACAAGAAGAACAGGAACAAGACGAACAAGAACAAGAAGATCAAGAAGAAGATTTTGAAAGTTACGACTCGGACGATTAAATTTCATTACCTTTTTTTAACTTAAATTGCTTTTATCTTTTTAATCTCTGCTAATATCCATTATTTTTCAATAGTTTCAAATTAAACAGGATCAAAACTGACCCGTGGAATAGGCCTACTGGGGAAACCGCAAAAAAAAAACGCGATAAGTACACTACCTCATAGGTGGCGAGGAAACGTGTGCATATTATGACGATTACAACTTTTACAACTTTTTGAATCGTTATATCTCAAAAACGGTGGCTCGTAGAAAAAAAAGTATTAATTAATTTTTTGTAGATAATTTTATGATCTACAATTTTTGTCTGAGATATTTTTATGATAAAACTTACCGTTTTGCTGAAAATCGCGAAAAACTCTTTTTTTTACCTTTGACCTTGAATAAAATTTTTTCCTTACAGGGGAAAGATGGGGAACTTTCAAATTTTGTTTTTAATGATATTTCAAACAATATAACCGATTTTCAGCTTGGTGGGAATTTAGGTAACTTTACTCTTATTTTTTGGTCTAATTTGACCGGACTATATGACCTATGACGATATCATCATAACAAACCTCATTATATTTCAAACTTAAGTTGTTACTGAAGGGTATTTCTATCCTGAAGATACCGTAAAGTTTTCTGGGATAAAGAACTGACTGTTAATCCAGACTACACTTTGTATGCCAAATGACACTCGAATCCGTAAAGCGGATTTTGTGCGATCGAGTAACTGTTTGTTAATCCAAAAGTTTTTGCATTAAAAGTATTGATTAGAAGTTAGATTAATATATTATTTAATATTGAAGATCAACAAAAAATAAAAATAAGCTGTGAATTTATTTATATTGCATCATAAGACTGCAAGGTTGACAAACTAGTTAATGCACCAGACGATAAACTGGTTGGTGGGGCAGTAAACCAACTAATTGACGAATTACACAACTGATCGACCTAGCTGACGAAGTGCTTGATCACACACTTCGCCAATATCCTGGCAAATCAAAGACTAAGTCTAGGACTATATGATCCGGAATCTGTATCGCCCGGGGAAAATTCAAAGGGGCAATTCTGTTAAATAAAACCGGCATTAATACAATTACAATCAATTCCCGATACGCTTATACTCCCAAAAGGTATTTTTATGAACGTTAAACCAACGTGAAACGCGCTCTGATTAGTCGAAACGTCATAAAATCCGTTCACGGTAACATGTCGCTACACTTTCAATCCAAACAAAGTAAAATTGACTGTTTAAATTGTCTACTTTAAATACCAGAATTGAGGTTCTGAGCACTGAAAAAATACAATAGAGTTGAAAATCCATTAAAGAAATTGAATTTATGAGTTACGGAATCAATATAGAAGATAAATGTATCAGGAAACAAAACACAAAACCGAAACAAGGAAATAATAGCATAATGCGCATGCAGCCTGACATTTCTAGAAACTAGACCAGTGTAGAGCATAGAATAGGAATTAATAACCATCGTAACCTTCGTAAAACTGAGAATATGCCTACAATTCCATTACGTAAGTGTAGGCAAACAGGTTGAAATTAGCGGACTCCAGCCACGGACACGCCATATATAGGGGCTTGAAATCATTTTATTGGGGCCTCGAATAATTTAATCATACCATTAATGGCCGAAGTGCCTAATTTGTATTTTTGCTATGAAATAGTGGCTTTTTCACATTGTACACCCTCGGCCTCTGCGGCGTAGGTACTAGGTACCTAGGTAACTACCAGTAGCTAAGGCTGGTTCTCTATCAAAGGGGAGCAGGGCTCTCAGGAGCCTGTAGATGTAAGATAAGTTACAAAACTTAATTTAATAACTATCTTAAGAAATTTTGTGCCACGGACAAAAAAACATGTCGCGTCCGTAAATCAAGTCCAGTAGGTATTCCTGATCTGCAAGTCAATGTTGTAGTTTATCAAGTTCAAACTGTGTACTTTATGTAAATAACTATGACAGTAGGTACCAGTGTGCTAAGTGTGAGTTTTTCTTTTAGCATTCGATCGTAATTACGTTTGGCGTTTACTAGGATTTTGTATGTGATTTGTACAGCGCCATCTAGTTGTAAACGCGACAGACAAAACATGTTAGTGCGAGTTGCTTTTTGACATTTCGATACCCTTACGCTGAAGTAAAGTTATCACTTGGGTTTTTCATATTGAGATCGTGAAATAAGAACAAAAGTTTGCAAATTAATTAAAATTTTTATTCATAAATGTGGCAAAAATCATGACCTCTTTTTTCGCCGTGAGAATGTTATTTGTTTGTTTGTTTGCATTGAATGGGCACCGAAACTACTGGACCGATTTTGATGAAATTTTGCATAGATATAAAGTAGACCACGGGGAAGGACATAGACTCGACGGTTTCCGCAAGATTAACGAATCGGAGGCGAATCTGTTTAAAATTGGTCCGGTTGTTTCAAAGATTAGCCGGAACAGACAGATAGATAGACAGAGACAAAATTTTCAAAAATTGATTTTGGGTGAGACAAGTATGTTAACCAATAAGGTAAACTGTGAGATCCCTCAACTATGTATTTATGATACTTTATACGGAACCCTTGGTGGTAGAGTCGGAATCGCTATTTTGATGAAAGTACCCTAAATATGGTTCGTTCGAACGAAGTGTTCCGTACATTACGGTAAAAAACATGTTTGTTGTATGGAAGGCCCCCTTGAATATTTCTATTATTTTGTACTTACTTCTCTATAAACAACACCACATTCAAATTGTGATACAATAATAATCTCAAGATTCTCAAGACAGACGCGATCGAAAAAAAATCCGTTTAAGTTTAAAACACAACTACTTTTGTTATAATCCCGCAAAATATGTGAACTTCTGAAAATGGTTGGTTATTCACTCGACGAAACAGCGATCGAATAAATTTACCATCGCGTTAATCGAATATACTTTATAATTCACGAGTGTCAAGAATGTGCGAGTATGAGTCTCCATTCTGTCAAACCACTCGTTTTGCCGTTTACTCAGCGTGAATGGCGAGCGTATGTGTCATCGAGTGAATAGCCAACCATTTTCAGAAGTTCACATATCTTGCGTGATTATAACCAAAGGAGTGGTGTTTTAAACTTATACGGATTGTAACCACACAAACCATTCTTTTTTTTTTTTGATCGCGTCTGTCTTGAGCAGCGACTATACAGCCTAATTACTTGCTTATGCTGTGTGGTCACTGGTCTTGAGAATCTTAGGATTATTATTATATCACAATTTGAATTAATGGTGTTGTTTAATGTAATGGAGAAGTAAGTACAAAATAATAATATGTAAGTTAACAGAAATATTCAAGGGGGCCTCCCATACAACAAACATGTTTTTTACCGTTTTGTACGGAACCCTTCGTGCGAACGAACCATATTTAGGGTACTTTCATCAAAATAACGATTCCGACTCTCCCACCAAGGGTTCCGTATAAATAAAGTATCATAAAAACGTAGTTGAGGAATCTCACAGTTTACTTTACTTTATAAGTTTACATTCTTTTCTCACCCAAAATCAATTTTTGAAAATTAAGTCTGTTTGTTCCGGCTAATCTTTGAAACAGCAGGACCAATTTTAAACAGATTCGCCTTCGATTCGTTAATCTTGTGGAAACCGTACATTTTTCCGCGATACCGAGTCTATGTCCTTCCCCGTGGTCTACTCTATATCTCTGCAAAATTTCATCAAAATCGGTCCAATAGTTTCGGTGCCCATTCAATGCAAACAAACAAACAAACAACATTCTCCAGACGAAAAAAGAGGGTCCGGTCTTGAGTTTTGCCACATTTATGAATTATTTTTTTAATAAATCAGCAAATTTTTCTTCCTATTTCACGATCTCACTACGAAAAACCCAAGTGATAACTTTACTTCAGCCATGGACGAAATATACATAGACCTACAGATCCCATACATTAAAACGTACGACATTTTTTAATTTTCTTGTTGACCGTTAGATGACGTTGAGTGTATCAAATTACAAAATTAGCCATTTATTTAAAAATAAAAACGCCATCTCTAGGACTATGTTTGAAGTACGTCATAAGTTATCTTATATTTAAAAAAACGTCAATAGGTGGCGCTAAACAAGTTATGGTTGAGCCGCTAATAAAGACCTACCTATACCTACAAAATTTCTTCAATTTTCTTTAATTTGTAAATTTCTCTACGTGCGCGTGTGAGGATGAATTAATGTTGCCATGCATATAAAATAGATACCCAACATTCTGGAATTATATTCAAATAATAATAATAATAATATCTATGGACGCTTCACACCGCGTCAATCTGGCCCCGAGCTAAGTATCCGAAGAACTTGTGTTACGGGTACCAGACAACGGAAATATATTTAATATGTTTATACTATACACATATTTAAGATTTTTATTATATTATACACATATTTAATACACATCCATGACCCAGGAACACAGAAAAACTTTTTGTTCCTTCGGCGGGATTTGAACCCGCGACCCCCGGCGTGAGCACCAACACGCTCCACCAACACGCTCAACCAACTGAGCCACAGAGGTCGTCAGATACTTATGCTTATGCTTTGTTTATTAGTGTTTATATAAAGTGTACAATTATTTGACAAGATATTATTTGGTTCTGTAATAACCAGTATTTATTAACGGCGTTTTAATAATTTGAAACACCTCTATCTTTATACCTTAACCTAAACAACAATCTTGTAACTCGATTTTTGTACTTTGAATTAAAGTTTATAACGTCTTGATTTCATTTAAATAAAAAATTCTCAGAACAAAAGAAAATTGTAGGTTTCAAAATAAAGTTAATTGTTAAACTTTTAAAACGGAAAGTGGCAACACTATGATCTGCCGGTCCGCCGTCCGTACTCCGTACAGTCAGCAGCTACTGCGTACTTCGGAGTTCGGATTGTTTTGATTGCGTTCCTCGTTGTGTTGTTGTATTTTTCTCAATTGCTTTTAGATTTCTTTCAAATACGATATTGCGCTTGCCCACCGGAACTGATAATCTGCCTACTACCTGTGACCTACCTACCTATTTTGCCTCCTGGACTCCGATTAATCGCCTTATTGTTGACCTGTGCTTGTATTATGGACTTTGTGTGCCTACGATTCGGACTATTTGTTTAAAAATTCGGAAAGCTTTTTCCATAAACAACTTGGAGAAAATGTATACCATTTGCTAGATATGAGTGCCGCGCCGGCGCGCCGCCGCCGCCGCCGATTTTGCCGCGCCACCGCCGCCGCGAAAAATAATCGGCGCGCCGAGTGAGCGAGAGGGATAGTCATAATGACGTGTAATTTCAGTTAGTGACTATGAAATGAAATGAAATGATGTTTATTTGGTAAAAATATGGTTACAATAGGTGTTACAATTTTTATAGTAGACCGCATATTTTGTCGCATTAACGACGTCCAAATACTTATATTAACTAGTCCACAATTAATTTATTATTACTTATAGGTATATTTTAACCAAAAAAAATATTATTATCATCATTCATTAACTTAATTTTATGTTAGAAGAATGTCAAAATACCATGATAATAAATATTTGAGCATTCATATTACCTGAGTCATGCCTTACTTATTTCATGTACACCTATCTCATCGAAAGAGTTCTGCATAAAAGACAAAATGCTTACTAGAAAGGATCTACTGAATTGATGGAGCTAGTAGATCGAGCTATTAGATCGCATTGATAAAGCCATTGAGGATAAGAAGTTTGCGTTTTGCGCCTTCCTAGATATTGAATGTACGTTCGGCAAAAACTAAACCTGATCTATTACCCTAACAGTCTGGCTTCAAGAATTACAATAGAGTGGATCAAAGCTACGCTAAACAACATAGTAGCGTGATGACGCTAATCTGTTGTTGAGTAGTTGATGAACTATCATGAGGTTGACGCTCAGGAGCAGGTTGACCTAAGGATGCCCACAGAGAGGTGTGGGTACTGTCGCCGCTGGAGTGGTCCTTGGTAGTGAATAGGCTGCTAATAGAACTGAACAATAGAAGGTTATATGCTCAAGGATACGCTGACGACCTAATACTAAGAATAGCTCCCCATACCGATTTTAGTGTTAGCCAATGGCCAGCAGTTGTTATTGTAGTGCCCTAGTATGTGCGCAGTACACAAGAGCACTCTCTCTTCCTTTACTCTCGTAATCCAGTGGGACGGATAACCGACACGACTGGCGAGAGATCAGGCGCTGATCCGAGGTTTTACATGCCTATCCGACGCATGGATCACCTTTCTTGTCAGACAATCCGGTGATTAGCCTGCAGTGTCCTAACCAAACTTGAAAACAACTTTTTATGTTTGTAGTCGAGAGCCAAGCTCTAATCAGACTTATTGATACTAGTGGTGGGCCAACGTACATCAGTTGTCGCTAGGCTAATGCAATTAGGTGCAAAATTGGTGAAAAATGGTCAAGCTAACAGTCACCGCCAATAGACAGTCTTGATACCTAACACCAATAAGAGGAAGTTGAAGGGACTAAAACCCCCAACACTCTTCGGGAAAACTACCACGTTTTGCAAGCGAGGTCAAATATCTTGGAGTGATCCTAGATATTATGGGACTTACTTGCAATAAACACATCGATGACATTATGAAAAAGGCTAGATGTGCTCTGTGGTCCTGCCTAAGACTTAGCTCTAAATGAAGCCTTCGGTCGAAGGCAATACTACGCTAGGCTATACACAGCTATAGTGAGGCGATTGTCACAGTGTGGTATCTGCTTATTCATATTATGGATGGAGGCTAAGAAGGTTGTTCTCAGGATCATGATGGCAGGTAGGATAAAACGGGCCTCCATCCTTCTTTTTTGTTCTCATGGGGGAAAGGTTGTTACGCCCTTCCCGGGCTGGGAGACCCGGGGGTATGTGGAGTTCGCGACGCGACTCCTCGGTTTACCCACTAAAACTAAACCTGCGGATTGCTCTCAGCCGCTATAAGGGGAGTGTCCCGGATCTGTCTGGCACAGGACACCTCCCGCGACCGGCCAGTCTACCTCTGTAGGGACCGGACTTCCAACACAAGTAAGGGCCACTCTGGTAAACTGGAGCGTCCCCTCGGCGCCGGAATAAGCTAAGCCGGGGAAGTTCCCATCCTCTCCCGGAGATGGGCCTCCACCCTACTTGAACAACTGCAACAATCTCTTCTTGAGAGACCTGTCATGGCTATGACATCTGACGCCTTGATCAAGGTGCATAGCTTCAAGAGGCTATGGGCATTTTCACTAAAAAGTTCCCCCCTCACTTTTACGCTGTCACACGTTTTAAAAGTTATATTGTGTGTGGACTAGGGATGGGCGTTGAATGAACGAACTGTTTTATTAAACTGTTTATTTGTCATGAACGGGTAAACTAGTTTAGCGTCTACTGATAAATTAGTCTATGCGTGAACGGTTGCCATATGCCGGAACGGTGCGTGCGACAGAGACCGTTCGTCGCGACGCGACGGCACGATCGGCGGACGGGCGCGGGGCACGACGACTCGGCACAAGCAATACGTCTATCTCTGTTCTTTACAGTAATGAACCTGCCTGCCTGCCAGTCCTAAGCCTGGAAAAAGTATGAAGGGAAGTTCATTTCCACCGCTCACAGATTAAACCGTCTCGTCGTTCGTCGTCATCACTAGTCGCGTCGATCAGCAAACGACAACAAGTTTGTCAAAACAGTTAATGCTGAAAGTCGTTCATTCAACAAAACTACTTTGTTTGTCATAGTTTATTGCACAGTTCAGTATTCGTCGAACACGTAAACTAGTCGAAAAAAAAAACTGTTTATTCAACTAGTTTACGATGAACGATAAACGGTCTCGTTTCGTTGATCGAAAAAGCGTCGACGACCCACCACTAGTGTGGACATGAATATGTAATTTTTTTTATAATATTAAATCGATTCCATGTATATTAAACTAGTTTCTGATCAACAATCGTTGTATAAAGTTCTGATTAAAATGCATAAATCAATTGAAAATTAATCCATTGTTAAGTACAGCGTGTATCGGTAAACATTCACATTCCTTTAACTACCTCTTCTACCAACCATTCGTATTCTATATAGTATTCGGAATTCGTATAAAAAAAATTTAAAAATATATCAATATAATAATATAAGTACTAACGCTTAAGCGTAATAAAAATAACTAATAAATGTTTCTAGTATTTATAAAAAATATGACTTTTATTTCCAATTTGTATATTATCTAGCCTCGCCCTAAGGATTTTAGATGTAGTTTGGTGACTGTCCCATTTTGCTTGTGGTTTGTAAAAATTTTATTAATTTTGTTTTAAACATTATTTAGTTACTTTTTTTATTAAATTGTTTCGCATAGTTTAATATTGTATATACAATTTACAAATTAAAAATCAGGCTACTGAATTTAAAACTAGAAAGAAAATAATGATCGCACTGTCACCACTTGTCACCAAACCGAACTTAAATCTCAATTTTAAGAAATCTGAAATAATTTTTAGATTAAAATTTATTTTGTTATGATAAATGTGAATATTTCGGACTAATCTAAGGTAAAAATAATGGCCTAGTGTCTTTATTTTAAATATTACAGCCCTTTTTCAGTGTCACCAAACTGACCATAATTTTGCTGCACTGTCCACTTAATAATTGATTTTTATATACAAATTAAGCTATTTGTCGAAAATAAAGTAGATTTATCAGTACAAAAAACATATAAAAATATGATGAAACCACTATCAAGTCAAATAAGCAACAGTAAAAAAAACCCTTAATTTTAGTTGAATTTCGTGAAAATGCCCCTATACCAGTTTTCATAACTTCTAGGGATGACTCGGTTCCAATTAATGTTCACCTTAAGGACATAATTTATTTCACGGACAGATCTAGGAAAGACAACCGGGATGGCGCTGGACTACGGGGGCGTGCCACCTACAGGCAGACATGCTTGTTTAAAAGATTTTGCACCGTGTTTCAGGCTGAGATTTCTGCTATTATTGGTTGTTCACTAGAGAGCCTACGCAGTCAGTTATATAAATGGCTTCGACGTGATTACGCTCTTTGGAATCAAAGCACAGTTAACTCTAATTCCAAAGTAGTTCCTACTTTGAATATGTACTATTACGTTGTCTTTTTCATCACTAAAAAAAAGTGTCATAAATTGTATTACATTGAAATTGTATGTAACCCAATAAATAAAAGTATTTTACAGTTATGAATGAACTACACTTTTTTTTACTACCAAGTACAAACTTCAACCCTTTCAAGGTCACGCCGCCGACGCCGCCGCCGCCGACCCAAAAAATTTGGCGCGCCGCCGCCGACCAAACACCCATCGGCGATCATATCTACCAAGTGCGTATATCACAATTGTGGCAATAAAAGCAATGAAATTGCTATGTTTCGGTTTCAGAGAATTAATTAATTAAAAATAGAACTCTGTGCTAATACAATAGAGTTCAAAATCGTACACATGAGTATCGAGTCAAATGTCAGTGTCATTAGTCATATAATATGACACATGAAATCCTTTTTCAACTCTTTTGTTACACAGACTAGCAGGCTTAGCATGCACATTGGATGTGTATGCTAAGCCTGCAAGAAATACCGAAGAATCGACAAAATGAGAGATCGCAGAAACGTTAATACCATTCGGAATTCAGAATAGGTCTTATTGTAAGGCAGTAAGGTTGATGCTTCGTCGTTATGAGAAAAAATATTTCTTTTCTTTCCGAGCATGAGCTCAAAAAATGGCCTCTTTTGACGGCTAAAGTAGAAACTTTTTCTTCATTTAACGTCAAATACTCTATACTAATATAATAAAGAGGAAAAGTTTGTTTGTTTGTTTGTATGTTTGTTTCTTTGCATTGAATAGGCTCCGAAACTACTGGACCGATTTTGATGAAATTTGGAGCAAATATAGATTATAATGACCACGGGGAAGGACATAGGCTAATTTTTATCGCGGCAAAATGTACGGTTACCGCGAGATTTCCTTTTGCGCGTACGAAGTCGCGTGCAACATCTAGTCTTACAATAATGTCAACTACTCCACATCATGGCGCTCCTAGACAATTAGTTTCAGTCTTTATAATATACTAGCGACCCGCCCCGGCTTCGCACGGGTACAAGTATACTAATACTACAGAATGTCACCCACTTCGCAACGGGCCGTGCAGCAGAAATCGTAATATTTTAATTTCGCCATAACTTCAAAACTAAACGTCAAATTTTAATCATTTAAAGACCAAATATTATCTACATAAACTGTACTTAGTGATAAAATAATTTATTTTGATAAGGATTAATAGCATGAGTAAAATAAACGCGTTTAAATGTAGTCCAAAAAAAATTCAAGATTTCTAAATAAAAAAATGGTTGTTGGACCTCACACGACATAGATAGGTATAGTGTGTCGCGGACTTTTTTGTAAATATTTATAAGATCTACAATTAATTAGAACATTATATGGTTCTATCTTTTATAGTTTAGGCAGCGTACGCAAAATAAGTAACTTTTCTGGTTGATTTTTTACACCTTGTGTCCGAAAAACCCAAATATCTTACGGAACCCTATTTTTAACTAAAATAAAATTTAGCCTATGTTACTCGTGGATAATGTAGCTTTCGAATGGTGAAAGAATTTTTGAAATCGGTCCAGTACTTTTTGAGCCTATTCATTACAAACAAACAAACAAACAAACAAACATACAAACAAAGTTTTCCTCTTTATAATATTAGTGTAGATAGAATATTTCTTCTTTAAATTTATTTCTTCGGCTCGCGTCGCCACGTCATGCTAAGCCTGCTAGTACGATGAAAAACTTTATAAAAATTTGAAACGCTCTTATGCCAAAGCATAGAGCGTACGGACAGATACCGTGTATCATTTTCAACCTTATACCTTAGCAATAAGGTTCAAAATAAAGTTCACCTGATCTGTCCGCGACTGCAAAATGACTTGTCAACCGTAATTTCAAACATTTTTGATTTTTATTGCGGTTACTTATCGTTTAATTCAATATTCTAATTAAGTTACACTTTGATTTCATGTAGTTTTCTATTAAATAGGTCGGTATTTTAAGCAAAATAAGATTTCTTGGTATTTTAAAGAGTTGTATTATTTTTTATGATAGGTAGGTACCTAGGTACATATTTAGTTTTGTTTTCATAATAATTAACGTTGTCTTTTTATCCAACCGCGATAACCCATATTCACGCGAACGAAGTCGCGGACAACACCTAGCTACAATAATTATTATGATCAATATCTACATTAAACAACATTGTATTGTACCTGTTTATATAAGTAGGTACCTACTTTTATGAGTAATACGATGCTTTTGCGCGCCATCTAGTGATCACATTTGGTACCCTAATACTACGCCATCTACCATAATTGTCTAAAAACAAGCTACTGAGTTTAATTTTTAGGATTTAGAGACAATTATCAAATATCAGCCTTTGAACTTTAAAATCACACTGGAAAGAGACTGAAAAATATTTTTTCTTGTTTAAAAGAGAACATAATTGATTTACTTCGCTAATTTGTGCAATTTATTGATTTTCGTGCTAGGAACTAACGCCATCTAGACCTAACCAGAATCCGGACCTTTTTTTCGTGTACGTTTTATTGTATGGGATCTGTCGGTCTATAGTAATTTGATTAGTCTATGCTTCAGCGTAAGGGTCTCATTCACCATAGTTAGAGACTCGAAATGTCAAAATAGCAAACTTGCACTAACATGTTTTGTTTCTCGCCTTCACAACTAGACGGCGCTGTACAAATCACATACAAATTCATAGTTCACAACCAAACGTGCTCACGATCGAATGTCAAAAGAAAAACTCACACTTAGCACATTCTTGACACTCGTGAATGATAAAGTTTATTCGATTAACGCGATGGTAAATTTATTCGATGACTTTTGAAAAACTCACACTTAGCACTCAGTACTGTCACAGTTATTGTATCATAATTAAACGTGAAACTGGCGTGAATCGTGTTATATGCATATACTGTTAGGTTATAGTACCTACTGCGTAATATATTGGATATCGCTGTAAAGCCAGCTAAGGGGAATCTCTGGACAATCTTTTTAGCAAATGCCATGCTGATCCATAATGACACAATTATAATTACTGCGCAATCCATTCCGCTAATGTAGCTGTGTAAATAAATCAGCCCTCTAGTAATTTTCCCCGATAAGGGGACACAATCGAGAAGTTATAAGCGAGACGTAGTCCTAGGAGCGTTATCAAATGTATTTGATTCTGTACAAATTCTCAGTGATCTGAGTGCGAATTTTTGTCAGTTTTTGCCTTGAAGAAGTTAAACAATTCGTATGGCATCAAATTAGTTGACTTTTGATGCCATACAAATTGTCTACACGGTGAGTAATGACAAAAACCGCCACTCAGCATACAGTGTGCTAAGTGTGAGTTTTTCTTTTAGCATTCGATCGTAATTACGTTTGGCGTTTACTAGGATTTTGTATGTGATTTGTACAGCGCCATCTAGTTGTAAACGTGAGGAACAAAACATGTTAGTGCGAGTTGCTTTTTGACATTTCGATACCCTTACGCTGAAGTAAAGTTATCACTTGGGTTTTTCATATTGAGATCGTGAAATAAGAACAAAAGTTTGCAAATTAATTAAAATTTTTATTCATAAACTAGCTTTTGCCCGCGACTTCGTCCGCGTGGAACAATACTTTGGGATATCGCTGAAATTTACCCGCGACTTTATTTATGACTAACGAAAGCGGAATCCTATTTTTTTAAACGGAACCCTAAAATAAAAGTAGCCTATGTTAGACCCTATAACATAAGCTATCTGCTAGTGAAAGTCCCGTGAAAATCGGTCCAGCCGTTTCAGAGATTAGTCGGAACAAACAGACAGACAGACCGACTGACAGACAGACAGACGGACAGACAAAAATTAAAAAAAAAATGTATTTTATTGTAAGTACCGAATATACTTTCAGATTCATTATGTAAAAAGCTGTTAATTTGAAGTTACAAACAGACACTTAAATTATATTTAACTGTATAGATGTATAGATATTATAATGTATTATATTTTAAGATATTATCAATTTGATGTTTATAAAATAACTAAACTATTTAATTAAATTAAACTAAACTAAACATTAACCCGCACGCGCACCCCGCCTTGGTGACGCCCACTTCGCAACGGGCCGTGCAGCAGAAATCGTAATATTTTAATTTCGCCATAACTTCAAAACCAAACGTCCAATTTTAATCATTCAAAGACCAAATATTATCTACATAAACTGTACTTAGTGATGAAATAATTTATTTTGATAAGGATTAATAACATGAGTAAAATAAACGCGTTTAAATGTAGTCAAAAAAAAATCAAGATTTCTAAATAAAAAAATGGTTGTTGTGCCTCACTCGACATAGATAGGTATAGTGTGTCGCGGACTTTTTTGTAGATATTTATAAGATCTACAATTAATTAGAACATTTTATGGTTCTATCTTTTATAGTTTAGGCAGCGTACGCAAAATAAGTAACTTTTCTGGTTGATTTTTTACACCTTGTGTCCGAAAAACCCAAATATCTTACGGAACCCTATTTTTTTCCAAAATAAAATTTAGCCTATGTTACTCGTGGATAATGTAGCTTTCGAATGGTGAAAGAATTTTTGAAATCGGTCCAGTACTTTTTGAGCCTATTCATTACAAACAAACAAACAAACAAACAAACAAACAAACATACAAACAAAGTTTTCCTCTTTATAATATTAGTGTAGATGTGGCAAAAATCATGACCTCTTTTTTCGCCGTGAGAATGTTGTTTGTTTGTTTGTTTGCATTGAATGGGCACCGAAACTACTGGACCGATTTTGATGAAATTTTGCAGAGATATAAAGTAGACCACGGGGAAGGACATAGACTCGACGGTATCCGCAAGATTAACGAATCGGAGGCGAATCTGTTTAAAATTGGTCCGGTTGTTTCAAAGCTTAGCCGGAACAGACAGATAGATAGACAGAGACAAAATTTTCAAAAATTGATTTTGGGTGAGACAAGTATGTTAATTAATAAGGTAAACTGTGAGATCCCTCAACTACGTATTTATGATACTTTATACGGAACCCTTGGTGGTAGAGTCGGAATCGCTATTTTGATGAAAGTACCCTAAATATTGTTCGTTCGAACGAAGGGTTCCGTACATTACGGTAAAAAAACATGTTTGTTGTATGGAAGGCCCCCTTGAATATTTCTATTATTTTGTACTTACTTCTCTATAAACAACACCACATTCAAATTGTGATACAATAATAATCTCAAGATTCTAAAGACAGACGCGTTCGAAAAAAAAATCCGTTTAAATTTAAAACACCACTACTTTTGTTATAATCCCGCAAAATATGTGAACTTCTGAAAATGGTTGGTTATTCACTCGACGAAACAGTGATCGAATAAATTTACCATCGCGTTAATCGAATATACTTTATAATTCACGAGTGTCAAGAATGTGCTAGTATGAGTCTCCATTCTGTCAAACCACTCGTTTTGCCGTTTACTCGGCGTGAATGGCGAGCGTATGTGTCATCGAGTGAATAGCCAACCATTTTCAGAAGTTCACATATCTTGCGTGATTATAACCAAAGGAGTGGTGTTTTAAAGTTATACGGATTGTAACCACACAAACCATTTTTTTTTTTTTTTTTGATCGCGTCTATCTTAAGCAGCGACTATACAGCCTAATTACTTGCTTATGCTGTGTGGTCACTGGTCTTGAGAATCTTGGGATTATTATTATATCACAATTTGAATTAATAGTGTTGTTTAATGTAATGGAGAAGTAAGTACAAAATAATAATATGTAAGTTAACAGAAATATTCAAGGGGGCCTCCCATACAACAAACATGTTTTTTACCGTTTTGTACGGAACCCTTCGTGCGAACGTACCATATTTAGGGTACTTTCATCAAAATAACGATTCTGACTCTCCCACCAAGGGTTCCGTATAAATAAAGTATCATAAATACTTAGTTGAGGAATCTCACAGTTTACTTTACTTTATAAGTTAACATACTTTTCTCACCCAAAATCAATTTTTGAAAATTGTGTCTGTTTGTTCCGGCTAATCTTTGAAACAGCCGGACCAATTTTAAACAGATTCGCCTTCGATTCGTTAATCTTGTGGAAACCGTACATTTTTCCGCGATACCGAGTCTATGTCCTTCCCCGTGGTCTACTCTATATCTCTGCAAAATTTCACTAAAATCGGTCCAATAGTTTCGGTGCCCATTCAATGCAAACAAACAAACAAACAACATTATCCAGACGAAAAAAGGGGTCCGGTCATGAGTTTTGCCACATTTATGAATTATTTTCTTAATAAATCAGCAAATTTTTCTTCCTATTTCACGATCTCACTACGAAAAACCCAAGTGATAACTTTACTTCAGCGTAAGGGTCTCATTCGCCATAGTTAGAGACTCGAAATGTCAAAATTTCAACTCGCACTAACATGTTTTGTTTCTCGCCTTCACAACTAGACGGCGCTGTACAAATCACATACAAATTCATAGTTCACAACCAAACGTGCTCACGATCGAATGTCAAAAGAAAAACTCACACTTAGCACACTGAATACATTCTTGACACTCGTGAAGGATAAAGTTTATTCGATTAACGCGATGGTAAATTTATTCGATGACTTTTGAAAAACTCGCACTCGGCACACAGTTCTCACTTCTCACATATTTCGCGCTTCAGTGATTATCGGTTGCCTTACATATTATGTTACTGGGTTACAGAGGGTATGTTTGGGCTTGCCACGACCTCTGGCAAGTTGCCAGGTAAATCCGGATACATCATACAGTATACACCCTCGCGTAGGCGGCAACTGCGATCTGACGTAAATACGCTGAGAAATGGCTTCAGTTACAACAATTTGGTAAATATCTACATGTTCGTTTCGGAGCGAGGCCGAGGGTTGGAAAGGCTCGTGCTGTTTACCGCCGTCCGAACTTTGCATGCAGAGGCCGCTAATATCCATCCCCCTTACTAATAAACTCTGTATAAGCTTTGAATAGTTACAGTGTTTTGTCTCCTTCTATCGAATTAAACATGTCACTTGTGTGACGTGAACAAAACACTGTATAACTAACTATTCAAAGCTTATAAGCGTATATTAGTTAGGGGGTATTATTATAAATGGGAAAGTGTGTATCTGTTTGTCCGTCTTTCACGCCAAAACTATCTACTGAACCGACTGAAATGCAATTTGGTACACAGATAGTCTAGAGCCTGAGAAAGGACATAGGCTACTTTTTATCGCGGCGAAAAGTACGGTTCCCGTGGGATACTTTATTTACAGTTTCACGTAAAAACTACTAAGCCGATTATACCGATAACCGATTACGAAATTTGGCACTGATATAAAGTAGACCACGGGGAAGGACATAGGCATTTTATCGCGGGCCATATAAGGTTCCCGTGGGTTTACTGTACCTACTTCCGCCCGCGTGCATCAGCTGTAAATAAAATCTACATCCAAGTGCTTGCAATCCTTCTACTATTATAAACGTGATAGTTTGTGAAGATGGATGGATCTTTGTTACTCTTTCACGCAAAAAAAAACTGATTGACGTATTTCGATGAAATTTGTTTGGTAAGTTAAGCTCTGGATTAGATAGTACAAACAAAATCAAACTATAATTTTCTTTACCTTGTGAATTACGACGATTAAAATTGCGTAATATAATATATAACATATCTGGGGGCACGGCAGTGCCCCCGCCAAGTCGAGCGCGAAGCAAACACTGCCGTACCATCCTTTACTGGAACCATTTCGCCGCATTTTCAGGCCCCTATTTGAGAACCTCTGGATAAGACCAGAACGCAGAAATTTTCGTCATCCAATAAGCTATAATCACGTACTTAAAATCCAAAATTTCAAGTCTGTAGGTCATTTAGTTCCGAAGTTAAGCGAAAGCAAAGTTTCGCATTTTCGACACTCACTCACTCACTCACTCATGATCATCAAAATAGAACTAGTACTTCCCATAAACTTAGAGAGCTGAAATTTGGTACAGAGCTAGGGTTTAATGGCCACATAAAGGGAAAACTATAAAAACTAGGATAATCGATCTGGGGGCACGGCAATGCCCCCGCCAAGTCGAGCGCGAAGCAAACACTGCCGTACCATTCTTTACTGGAACCATTTCGCCGCATTTTCAGGCCCCTATTTGAGAACCTCTAGATAAGACCAGAAGGTCGATCTGGGGGCACGGCAGTGCCCCCGCTAAGTCGAGCGCGAAGCAAACACTGCCGTACCATTCTTTACTGAACCATTTCGCCGCATTTTCAGGCCCCTATTTGAGAACCTCTAAATAAGACCAGAACGTCGATCTGGGGGCACGGCAGTGCCCCCGCCAAGTCGAGCGCGAAGCAAACACTGCCGTACCATTCTTTACTAGAACCATTTTGCCGCATTTTCAGGCCCCTTTATTCTATTCGAACTTTATTCTACTCGAACATTACACAAATTAAATACATAAATTACACTAAAATCTAGGAAAATAAATCAATATGCCCACGTTTCTACAAAGAGAAGTGAAATATCACCAAAAACATTCTGTAAAAAACTAGTCAAGTCTCGATGGAGCTGCTTGTTTATCTCTAAAAAGTAATGAAATCTAGACAAAATCGTGCCAAGTCTAAGGTTTCTTACTGCGGTTTCTTTATTATTATAGTTAATGTTGTGTGACTTGGCCGTTGAAGGGCACGCAAGGGTACAAAAGGGGCTCCATGACACCATTGCTCCAATACGTGTGTTGTACAATCAACAAAAGCCTAAAATGAGACACTAGCGTCCAATTACCAATACCAGTATGGGCTATTATCTCGCTTAACAAACATAGGTAGTTACAAATGTAAACAAAATTGACTTGTACCCACTAAAGTATAAAGAATGTTCAACGGCCAAGTCACTCAACATTAACTATAATAATAAAGAAACCGCAGTAAGGAACCTTAGACTTGGCACGATTTTGTCTAGATTTCATTACTTTTTAGAGATAAACAAGCAGCTCCATCGAGACTTGGCTAGTTTTTTACAGAATGTTTTTGGTGGGATTTAATGTACAATATATGTAAATATGTTCATATTCATTGTTGCAACATAAATAGTGGATATCCTGGCAGTATAGCGATTGCCAAGGCAAAAGCAATCGAGGAAAAGGTTGTATTAGTTGTAAGATCAGCCTGTTTCAATTAACTCATACAAGGATTATCTGATTAATGACTTTAAATTTTACGCGCTTAATCCTAAAAATGCACTAAGATGTAGATATATACACTAACCCCCTTACTAATAATCGCTGTATAAGCTTTAAATAGTTATACAGTGTTTTGTCTCCTTCTATCGAATTAAAAATGTCACTTGTGTGACGGGAACAAAACACTGTATAACTATTCAAAGCTTATACAGCGATTATTAGTAAGGGGTTATAGATATTATAAAAAGAAAATATGTATCTATAATTCTATACAAATAAATATCATCGTAAAATTGTAAAAACCGTAAGATTGTAATATAACTAGCGAGATTGTAAAAATATGTCGAAAGATTCTTTGCAAATATAGGTATATTCTAACGAAAAGTAATGACGTGTTAAATAAATTATAAGCTGAATATTCGGGTTCACAGTCTTTCGACATTTTACAATAATGAATACAAGAACTTGCACGTAGAGAACGTAAAAATCAGCAAAATTCTTATATTGTCCGAAAGGCAACATAAATATGGACCGAAAAATGCAAGAAATACAGTAATTAGTGCTAAATTAAAAAATTACAGGATTAAAAAAGGTCGATTTTTTTTTGATTTGATCGCAAAACGAAAATTACCAAGGATGTATAATAAAAGAGGAAAATTACTGTTCAAATCCTTATGTTATTTGTGTCATTTTTTATTATTACAGGGATAATCTATACTAATATTATAAAGCTGAAGAGTTTGTTTGTTTGAACGCGCTAATCTCAGGAACTACTGGTTCGAATTGAAAAAATATTTTTGTGTTGAGTCCATTCATCGAGGAAGGCTTTAGGCTATTTATAACATCACGCTGCGAACAAAAGGAGCGAAGAATCAGTGGAAAATGTAGAAAAAACGGGGAAAATTATTCTTATTGGACAGATTTTAATGATTTTTTTTTGTGTGTTCAAATGGATTCGAGAATGGTTTATATTTGCAAATGGATCCGGTGGGTGGCGCTGCTGTCAGTACGTCAACAAAATATGTAATTCTAAGGCGGTACGAAGTTCGCCGGGACAGCTAGTTATACATATACATTATACATTAAACGCAGTATTTAAGTTAATAAAATCCATTTTGTATTTATCTTCATACATTTTCGTTGTACAGAAATAAAATTGAAGTGTCTGTTTATAATTAGTAATAACAAATTAACAGCTTTGTACTAAATGCATAATATTATGATAGTACCTATACATTATAATTTATACGGTACCTAAATTCGTAACCTACGTCCTACACCAAAATTTTTTTAAAAGTTTATGAAAAATTCTGTCTGTCCGTCTGTCTGTTTATTTGTTCCGGGTGGGCCGATTTTTAACAGGCCTTCACTGTCATATAGTTGATGTTATTAGGAGTAACTTAGGCAAGTTTTATCTTAGGATTCCGATAAAAATATGTTTCCGTTTTCATTAGTTCTACGCAAAACAAAATATATTTTTAATCTGAGGGGCAATTCTGCTAAATAAAACCTGCATTAATACAATTACAATCAAGTCCCGATACGCTTATACTCCCAAACGGTATTTTTATGAACGTTAAACCAACGTGAAACGCCCTCTGATTGGTCGAAACGTCATAAAATCCGTTCACGGTAACATATCGCTACACTTTCAATCCAGACAAAGTAAAATTGACTCTTTAAATTGTCTACTTTAAATACGAGAATTGAGGTTCTGGCTGCTACTGCTAGGCTTACTTCGCAGATGTGGGTTAAAGTTAACCCTGGGTTAAACATCATGTTATCTCTCACGTTATTCGTATTTATGAAAGACTAGCTGATACCCACGGGAACCTTATATGTCCCGCGATAAAAAGTAGCCTAAGTCCTTCCTCGTGGTCTACTTTATATCTGTGTCAAATTTCATGATAATCGCTTTAGTAGTTTTTACGTGAAACTGTAGATAAAGTATCCCACGGGAACTGTACATTTCCCCGCGATAAAAAGTTGCCTATGTCCTTTCTCAGGCTCTAGACTATCTGTGTACCAAATTTCATTTAAATCGTTTTAGTAGTTTTGGCGTGAACGACGGAAAAATAGACGACACATACACACTTTCCGATTTATTATATTAGTATGGATAAGTTATGATATTTTATTCCAAGGTTAACTTTAACCCAGACCTGCGCAAGTGGGCCTAAGTCTCGTAAGATAATGACAAAGAATAAGCACTAAACCTGAGGTCTGAGAAGGTCACGACCTGAGACTACCTTGGGATTTACCGAGGTTTACCTGGGCTAAATCTGCGTCACAATTTAACTTAATGTGCATTTGTAACTGATTTTTTTGAGTACCAAAAGGTAAAAACGGATTAGCGAAATCCTTTTTCTGTTCCTATAATAACAAAATATACTAATGACTCTCATCAAGCCGCAAAGCGCAACTAACAAAAAGTGAATAATCATGAAACAGCATAAAGTTATAAGTACAAATAACCTAACCAAGAGCATGTCAGGACCATGTCTAAGGAGGGTTCCGTAACTATAAACGCATATGCTTTTTTTTTATTTACTCCAAAAGTTACTGTCCGATTTGGTTCACAATAATTTTCCTAAAGAGTTTTTAGCATGGTCTATCAGCATGGAAATTTGCAAGTTTCTATCTCCTATAGTTTAAAAATGCTAGGGGGGGGACCAACTTACAAACTACTTTGGAGGCCGATTACTCGAAAATGGTCAACTTTATAAAAAAGTAACGTATGAAACCTTGCCTTTATTTTAAAAGACCTATTCTACGATACCCCACACGATGGGGTAGAGTGAAAAAATATTTTTCATCCCCACTTCACATGTATGGAGAGCCACCCCTAAAATATAAAATTATTATTTTTTTATGACTTCGAAACCGTGTATAGATACACAATCTATAACTGCACCAAATTTCATCAATTTATATTCATAATTACAGGAGCTAGAGGCGCGGACAGACAGACAGACAGACAGACAATCTTCGTGAGCCTTCATATACATACGTCCCGAGTTTTCGATAGTACGATGTAGAAACGCGAGCGCCGGCTTCGCGCCGCAAGTCGCAACACTATGTCCCTGCATTTTAAATCTGTAATATCTTCTAAAATATTCATTTAAATTACATGCTGTAAAGGGTCATATTGATCTATATTAAATGCACAGTGTATTTAAGGTACTAAATTGGATCAGTGGTGCAAAAGTTCCCGATTAATCGGGAGATCTACTGATTTTGGCGTCTCCCTCCCGATATCCGATTTAAGTGTCCTATCTCCCGATTTTTACATTGTATGCAACGAATGTTTAAAATATAGTATTATTTTGCATTCTCAAGACGACAACACTGAAGATTATCTGGTAATACTAAACGGGTAAGTAAAAATTATTTTCTCTTTGGTAAGGGGATTCCCCAACTGAAAGAGACAGCGCTATACTGGGAAGTGAGAATGAAGTAAGGACATCTCTTTTCTCAGTATAGTGTTGTCCCTTTCAATTGGTGGTTGGTACCGACTGAACATTTCAAACCTCTACATGGTCTGAAATGTTTTTCGTTCGTCCGCACGGTTGTCATGCAAAGAAAGAAATTTTAAATTTTATTTGTGTATTGTTAATATTGACCAAAAAATGTTTGCAAAAATAGCAACCAAAAAGTGGTATGAAAATAATTGATTTGCCATTTTCAATGTATCTTATATGTTTTTAATAATATACTTTAATAGCGTAAAATATTGTTGTTTTATTTGGACAAAAAAATCTCCCGTTTTCTCCCGATAATTACCTGGAAGTTTGCCCGATTTTTAAATTATCACTTTTGCAACACTGAATTGGATAAGGACTAATGCTGTATTGCTTAAAATCGCTTCGTAACTGAGCTATTAAATTTAAATCAAAGTAAAGGATAAAAAATAGTTGTTTAGGGTTATCCATAAGAGATAGACATATTATGCCATCGCGGACTTTTTTGTAGGCTTTTTTAAGATGAATAAAACTATAATACATTATTTTGATCTATCTCGTAGGGTTTAGCCAGCGTTTAACCTGTAAAATTATCTGTGTTTCTCTACTATGTTATGCATGCTATATACATAAAAACCTTCCCATTGAATCACTCTATCTATTAAAAAACCGCATCAAAATCCGTTGCGTAGTTTCAAAGATTTAAGCATATATAGGGACAGACAAAAAAAAGTGACTTTGTTTTATACTATGTCATATGTAATGATACTCAGGTCTACTGTCCCTTAGAGCTGTAAAAAAATCAAACTTGTAAGCCAACGCAATTATTAGATATAGCCGTTTATACCGCAAATTTCCGCAAATTTTCGACACGCAAAGGAATCAAAACCTACAGGGTACTTCCCGTGAACTCAGAATCTTGAAATTAGGTACGAAGTAACGTCTTATAGCACAGATAAAGGAAACATTGCGAAATCCGAAAAAATTTAGTTACATCATATAATAAAAATATTTAACTTACTAATTTAAAACTTACTAATGTTATGGATTTTGCAATAAAAATACCATAACTATGACTCGATTGTCGTGATGGGTGAACTTTTATTTATCCTACAGGTACAAACCTGTAGGATAAATAAAAGGATCGCGCAACCCCTGGTGCGCGAGTCCAACTCGCACTTGGCCGTTTTTTCTATACTAATATTATAAAGCTGATGAGTTTATTTGTTTGTTTGAACGCGCTAATCTCAGGAACTACTGGTTCGAATTGAAAAATTATTTTTGTGTTGGATAGTCCATTTATCGAGGAAGGCTTTAGGCTATATAACATCATGCTAAGCTCAATACGAGCGAAGCACCAATCAAGAATGTTACAAAATCGGGGTTTTTTATTCCTTTTGAGAGCTTTCGCTGCATGCGCTGCGAAAACGGTTTAAAGTTTCGCTAAAATTAGGTATAAATATGACAGAATTGTTCCCCTTTAAAAGTTCTAAAAAAGTCTACGACTGTATATATCTATCTTTTAAGGTTGGCTCACTATAACCATTTTATACTAACCAAATTTGTTCTAAAAGTAAGCATTATATTTTGTGAAGGTGTTTCCATATAGATGATATTAATCCTTATCCAAGTAAATACGTTATTCATTACAAGCATTTAATCTAGAAGAAATTTGCCGTTAACATCGTTTGATTTCATTGAGTATTTTAGAAGATATCGCAGTAATAAAATAATCAAGCACGCAATAATAATGTACCGCGCGCGGCGGGCAGTCGTGAGGAGGAAGCGCTTCTCCTTCTACGTAAATGAAGTCGCGGGTAAATTTTAGCGATATCCCAAAGTAACTATTCCACGCGAACGAAGTCGCGGGCAAAAGCTAGTATTTAATATGACGTCCGCACTCCGCACAATGTAAATATCGCTTCAGTCGTCATTCGCTTACGTTATACGGTCAAAAAGTGGTCAAACGTCAAGTAATTTATTGCCTCGTGTTATGATTGAGTATTCGAAATTCGATTTTAAATAACACTCATATTTAAAATGTTTATAAATATTTTATTTAGTAACGCTCGCTCCTATTAACAAAAACGAGTAAAACAGTAAAAAATTAGGAATAGTACAAAAACGATAAAAAAATTGTTTTTATGTTCATATTATGTTTGTCAAAAACAACGTTGTATAAACTCGATCGTCGATCAACTGCCTATTAAGTTACATATTTAAAAAAATATGTTGAAGGTAAATTAAAGTATTTTTATTAGCTACGTTTTTCGTTTTTTTAAGCAAACCTGTTCATTTTTTCTTAGGAATGTCACTAATTGCCTACTAAAATTAGCCGGTCTGAGGCGGGCACTACCTACCAAGCGCTCTTTGGAATGTTCCAAGGTACACGTAGACACGTAGGCAACATTTAAACAACAACCAAGGTTTTATATGAGCAATAAAAAAATTAAACATTTTAAGCAATCACCGAGGCCCGAATTGTCAAGCTGTGAGCCTGATGATGATGATGATGAACGCTAAGAACACTCTCGAGCATGTCACTCACGAAGTATAGATACCAGGAGTCCGAACGGTATAGGCTTTTCCATAGTATTCATGTACACAATAATAGACCCAGATCTTAGTTCTCTTATCTGCCACTGGCTGCACAAATTTTGAGAATTGTGAAAATTGGTCAACAGACGGCGCGGGCGGAGTAATCGTTGAACATACAAAAAAATGGTATATATATACTAATACATATAATAAAGAGGAAAAGTTTGTTTGTTTGTTTGCATTGAATGGCCTCCGAAACTATTGGACCGCTTTTGATGAAATTTGGCACAGATGTAGAGTCGTGGTCTACTCTACATCTGTGAGGGAGGAAGGACATAGGCAACTATTTTTCGTGGAAAAATGTACCGTTTCTGCGAAATTAACATCTGTGGGCAACATCTAGTATTATACTTAGCCTAACGTATAACCACCTCCTTTTTGGAAGTCGGTTAAAATAGAGTAAACACGATCCTTTATTTAATTTAACGAAGTTAAATTGATTTTTAGCCTTTTTAAACACAGACAACGACTGTGTGCTTTTACAAAGTCAAACAGTTCTCGGAAGTTGAAGTCACCTTTACTGTGAGCTTGTGAATTAGAACTTAGATGTTTCTGACGGCTGTGTAGATTTTCCTCGTCAGTTGTAACGTTTGATTTACCCACTATTAGCAATAGGGAATATGCACGTATTTTTTTTATTTATTTATATATATCTATCTTGTTTGGTAAGCCGTATGGTAAAATCAGTTTTTTGATATCATTAAAAATAACGAAGATATGAACGTTTAAAGTGGTCTATTAGACAGAGAGATCCGACGTGTATCGTGACGTCACATAACACGACTTTCATAGAAAGTTCATACTAAATTTCGTTTTGCTAGAAAGAGATAGATTACAAACTTTGACCGCTCATATCTTGCTCATTTATCAACAGATATTGAAAATTTTCTCGCCATTTTCTTTATTTTCCTGTCTAGTATCATATTATTATATTTTAAGCTATTTTTATATTTTATGCATATTCCCTGGGTATTTACATAAATTGTTGTTATAACAGCCTCCGTGGTCTAGTGGTTCGAGTATTGGCTCTTGACTCGAATGTCGTGGGTTCGATTCCCGCATTGGAACAACAAAAAAATGTTGTTGCTGATCACCCGATTGTCTGACAAGAAAGATGATCCATGCGTCGGATTGGCATGTAAAAAGTCGGACCTGCGCCTCATCCGTCCCACTGGGTTACGAGAGGAAGAGAGAGTGCTCTTGTGTACTGCACACACACTTGGACACTATAACTCCTACCGTCATCGAAATTGGTGTGAGGGTGTTATTTTTTTTACATAATATACGAGTATATAGTGGAATTCGCTATCCACCGTGTGCTAACAATACAACTAAGAAGTCTATTTTCCAGAATTATTTAAGATTTTTTTCATAAGTTAGCGCGAGACAAGAATTTCGCAAAGAAACGCAAAATTTATTATTATTATAAAAGACGATCTGTCATCATCATCATCATAATCTGACACAAGTCGAAAATAAAAATTTCTTCAGCTGCAGAATGACAAGGCGCCGCACGCGCGTTTAAATTTTTCTCATAAAAAACCAATTGATACTATGAAATGTATTAAAACCTTATTATTATAAAACTAGCTGTTGCCCGCGGCTCTGCCCGCGTAAATACAGTATCCCTCGGGAACACTGCATTTTTGCGGAATAAAAAGTAGCCTATGTTTTAATCCAGAGCTCAAGCTACTGCCATACCAATTTTTATCAAAATCCGTTCAGTAGTTTTTGCGTGAAAGAGGAACAAACATCCATCCATCCATCTATCCATCCATCCTCAAAAACATTCACGTTTATAATATTAGTGAAAGGATTAGTAGGATGCATAATAAATTATAACAAACTAGATGTTGCCCGTGACTTCGTGCGCGCAAAAGTTAATTTCGCAGAAACCGTACATTTTTCCGCGATAAAAAGTAGCCTATGTCCTTCCCCGTGGTCTACTCTACATCTGTGTCAAATTTCATCAAAATCAGCTTAGTAGCTTCGGAGACTATTCAATACAAACAAACTTTTCCTCTTTATTATATTAAAGTACTAGCGACCCGCCCCAGCTTCGCACGGGTACAATTATACTGATACTAATACTACAGAATGTCTTTAAACCTTTACAAAACGGACGAAATCTAGTCAAAACAAACAGAAACAAATTAATATAGGTACCTACTAAAACTCAATGAAATAAGTAGATGGATATACTTTTATCCTATGAAATACCATACATCTAAACTCCCCCCGCACGCGCACCCCCGCCTTGGTGACGCCCACTTCGCAACAGGCCGTGCAGCAGAAATCGTAACATTTTAATTTCGCCATAACTTCAAAACCACACGTCCAATTTCAATCATTCAAAGACCAAATATTATCTAAATAAACTGTACTTAGTGATGAAATAATTTATTTTGATAAGGATTAATAGCATGAGTAAAATAAACGCGTTTAAATGTAGTCCAAAATAAATTCAAGATTTCTAAATAAAAAAATGGTTGTTGTGCCTCACTCGACATAGATAGGTATAGTGTGTCGCGGACTTTTTTGTAGATATTTATAAGACCTACAATTGATTAGAACATTTTATGGTTCTATCTTTTATAGTTTAGGCAGCGTACGCAAAATAAGTAACTTTTCTGGTTGATTTTTTACACCTTGTGTCCGAAAAACCCAAATATTTTACGGAACCCTATTTTTTTCCAAAATAAAATATAGCCTATGTTACTCGTGGATAATGTAGCTTTCGAATGGTGAAAGAATTTTTGAAATCGGTCCAGTACTTTTTGAGCCTATTCATTACAAACAAACAAACAAACATACAAACAAAGTTTTCCTCTTTATAATATTATAAGTATAGATAGATAAAAGCACTAATGACCAGTTACTGATGTTTTTTTGCCTTTTGCACCCACGAAGTCGCGGGCAAGTGGCAACATCTATTTTTTATTAGTTTGGTGTTTTTCCATTAATTGCGATATTACAACTATGACGTACATACGTATGTTACGTCACAAGTTCACAAGTCACGTGTGGCCAGCTATCTTAATTCGTGATCTCGAATGACATTTAATATGCAGAAAATCTAATATGCTAATTTCTAGGAATTACAAATTTTTCAATCATTTTTGTGGTTTTATTTTAATGGCCTGTTATAAATATCTGGAATCTAATTTGGTTTTCAAGGAAGTAGGTAGGTAGTACAAGATCTACATTTCAATATTTCTAGGCTATAACTTAAATGTCATAGGTAGGTCATTTAAATTTTAATATTACATATTGAAAATAAAGTGGTGTTTTTTTAGGTTTCCGTACCGTGTTTTTTATAGTTTTATAAGAAAATCAGTAAAATAATATTAACAATATAATCAATCAAAGATTGTTATAGTCAGAAAAAACACCTAGGTAGGTAGGTACCTATACTTATTTCTGATTTTATTATTTGTAAATATTTTGATTTCATCATTGTTCAAAGTGATTTAACAATGGTGTTGCATAATATAAAGTTATAAACAATAGACGCGAAGACAATCACAATCAGACAATCAATAAGCTTAAGAAATTTCTCATGGAACAATTGAAGACAATACTTGATTCAATTATTATAAATCTATAATACTTGTATTTTATAATGCTCAGTTCAGTGAGCAACTATCGTCAGTTTTTTCCGCTTTTTTTTAGAGAAAATAAAAAATGGTAACTCCATGCGGTGGCATAGCTAAATTCAACATTTCCTTTTGCTACTTTTAATCATTCGATGTATGACATTGTTGAACAAAGAAAGAGTGGCAAAAAAGGGTCCATTACATTTGTATTAGGTGATCTTTGACAGCCTCCGTGGTCTAGTGGTTAGAGCTTGGCTCTCGATTCCCGCATTGAAACAATAAAATGTTGATTTCAAGTTTGGTTAGGACAATGCAGGCTGATCGCTTGATTGTCTGACCTGCGCCTGATTTCTCGTCAAGTCGTCAGTCGTATCGGTTATCCGTCCCACTGGATTATGAGAGTAAAGGAAGAGAACTCTCTCTTCCTCACAAGCACTCGCTTTTGTGTACCGCGCACACACTTGGGCACTATAAAATTACGTAACTGGCCTGGTTTAAAGAAACCGGCCACCGTCACCGAAATCGGTGTGGGGGAGTTATTATAATTATTAGGTGATCTGTAATTTTTACCTACTACTACTATCAATGAGCTATAACAATAAAATAACTTCCATTTGATTTCTATTTACTTGATAAACTATACTATAATATCACTAGTCACCTAGTCAACACGTACTGACAGTGGCGTATTTACCCTAGGGCCAATGGGGCCATGGCTCGGGCGGCAAGCTGCGAAGGGCGTCCGCGTCGTAGCCGGCCCTCGCAGATTTTTTGGGCGCTATTAACCCTAGATAACTAAACTATTTTTATTGTTACATGATTACTAAACATTCGTCGAACCGACTACGCGAAGTAAAATACATTTTTTGGAAAAAGTATTTATTAATCATATGAACTTCTGACATTGGTACATTATTTGGGTCATTATTAAACAAAAAATAATCAAAACAGTAACTAAAAACTATTCCACACATCCACAGCATATATCCATGTTATGAGGTCCGCAAATGTATTGCTTGAATGCGATGCAGCGGTGTTTGGTCATTCTGCGGGTCTTAGATGTACTAAAGTAGAAAATTTTAGGCACATTTGACGCAGAAGGAACTGGAACATTTACCATCGGAGTTATATCGAGAATATCCTGAAGCTTGACCTTGATGTCCTGCCTCAAAGTAACAGTTTCAAATTGTTGCCTCGACCAGAGCTACATAAGTTCGTCGGCTAACTTCAGCACAAAATCACGCTGATGCAAAGGTTTTTTCTTTTTCCGCAAGGAATTAGATATGTTGACAGTATATGCAATATGCATTGATAATATAATATAAGTTTAGCAGATTATATCAAATTCACATGGACCATCTGTTGGTTTTACGGTTGATACATATTTTTTGGGTGCTGGGTGTGGAAACATTTCGTTCATCCTAAGAAGATTCGCTGGAACATATAATTCGTGTTCTATGTCTCTTACATGGCCGTATTTTTTTTTCTTCTGACACAAAAGATTCGTTAAATTAGTCAGAATCACTGCTGTTAGACCGGGTACCTACCCGTCTACCAGCATCTATTTCTTCTTCCAAAATATCCTCAGTTTCTGATTCTGTACCCCGAGTTTCTTCATCGTCTTCGTCAGTGTCGCTTAGTGTCGGTAAGTCCATGTTAAAATAATAGAAAAAAAACGTAACTATAGCAAGGTATAAAATAATACGTGAAGTTAGTATTATAGACGTACAAAATTGAATTTATATAAATAAATGTGTTCACACTTGGTATTTTCATTTATAAAATAAATATTATTCATAAATACTAATAAATGAAAATAATTTAGAAAAAATAAACAAAACAATGAACAAATATTTCATAAAAATGCAATACAAATATCACGACATACATACGTCGTTGTTACTAAACTTTCGTCGAGCGGACGACGCTATGGTCACATCTCCTGTTCTAATTATCATGCGATCACTTTCGCATTACACGATGCATTATTTACATGTTTTAGGAAGGTAAACAAAGCGGCGCGGGGAGGGGCCACCTAGAAGTACACGAACACGGGAATCGCGAGTAGGTGGGTCGTCGAACAGACGAATGTTTAGTTATCTAGGGTTAATAATAATATTATCATGTTATTACTTTAATTGCCAATTATAATAAAAGCAATTTACAAACGCGAACTCTAGTTGGTAACAAAATTTTTACGGTTTTGTACCCGAAGGGTAAAAACGGGACTCTATTACTGAGACTTCTATGTGTATCCGTCTTAAGATTATTATAATCTTATTTAGTACCGAATATATTTTTTATTGATGTCCTGTTTTAACCTGTTGATTTTATTGTTATTCTCAAACTTTCACGGTTTAAAATTTTAACAGATTTTAATCTGTGAAATTGGAAAAAATGTTGCTCGCGCGCTACGCTTCCTCGTGTTTAACGTCTTATGGAACATATTATATTACATATTTAGTACCAACATTCATTTTACGCAGGGCCGCCGTAGGCGGGCGTTCAAAGCGTGCACCGCACAAGGGCGGCACGCCTAGGGAGCGGCAAATCGAGCGACTCATCACCATTTTTTGACAAAACTCATAGTAATAGGGCGGCATAATCGGTATTGCACGCGGGCGACGAAACAGCTAGCGGTGGGCCTGAGTTTAAGCCTGTTGATTTTATAGTATTTTTCCGAAATTTACAGTACCTATTTCATTGTTTAACAATTGAACAGATATAACCTGTAAAATAGGAAAAAACGTAAGCTTGCTCGCTTCGCTCGCTAGATTAAACTAGAAGAACATATTATATTAAAGTTATTAAACTATTTCGTACGTATGTTCGGTTTCAGGCTATTGATTTTATAGTATTTTGGCGAAGTACAAAGTCTTATAGAGCTTAAAGTTTAAAATTGTAACAGGTAAAAGAGAAAAAAAATTGCTTGCTCGCTCTGTTCGCTCGCGTTTAACATGAAGACCATATTACATAATATCGACGTTGTTATAGGCCGTTTGTCCACCACCATCGTCACCGGGACGCGGACGTCACCGAGAACGGGCCGAGATTAGGTTGACTTGACGGGCGTGAGGTAGCTATGATAAATTATGTATCGCTACTTCGACGCCGCGCCGTCATGTTGTTCTCGGTGACGTGACGGTGACAGTGGACAAACGACCTAAGGCTGTTGATTTTGTTTTTTTTTTTTTTACAAAAAAATATCATTATTAAAAATTCGCCACTGCTTTAAGGGGCAGCAAAATGAATTGGCCTGGGGCGCCAAATCTATAAATATGCCTCCGAGTACATGTGCTGCATTGAGCATTTCTCAATGCTATGGCTAGCCGCAGGGACCACCAGTGCTTACCCTTTAAGGGGTTTTGATTGGGTATTTCGAAAGGCTGGCTACTTTAAGTTAATTAAAAACCCTTATGATGGGGTTACACTTATGATTTGGTAATCCGTTGAACGAAAAACCCTTTCAAAGGGTTTCCCAATAAATAAGTCGAATAGTAGTTAAGCACAACGAAAAAGCCGTATGGATTGAATAACCTCATCTAAAAGGGTTACCCCTTCATAAGCGCTAACCAAGTAACCTCTTCGAGCGACTTTAGATTGTAATTCTTTACGAATAGGGTCAATTATTGTATGCGTTAGCGTACGCTACCGGCTGGCGCATGCGCACTGCGTGAGCTGGGTTCAACTCGATCACTACTTGCACGCAACAATGTATCTTAAGGCTGCGCTAGTCGGATTTTTCTCCATACAAACGCTGTTGGTGATTTACTCCAAAGTCAAACATTGTAGACCCAAATTCTAGCGTAATATCGATTTTTATGACACTTATCTAGGTCGGTATTTGCTTATATTTCTGAAATTCAAATTAGTGTAGAAAATAATAGCCTCCAAACATCGCATTTTTAGCGCAACTTTGAACGTAAATAAAAATTAAACGAAGAATGATAATAAAAAATCAAGTACGTACCGACACAGTTTAATTATTCAGCAATTGAGATAATTTTACTTCAGACAAAAATATTATATAGTTTTTTCATAAAACACCAACAGCTGAGTGTCGATTTGCGTAATTTGAAGACGCATTTTCTAAAATACTTTACACAGCTGCATAAATGTGTGTAGTATAGCTTCTCTTATAAGTATAGATTACTATTTTATGGGTATATCCTTTTTTCCCCAATATTAGGTGAAATAACAAGCATTTTTCCCGCGCGCAGCACTGAGTTCGAGCCGTTGACTAGCGCACTCTTAAGATGTAGGACGAACGGCTATATTATGGTAGAACAGAAATTGCGCTCACGCACGCCTTCTTCTCCCCGTTAATTTGTTAACTGTTTTTACTTGCACTTTGCTTGTTTATTCACGTCTTATTTCGTTCTTGGTTAATATTTTCTAACCAAACGAAACTACGTTTGTATGGGATTTCGACGCTCCGTCTAAACGTAAAAACTCGTTAATACAACTATAAGGGTTAAACATCTAAACGTTTAACCTTCCAAGCTGGGCCTTGATTATTAATCATGTTAACCGAAAGAGCATGGCATCGACTAAGCGAAGCGAGCGACAGCCATGCTAGCGACGAGAAGCGCGCGAGCCCTGAATAATGCGCGGGCAGAAAGGGGACGTTGGCAAACGAAACACCAACGTGTACAAACTAGATATGAGCGCCGCACCGGCGGCGCCGACGATTTTGCCGCGCCGCCGCCGCCGCGAAAATCTATCGGCGTGCCGAGTGACAGATTTCAGTTAGTGACTATGAGCATTCATATTACCCAAGTCATTTATTACACCCATATAGACCTTACTTCTTTCATGCTTTAAACGAGAAGAAGGTGTTTAACCTCCACGTTCATCGAAAGGGAAATGAGCATCAAATTCTTTATTAAACACACAAAATAACATACAATAGAATAAACATGTAATATACATCACATAAATCTAATCCCATGCTAAGTTAAGACTTGTGTTGCGTGACTATCAAAGACAACAATATGCTTACTAGAAAAGCAGATCTACTGATACGGCGATAATGGAGCTAGTAGATCGCATTAATATAGCTATTGAGGAGTTTGCGCTGAGTGCATTTCTAGATATTGAAGGTCAACCTCAACCCTTATAGCCTGGCTTCTAGAAATGTAGATTCAGCTACAGTAGAGTGGATAGATTATGGGATTGACACTTTGACCCAAGGCTTTGGCAGTTTGACCCAAGGATGCACACAGAAAAGGGTGGGGTCACCGCTGGAGTAGTCCATGGTAGTGAATGGGCTGCTAAGTGAAGATCTAATAATAATAATAGCTACCAACAACCATTTCGGTGACGGTGGCCGGTTTATTTTTATAGTGCCCTGGTATGTGCGCAGTACACAAGAGCACTCTCTCTTCCTCTACTCTCACAGCCAGTAACCCAGTGGGACGAATAACCGACACGACTGAAGAGAATGATCTCTCGACCTCTCATGCCCATCCGACGCATGGATCATCTTTCTTGTCAGACAATCAGGTGATTAGCCTTTTTTTCGTGGGGAAATGCTTTATGCATCCCCGGCGGACTGCGGACGCCAGCCGGGGTATGTGGGACTCACCCGGGTGCGAGGCGAGGAGCGCACCCGGATTTGCCACTAAAACCCCATGGTGCCTTCTTCCCCGCTGTAGTGCTAGACCGCCGGACCCACAAAAGCGATAACAGCAGCGGCCTACCAAGCGGCTTTTGCATGATATCGCAGAGCCTTCGCATGGCAGTTTGTTCTGCCAACACTTCGGGAGAGCAGTCCAGGCACTGGACGATCTGCTACCGGGAGGACTCGTGCATTGGGCGACGGATTCCCCAATCCGTCACCCAAGTCCTTTAGGCAGGTAACTGGCGCTCATATATAGCGCGCCTGCGCCCTTGTCGCCGCCTACGAACAGGGTCTGCGACTACATCCGCCTCTCTCTCCCGTTCTGTGGTCTCCTTTTGCGAAATCACGGTTTCGCAAAAGGTGGCCACCGCCTTAAAGGCCTCTCTGGAACGAACCATCCCTTCAAGGATGGCCGGGAGACTTAGCTTTGCTCCAATTACGGCGCATAGCATTGCTTGCTGCTCGTCCCAGGCGAGGCAAGACTCGAGCGTATGCTGCGCCGTTTCGTCACTGTCCAGGCAGTGGTAGCACTGGGGCAACGGTTCTCTCTGGGCCGTGTAGTGCAGGTAATGGCCGAAACACCCGTGCCCAGACAGCATCTGCACCATCCGGTATGAGAGGGTGCCCTGTCTATGCGCCACCCACTCCCGTAAAACCGATCTGATTGCGGCCACTATTCTGTGGCCAGCAGTTGGAGACGACACGCTCGCTTGACGACAATGCGCGGGCGGGAGGGCAAAAACGCGGGCTGTCAATTCGGGAGATACCCTTTCTCCGCGCTGTTTAAACTCCGACGTGCGGCGGTAGATCTTCGCTAGCACGCGAGCCTCCAGATTCCATGGAGGCGTTCCAGCGAGAGCAAGAGCTGCTTCGTTTGATACTGTGCGGTACCCGCTTATCATTCTCAGCGCCATGGCTCGTTGTGGTCGCCGCAGAAGTACTCTATTTGCAGCACTCAGGTCATCCGCCCTCACGGGCGCTCCATACGGGGCCATTGACTGTAGGACCCCCGTGTAGAGTCTCCGACAGCTGCAGGCCACTTGCGCAATATCATCGCAATATTGCTAAAATTCATTCATTCGCAGAATACCTTGCAATTCTGCTTAATGTTGATAATTCACCACTTTTGGAATTTTTTGGGGAGATTTTGAAATTTGAGGTAATTTTAACCGACTTACAAAATATAAGGACGCGGTTATACGTTCGGCTGTGTATATAGTATGTGTGTTTTTTTTGTATGATCAACGATTACTCCGCCGTCTGTGTGCCGATTTTAAATTTTTATATATTTATATAATTTTCTTTTGATTTCAAAGTGGTGACCTGATGATGGGATCCACAAGAAATCGAGGGAACTCCTCGAAATTTATATACACATATTATAGTGATTTCGACGTTTTTTGAAGTAGTCCAAGCATAAGCATATGCTACCAAAAAGTAATATTTTGCTCCAAGGGCTCCAAGGTATACCCTGGATCCAAAAGTACTGAACAGAATTCCTGACTAAGGAGTTATAAATACATGTTTGGGGATTTCGGCGATTGAGGATTATTTATATTTAGGTAAGGTAATCAATGAAGTACAAAAATTCGTGATAAATTCTTATTCTTCGACTGGCAACTCGTTAGACGTCACGGCGAGTTTCGTTTGACGTATAGACTATGGAGATAGTTTGACGTTTCACCGTTCACGTTTGTTTATAAACAATGCGGCCCTCGAAACCAAATCGCTTTTATGGTCAATTTCACTAACTAAATGGTTATTTTTCACTAACACGGCTCACACTAACTAAAATGCAAAAGTTTTCAGAGAGTTCTAAATTTATTGTAAACACCGAGTGTCCTCATGAGTAACTTTTTATGAATTATTGCTATTTGACACTTAAGCAATTCTGCTTGTAAAGCTGTCAAATGCAAGCATTTCAGCCAATTTCAGCATATGAATTGTATCCAAATCATATTATGAATTGCAATTCAAGTGGCCATTTTACGATCGCTGTCATCTTTCATACAGTAATTTATAACAAGAATTAAAAATGAATTGCTAAAACGGCCTTTTTAGACCTGCTGGACTCCGGTCTTCCAAAGTTGGGCAGGAGGCGCCCGAGAACCGCAGCCGTTCTCTTCAACTTGGGCGCCAAATCCATTAAAACCAGACCAGCTACGCAGGAGTTATTTTATAGTGGCCAAGTGTGTACGCAGTACACAAGAGCACTTTCTGTTCCTTTACTCCCGAAAACTAGTGGGACAGATAACCTAAACGACTGGCGAGAGATCAGATGCAGGGCCGAATTTTCACATGTCCAGCCGTCGCATGGATCATCTCTCTTGTCAGATATTCAGGTGATCAGCCTGCATTGTCCTAACCAAACTTGAAAACAACATTTTTTTCGTTGTTAATTTGCGGAAATCGATCCCATGACCTTCGAGTCGAGAGCCACGCTCTAAATATCACTAGGTTGTCAGCCTCCGTCGTCCAGGCTGATAACCTAGCGATACTAGTGGTGAGCAAATGCGCATCAGTAGTCGCTGGGTTAATGTAATCAGCACTGCAGAAAATCGTCGAAAATTGGTGCAAAAGGGTCAAACTAATAAGTCAACGCTAATAAGACAGTCTTGATACCTTACACCAAAAAGAGGAAGTTGGAGTGACTAAAACCCCCAACACTCTTCGGGAGAACTACCACGTTTGCGAGCGAGGTCAAATATCTTGATAAGTATTACTTGGAATAAGTACATCGAAGACATTATGAAAAAAGCAAGATGTGCTCTGGGGTTCTACCCGAGACTTGTCAGCTATAATGAGGCCTTCGGTAGAAGGCAATGTTATGAATGGCTATACACAGCTATAGTGAGACCGATTGTCACATATTGCGAAGTGTGGTATGCCACACTATGCAGCCAAAAAAGTTGTACATATCAACTGCATCAAAACATTAAATAGTGTACAGAGGCTGGCCTGTCTCAAATCACGGGTGCGCTCTCTTCGGCACCCACCGCTTCACATGAAGCCCTGATAAACCTGACCACTGCTTGTTCATATGGAGGCTAAGGTGGTTCTCAGGGCCATGACGGCAGGTAGAATGTAACAGGCCTAAAAGCATAGCTTCTAAAAGCTATACCTGCTTTTCAAAACTTCTGGGGAGGACGGGGAAGAATAGGTCTCAATTAATTTTCATCCTAGTAACATAATTTGGTTCACAGACAGACCCAGGAAAGACAACCGGGTGGGCGCTAGACTATGGGGAAGGAACCACCTATAGGCAGATATGCTTGTTTTGGGTTATGCACCGTGTTTCAGGCTGAGATCTTAGCTATTATTGGTTGTTCACTAGAGAGAGCCTTATCTAGGCTCTCTCTAGTGAACAAAGACAGTTATACAAAGGGCTTCAACGTCAGTTCCTGAAAAAAAGGGCGTTAATAAAACGAAAATAGAAAAAGATTACAGTGATTATACTCTCTGGAATCAACGCACAGTTAATTGTTGGAACTAATTTGGAATTCTTTAATTGTCTTCTTCACCACTACAAAAAGTGCCATAAATTGTATTGCATTCTAATTGTATCTAAACCAATGTATTTACTACACTTTTTGACTACCAAGTACAAACTTTAATTATTATTTTTAAACAAAAAATTAAACCGACTTCCAAAGTAAAAATACACAAAAAAGTATAAAATAAAACTTAATCTCTAAATAATTCCCCTTTCAAATTCGGCTAATATTTTTACTGTTTCTCTACTCAATCTTCTTAATTTTGAAAGCGGTACCAGCCGGGCCCAAACAATATTCTACAATATTTTATAGAACTTACGTTCATATTTGCTGGTACCGACTTCAAAATTAATAAGATTGAGTAGATAAATAGTAAACATTTTAGCCGAATTTGAAAGGGGAATTATTTAGAGATTAAGTTTTATTTCATACTTTTTTGTGTATTTTTACTTTGGAAGTCGGTTTAATTTTTTGTTTAAAAATAATAATTTCACACTTTTTAGAGATATATTTTCTTAAGTTATTATTAATACGTCTTAAGAACGTCTAAACTAAACGATCGAATGTATAATTGAATACGCGCCAAGCTAACATAAGGTATTGCTATTAAGATGATGATGATGATTACTGTAAGTTATAAAGTGGCATATGCTTGCAGGTTATTTAACAATGCCGAAATTTCCAAACGCATATCTTTAAAGACTGAGGAGTTCTATACAGTGCTTTTCGATCCAGGGTATACCTTGGTACAATATCTTATTTTTTGGTAGCATATGCTTGTGTTACTTCAGTAAAAGTCAAAATCACTATATGTGTGAATATAAATTTCGAGGAGTTCCCTCGATTCCTCATGGGTCGCATCATCAGGTTCCCACTTTAGTTACTAAAGGACCAATTTCGAACTAAACCCTTTACAACAACAAAAGAATTTTGCAAATAGGTCCATAAACGGCAGAGTAATGTTCAAAGATATCCGTGTTAGTGTAAAATACTATGAGAAATACCTTTTATATCATCATAATCTGATGATGTATGGTGTGATAGTGGTGATGATGATGATGATTACTCTAACTGACAGGGTGGCATATGCTTGCAGTTCTTTAAACAACGCCGAAATCCCCAAACATGTATCTATAAGGAGCCAGGAGTTCTGTTCTGTACTTTTGGATCCAGGGTATACCTTGGAGCAAAATCTTACTTTTTGGTAGCATATACTTGAACTACTTCAGAAAAAGTCAAAATCACCATATGTGTCCATATAAATTTCGAGGAGTTCCCTCGATTCCTCATAGATCCCATCATCAGGTCACCACTTTGATATCAAAAGGACCAATTTGGGATTACACCCTATACATCACAGAAAAAATTTTGAAAATCGGTCCACAGGCGGCGGAGTAATCGTTGAACATACAAAAAATATATGTATATATATATACAGCCGAACGTATAACCGCCTCCTTTTTGGGAAGTCGGTTAAAAAAACCTTTTCAAGGTCACGCCGCCGACGCCGCAGCCGCCAACCCGAAAAAGTCGGCGTGCCGCCGCCGAGCCGATCTACCTCCCATCGGCGCTCATATCTAGTACAAACTAATTAAGTTGATATTCAGGGGGTAGGTACTTATTAAAAATCATACAATATTATACTTCATATAAATATGTATATACTTAATCGCCTACTTAACACCTATATTTTTCTTAATTATTTAGATTTTCTAATGTGATTAGGTTAGGTTATTTAAGTAGGTACATTAGAATTATTATCTATGGTTACATTGGCGAAATCTAATAACCTGATACATAAGAAGGTATATGTATGATCGCTTCACGGCTTACTGCAGGAAACGAAATTATTAAAAGATGGCCCCGTCCCTCCTGCAAAAAATCTTAGATAATAATATGAAATACCAATGAAAAGTCAGAACCAAGAAATCGGACGTGTGTGGGGGATAAAACCTCTTCAATAGCGGAAACCCAAACCAGGAAGCGCTTTCCCTTTCAAACCCCCGATAAGCGCTTACGTTTTCGTTAGTGTTTCCCAATTCATAGGGTAAGCCTTATTTTGGGTTACCCAATCAATAGGGTTTCCCAAATGGTTATGGTTACCAAATGACCTGGGTTTCCTTTTATAAGGGTTTTGAAATTAAACGGGTTTTCCGGTCCCTGGCTAGCCGCAAACGTGCAATATTATTGATGCAATAGATTTGTCAATTTCTTCGTCAATAAAAGGTCCCCGCATACTTATCAATTTTATTGACATTTTTTTTTTTATAGTCTAGTTTAGTAGTCTAGTGCGATCCCTCTAACTGAGCAGAAGTTCTTAATAATAAATCTAGCTAATAATGATGCGAAATGTTATGTATTGCAGTTGTTAGCATATTAGAAAAAAAGGAAACTAAAAAAAGCGATGGGTTATAGGCTGAATGCAAGCTGAATGAGTAAAAGAACCGCTTTTTAAGTCAACTTCTTTTTTAGGGTTCCGTAATACTTAAGGAACCCTTATAGTTTCGCTCTGTCCGTCTGTTTGTCTGTCTGTCTGTCTGTCCGCGCCTCTAGCTCCTGTAATTATGAATATAAATTGATGAAATTTGGTGCAGTTATAGATTGTGTATAGATCACGGTTTCGGGATCATAAAAAAATAAAAAAATTATATTTTAAGGGTGGCTCTCCATACATGTGAAGTGGGGATGAAAAATATTTTTTCACTCTACCCCATCGTGTGGGGTATCGTAGAATAGGTCTTTTAAAATAAAGGCAAGGTTTCATACGTTACTTTTTTATAAAGTTGACCATTTTCGAGTAATCGGCCTCCAAAGTAGTTTGTAAGTTGGTCCCCCCCCCTAGCATTTTTAAACTAAAGGAGATAGAAACTTGCAAATTTCCATGCTGATAGATCATGCTAAAAACTCTTTAGGAAAACTATTATGAACCAAATCGGACAGTAACTTTTGGAGTAATTAAAAAAAAAGCATATTACGCGTTTATAGTTACGGAACCCTCCTTAGACATGTCCTGACATGCTCTTGGTTAGGTTATTTATTATTATGTAATTTCGACGGCGAAGTTCGAATTGTGATTTTTTACATCTTCCTTTGTGCTCGCTGGTTTGATTTGTTTGTAAATTTCTAGGAATTTATCAAGCGCAAGGTTCTTTTTTACCTTGTCCCAATATGCACTTGAGGAAGTATTCCATAATTCGGGACACGTTTCCCATACGCGAATAAATTCTTTTAAATATTCTTTTAAATCATTATGTTTAATATTAATATTATTGGTATCAATATTAAATATTTTCTTCGTCCTCCATGATTTAATTTTAAATAACGTTCACTCTACAGATTATACTATGACGTTCAATAAAACAAGATGGTTTACGCGTCGTTACTCCTGCACAACTGAAATATTGCAATATGGCCCGCACACACACAATAACTATTGGCAATAACTAGTGTCCGACCGAAAGTTCGGTTTCGGTTTCGGTTTCGGCCGAGTTTCGGCCAAAAATCAAGTTTCGGCGGCAGTTTCGGTTTCGGCCAAAAGTGGCCGAAACTTTTGCCGAAACCGAAACTGATTTCGGAAGTTTTCGTGCACGCTCGCCTAACTTCGTTTCTTGCGGCAACGCTTTGACAACGCAACTGAATTTGAAAACATAATTAAAATATAATTAATATTTTTTTAATATTACATTAAATAAATGATCTCACCAAAAACATTTTCATGTAAAGTGATGCCAAGACGATACAATATAACTCGCACTGTCAAAAAGATATTAGATCTCATGTGAAACCAAGCTTCTGACTCTATCAAACTTCTAACTCTACACGCCACAATTCTACAAGCCTAACTCCACAAACTCTACACCTTTGTCAAAATATGTGGCCTGGCTATTTCGATACATTCGCTTAGGCGTAAGGTGAAAAATTTACGGACTGTTTTTCTGTTATACTATTCTTGTACGAACGAAATGGCCAAGCCACATAATTTGACTAAAGTATAGAGTTTGTAGAGTTAGGCTTGTAGAGTTAAGGCGTGTAGAGTTAGAAGTTAGGTAGAGTCAGAAGCTTGGTTTCACATGAGATCTAATATCTTTTTGACAGTGCGAGTTATATTGTATCGTCTTGGCATCACTTTACATGAAAATGTTTTTGGTGAGATTTCACTTCTTTTTGAAAGACAATTTCAGACCTCTAGAGTAAACATTTAGGTAAGTCTCTTACAAATTTTCATCCCCTAGTTTAAGGGGTTGGAGGATAAAAGTTCCAAGTTTGTCAATCTTTATGTTGGTTATGTGCTAAATCTAGCTTACATACCAAATTTCAGCTTTCTATGACATCCGAAAGTACCCTATAATTTTGTTGATCATCAGTGAGTCAGTGACGAAATCAGGGGTTTTTGGATATCACTAAAACCTAAATTATTAGACCTTTATAATCAAAACTTTACATGTTTCATTAGTCCGCTACTGGGAACATATCCTGAAAATTTTGTGCATCTGGTATAATGTAATCCCAAGTTATGAGGGTTCAAAATATCGACGAAACGCTTCGAGAAAAAGTAGTCTGGTAGTGCCCTTGCGCTTCGCTTAGCTCGTCTTGGCGGGGCACTACCGTGCTCGTGTGCGTGTGGTTTGAGGGACCTAGCTGAATATCCCCAAAATAAGTATAGCAAGTTTTAGTAGAAGTCTAAAAAAAATTGTAGAACAAATCTGGGAATTTGTAAAAAGATAGTTTAAAAGATATAGCCCTCAGAGTGTGGTCCCTCAGTTCACACACCGCTATTTTTCAGATCTCGAAAAGTATTTGGAAAATTATGGTTTTTTCACTACAGAATTTTAGTAGAACTTTTGTAAAAGTTTTTACAAATTTATCAAATACATAGCATTAGAAATAAAAAAGCTACAACCACCGAAGTGTGGTCCCTCAGTTCACACAAAAATGACATACTCATTTCGCGATATATTACTGACTTTTTTAATTATTTTTCTACGTAGAGTTTTAGTAGAAAATTTGTAGAATTCGTAGACAAAATTTCAGCAAAATCTATCGGCGCATTTGGAAGATTTCATAGTACTACATAGAGGTTCATAGTACTACAAACAACCCATATACTTACCAATTATTAACTATGTACCTATTTGTGGTTTCGCTCTGCCCGCCCTTTTCTCTATCCGTTCTTGCTAACTCCTTATATGTAATTACATATGTCTTATATGAATAAAAAACTGGCCAAGTGCGAGTCAGGCTCGCGCACAAACGGTTCCGTACAAAACGGCAAAAAAATCACGTTTGTTTGTATCGGAGCCCTCGTTAAATATTTATTTTATTTTGTTTTTAGTATTTGATGTTATAGCGGCAACAGAAATACATAATTTGTAAAAATTTCAATTGTCTAGCTATCGCGGTTCCTGAGATACAGCCTGTTGACAGATAGACGGACGGACAGAGAGCGAAGTCTTAATAATATTTTGGATCCCTTTGGGTACGGAACCCTCATTGATGAAATTTCATATTTTTATTATACCTACCTATTTTCTATAAAAAAAAATATAGAAATCTTAGGTCTTCAAATTAATGTCAAGCTTTTATGAAAAGGAAAAAGTTAATTTGTGGGATGTACGGTGTACATTATTCTTAAGTGTGTGTGCTTTTTTTTGTGTGCATTTTTTTTTATGGACGCCAACACACGATAGCATTCCACTTTTAAAATACAGTTCACGAGTGGTCTTAGTATTTTTTACCACTTCGTAGATGTCCAACAACGAAAGCATGACGCAACGAATGTATATTCAAGCGCGACAAATATAATATTATGTATATATCAAGCGGTCGCCCATATCGTGTCGAGGCGCAACTCGGAAGGGTCCAATTTTTAACCATTTGCATTGGGTAAATCTAAAAACATTTTCAGCATTGTATCAGAAGTATATTACTGTAAGTAGAGACTTAGAGAGTTATTCGCCGAAGTAGTTTTTTCTCCAAGAACACTATTCCACGCGGGCGAAGCCGCGAGCAAAAGCTAATATAACAAAAATATTAGGTGCAGTCATAATATTACATTGAGTAATCTTTGGTGCTGGGGGCGAGACGACGACGAGACGAGGACGAGGGCTCCGATACAACAAACGTGATTTTTTTGCCGTTTTGTACGGAACCATTTGTGCGCGAGCCTGACTCGCACTTGGCCAGTTTTTTATTCATATAATACATATGTAATTACATATAAGGAGTTAGCAAGAACGGACAGAGAAAAGGGCGAGCAGAGCGAAACCACAAATAGGTACATAGTTAATAATTGGTAAGTATATGGGTTGTTTGTAGTACTATGAACCCCTAAAATAGTGAAAAGGTGCGAAACCGCGAGCAAAACGTAAAATTAATAAGGTATAACATACACAATAATATTAGGACTTGTCCTCATTTTGCCTCTTGTGTGGTAACCTACTCTGCATTTTCATACAATCAAAAAATTGACATTATCTCAGCTAGGAAGCAAGAAATTAAATATTTTATGTGCTAATCCAAGAGAAAAAAACTTCTACTAAAATTTAAGTATAGTAGACTTTCTGTTAGTTTTCTCGTTTATTAGTTATTTGAGTTTTTCTTAAACACAAGTGTGTGAACTGAGGGACCCAACATAATGGTATATATCTTCCAAATGCGCCGATAGATTTTGCTGAAATTTTGTCTACAAATTCTACAAATTTTCTACTAAAACTCTATGTAGAAAAATAATTTAAAAAAGTCAGTAATATATCGCGAAATGAGTATGTCATTTTTGTGTGAACTGAGGGACCACACTTCGGTGGTTGTAGCTTTTTTATTTCTAATGCTATGTATTTGATAAATTTGTAAAAACTTTTACAAAAGTTCTACTAAAATTCTGTAGTGAAAAAACCATAATTTTCCACATACTTTTCGAGATCTGGAAAATAGCGGTGTGTGAACTGAGGGACCACACTCTAAGGGCTATATCTTTTAAACTATCTTTTTACAAATTCCCAGATTTGTTCTACAATTTTTTTTAGACTTCTACTAAAACTTGCTATACTTATTTTGGGGATATTCAGCTAGGTCCCTCAAACCACACGCACACCCGTGCTCCCAGATTACAACAAAATTAATATACCGTGTTTCCATTTCATGTCCTAATTAATGCAGAGTAATGGATAAAATGCACCAAATTTCAGTATTTTAAGGAATTTTCTACTTGATCACGTGAGTTTCGGTTTCGGTTTCGGCCGAAACTGAAGCCACGGCCGAATGTTCGGTTTCGGCCGGAAAACCAGTTTCGGTCGGACTCTAGCAATAACCCTCAATAACCCGATATTGTCGGCGTATTTCAGAATTTCCGGAAATTTTTCAATTATATTGAACAATACGGCAATATGGCCCGCACACGAGGAATATTATTGTCAATATGAGCAATATTGACATTATTATTGCACGTGTTCGGCTAGCCTTTAAGTTACAATAGTGTAGGTTGTCTAGCAACAGTCCCTGGTAGGGCTTCATAAACTTACTGTGAAGAACTAGACCACACAACAATCTACACTAGTTAATGATGTTAGCTAATATTATGCTATCAATTTTAATTATCTTAGTGTCATTGCTTACAAATAAACTGTAAAGTTGCCAAGGGCAAAGAATATTATATATTACTAATGTACCAAGGGTATGAGACTTGAAAGTTATCAAAAATCACACAACAATCTTGCCTACTTCCTCTGAAAAATCTTTTATTTATTCATGTTCTCATAAATCTGTTACATACCTACATAGAAATTTTACATTTTGCAAATAAACATTCAAAGTATTTTACTAAAAATTTCAGAGGAAAATGTATATTATAATTTTCTAATGTAATTAAAATAGATTACCAACTTCAGAAATATTCTTCCATTATTTCTTATAAATTACGAGTGCACTCACGCTTATTTTGTTTTTAATTAAGAATGAAAACCACCAGAAATAATAAAAATACAAATTATGAAAAGAGATCTTTATACTTTTGTGTTAAAAAATTGTCTTCATTAAATACCTATACCTATCATAGTTTTAGGAATTTTAAAAGTTACATAAACGTGCTTAATTAAACGAGTGGTCTTCAACATTGTAACTAATTTTTAAAAATAGAACTCACAGAACTTGTGCTGCTTGTCGCAACTCCTCGGAATCTAGAAGTCTGTTGTCGAATAGCTCTGGAGCATTCTTCCTGTAGTTATAATACTTTTCCATACACGTCTTAGTTTTTTCAATATCTCCGTAGCAAGCATTATAAAATAACAACAACTGTTTATTGGTTAAATCTTTCGGTATGTATTTACTTTTATCCAAATTTTGCGTCCATTCCTTCAAAAGATCGATATCTGCTTGAGAAAAAATATCCATTGAAGCCGTAGCTTTCTCGTAATCAAATTCTAATTCAACCGACATTTTTATTTGCCGCGATTAATTTTATTAAATTTCGTAAAAAATACGACTTATTTTTTTAAACAATAACGCGACCCACTCACAATAACACAAAATGATAACTAACTTTTTTTTCTAGTTGTTACGCAGTGTTGCCAACTCTTTCAATGAAAATTATCGGATTTTGGGACCAAAATTATCGTACAATTATCGTACATTCATGTTTATCTTAATTGTTGTAGAACACGGGCGTACCCAGGTTTTGTTTGGAGGGGGGGGGCTTCAAGAAAATAAAACGACTTACTGTTAAATACGTACTGGTCTTTAACGTATTAGAAGCTCGGGGTACATTAATGGGCCCTAATTTTTTTTCACGAGTAAGATTTTTTCCATTTTACAGGTTAAAATTTGTTAAAACGTTAAACTAAAACACTAAATAACACCAGTTAAAACAAAATATCGGTGCTAAATAATATTATAATATGTTCTTCATGTTAAACGTGAGCGAGCGAAGCGAGCGAGCAAAATTTTTTCCTATTTAATAGGTTTTAAAATCTGTTCAAACTTTAAACCCTAAAAGACTGAAAATAGGATGATTATGTAATTCAAATTAAAGTAAAATTTGCGTAATTTCTGATGTTGTAATTTGTAAAATATATGACAAAAAAAACTTATTAAGTTAGGTTTGTCATAATATAATGCCTATTTCACACCTTTTTCGTCGTACATAATTACAACATTTTGTGATCAGTGACGTGCCCGTCGTTCGAGGATTCGATGGCACGCGTGCCATAGGTTCGCATTTTCTGTTTTAGGTTATTGGTTTTATTTTTTCCTAAAGAACAACAGTTTTCAGGATTTAAATTTTAAAAAGATTTTAACAGGCAAAATAATAAAAAGCATTTGCTCGCTTTCTCAATTTGAACGCGTTTAACCTAAAGAATATACCTAATATTATATACTTATTATCAACATTCTGTTTTAGGCTGCTGATTTTTTTTCTAAAATAACTTTAAAAAATGATATTTCATATAGAATTTGAAGTATAATTAGAAGTTAACCTGTAAAAAAGATAATAAAAAAGTCCGCCTCTGCTTGACCGGGCGGCAAAATAAATGTTAATTGTCCTGAGGCAGCGCAAAATTTCTAATCTAAATACGCGTCTGTATAGGGGTCATCCACATGGACCAGCCGGCCTAACCAGCACCGCGAGCTTGAACGTTACGTTAGTTAAGATTTCGCGTAACTTTTTCGCCTGTGCCGAGGTTCCATCTTCCGAAGATGAGTAGGAACTTCTTTAGCAAACCATTATTGATTTCGGATACATCAAATGAAAATGTCATCAAAATTATCGTATGAATTCAATTAATATCGTACGTAGTAGTGAAATTATCGTACGATAATACCTAATAATTTTTTATCGTACCGCACCTCAAATTATCGTACAAATACGATAATTATCGTACGGTTGGCAACACTGTTGTTACGTCTTGTTCACGAAGTATAGATACCAGGGGTCCGAACGTAATGTTAAAATAATGGTCTCAATCAGTGTTGCCAGGTGCCTTGCGCAATTTATCCGTATAGTAAACCGTTAAAATCTGTATAAAATCTGTATGCCCTTTTTTGCAAGAAATCTGTATAAAATTTGTATGATTATTGAAAACATGTACTAACATAAAGGACAAATGAATAAATAATGTGATGATTGTGAATTTACAGTAGGTGAAAAACTTAGATATTTAATTCAAATGTTGGTTAAATTTATGCTAGGGGTAATTCTCGTAAATACTATCGGTTAATAAATCCTGTTATGATTTTAGGCTGTCCTACTGGTGCTGTAAGGAGTCACGCGTGGACCAAAACGGGATTATTATCGAAAATAGATAAGAGAATTGGGCTTCTGTTAAAATTCCGTATAAAAATCCGTATCCGCGTCTAATCTGTTAAGTATAGCACATCAAAAATCCGTATAAATACGGAGAAATCCGTATATCTGGCAACACTGGTCTCAATTACGGGGACAGATTTTTGCCGGTAGAGCGCGCGACAGTTCGATAAGCACTCGTTTGAAATTACGCGGGAAGTTTAAATGTTGCTATTGACAGCTCTGAAATATTATGAGAAACGTGGATTTAAAATAAAAGTTTTAGGAAATTCTTAAAAACTGTTCTCGAAAAATAGATAGATGAGCATTTCTCAAATTTTTTGACCATAATTTTAATAATCTTCATAAAATACAATAAGTATATTTTGGACATATTATGTTAAATACAGCTAGCTAAAAGTAGACAGATTCTGAATTTATGGTTGTTTTTTTTGTTTTAAAAGAGTTTTTATACAAAAAACCTGTAAATTATTAGTTAAGGGCGAAATAAAAGTTCTTATTTTGTTACTTGGAAATTAATGAAAACCATAAAGAAACATGCAGACTGTATTATAAATTTATGTTTTTCTATGTAGATCATAAATTAAACAACATCTGATAAAAGTAAAAATTGTGAAAAAAAATATTTAAATTGTTTTTAGCAGTACTGAGTATTTTTTGTTACCTTTTTTAAACTTTCTAATCAAAATGTTTAGTTTTCCTCTAAATAGAAAAAGGGATGTTATATTTACTATTTATAATTATAATAATATTTATCATAAAATTGTTTTAAATTATTGATTATAGCATTTCAATTTAAAGAAAAAGAAATTTGGGACAGTATCAAAACAAGAAACTTGGGTAACAAAATCGGAAATGTAAGGCTAAGCATACACACTTGACACTCCATTATGTGATCGTTATTATTTAGATTTATCCTGTGTTATAATCTTCAAATTTAGTAATATATACATAACAAAAGATATATATAACATTATGGGGATTAAACGAATATAGATACCTACCTACCAGTATGGCAATTTTACGAAATGTGTACTTAGCTTTAAAAACTCCTTTTTTGTTACCCCTCGTTCTGGTTATACGTTACCACGCGAAAGTAACAAAAACAGAAGTAACGAAATGACGGGTACAGATTTTGAATAAAATACATATTTATTAAAACTCAATACTTAAAACAGTATTTTACATCAAATTGTAGCCCATTAAAAGAACTATTTATCAATTTCAACAAGAGTATTAAGTATCTTGAACTTACCTTCACAGTTCACACAGTATAACAAAATCCAGATCGAATTAGTCGCAGTGCAGAGCACAACGTCAAGCCGCGGCTGTTGTCGACACCGAAATGACATCACAACAAAATGGCAATGTGAAATGTCGTCAATAGTGTTGCCAAAGGAAAAAAAAACAATTAACTTTGTAGTTTAAAAAATCTTTCGACACAAAAATCGGTAACAAAATCTGAATTCCGTTTTGGAATTTTTTATGGGACAATATTATTTTCCTGAAACTGATTAACTTACGACGTATTTCACTATTATACTAAATAAAATATGTATTCAAATACTCTAAGTAGTGTTTTAAGACTATAACATATATTCCGTTTCTTAGAATTTAATGAAATAAATGAGTTCAAAATCACCGCGGTCGCAATGGGACAACCTATTTTCCATACTACGAAAATTTTGGTATTTTAGATTATTAGTTATTTATTGTAGTGAGAGTGTTTTATTTATAGCTTTGATATTTTCTCTGATAATTAAATAATATCAACGAAGTTACGACAGTCATGTATGTCATTTATGTTATCGTAGTAAAAAAATAATCAAAGACCAAAACATGGGACATCGACGTTGCGGCTATGGTCAAAAAATTTGAGAAATGCTCAGATAGATTATTTATTACAATTATTTTTAAATTACCGTTAGGCAATTACCGTGTTCTACGGTACCTATTTTTCGAGAACAGTTTCTAAGAATTTCCTAAAACTTTTATTTAATAAGATTTCAATCTTTCCAGAGCTGTCAATAGCAACTTTAAACTTCCCGCGTAATTTCAAACGAGTGCATGTCGAACCCTCGCGCGCTCTACCGGCAAAAATCTGTCCCCGTAATAATTGAGACCATTATTTTAACATTACGTTCGGACTCCTTGTTATCTATACTTCGTGTTTTGCTCACTCACGAAGTATCTATACTTCGTGTAACTAACCAATAACTAACTTTCAAATAACTTCACTCCATCTCTTATTGCTAACTTCATATCATTTCCACTTCCTACACTAGCGCTATTTCGGTGAGTTTTCGAACTATAATTTGGTCTTTACGGGTGGACACTTTTTCAAGTTATCCCCCATACAAGATGGTTCTCCTTACCTCTATTCTCCATGGTATTTAGGTACCAGTTTACTTTTTACCTTTCTTTTTACTCAACATGGACTAAAATCAACAAAGATTCCGCCAGTCGCCACCCATCACACAAAGCTACGGGCAAGGGAAGGGCAAGGGCAAGAAATTGGCTACAAACATAGATATATAATATTAAAAAGAGGGCTACAAACTTGAAACCGTGGCTGGGTACCGCTGTAATTCATAGTTTTCATGTTGTAGATTGGAACAATACATTTAATTTAAATTTAATATACGTAACAAATATTATGGATATATACGTTTAATATTATTATTAATAAAATATAGTAAATTTAATTACAGTCTTCTAATTGGCTGTATTAAGCTGTCACCGCGTCATTCATACTCTTTTCTGCCAAGCTGTAGTCTGTGCTAACGTGCATTTTCCAAATTTATATTACCTATGTATTTAAGTTAATGTTATTTCCTTTGAGTATATAACCACGTTATTTCATAAGCTAACAAGCAGGATGCTTATAAATTTTTGACTGCGCAAAAAAGTAGAAAAAGAAATTGAATAAAAAACTTTGACAGAACTTGATCGCTAAATATTACATAAATTTGAACGATAAAATTTATCTGTAGGTACTAGGTAGCTCAAGGGAGAAGAATATCAGTAGGTGTTGGGAGAAGGCACTATAATACTGGTGATACCCTAGGCAAAAGTCAATTCGAAATAAAAATAATAATATTTTGGATTTTATTGTACATAATACAAAAAAATATATATTTTAAGAAATGTATTTGTGTAGTTTTACACATTTTATTACAATTTACACCACTATTTACAATTATTATTTACAATTGGCAATATTTAACCACCTTGATTTTAATTGCCATATACAAAAAGCAATGAAAATAAACAGATACAAAAAAGAGACGTACCAATATTATTATGTACAATTTCTTAGCTTGTGCCCTTTGTACTACTTAGTAAGAAAAAATAGTGTTTCAATTATTTACTTTATAAAAAACTAAGGTAGGTATATAAGTAGGTTCACGGAGTTTACAATGTTAAACAAGTAAAAGTAACGGCATAATGCAATATTTAAAATATACGTTAAAGTTGTTGAACATGAATGTAAAAGCTTAAATAAATGCATGAAATGTTTTAAGTTTGTAATAAAATCTTTGTATCAGTGGCACCATCTACGTTTGTTTCCCCTAAATTAAATGCATCGATGGCGCCGCACGTAAACCATTCAGTTTTAATGAAGCTATTTATTACAAAAATGAAATTAATAATGCGAAGTAAATAAGTACTTAAATGTTGTTTTACAAATGTGAAATCGACGATTCTTGAAATTTTTTGAAACTGAATGTAAAGTCTATACTTTTTATTCTAAGGAGCTTTGGTTTTGATTTTTAATTAACAATTTGTACTTTTCATTATTTGTATTAAATAATAATTAACATGTTTATTATATTTTGTACGAACTTTTATAATAAAAAAGGCATGGTAACACTGGGTAACCTAATATTATGGTTTCAAATTCACGTTCATATTTATTATATATTCATCGTATCTTAATTGTTTTGGTGCTAGCAATAATAGCGTACAGCTTTTAAACATTAATAACAAATAAAAAAATAAATACTTATAAACACGCACACAATGTAGTACTAGTTCCGCATAATAAGTTTTATTTAGAAATTTAAACGCAAAACTTTAAAATTACTATAAATTAGCTAATATAGATACAAAATTGTGACAATATTGATAAAACTCTTACTGCGAACTAGAATTATGCTTACATAGTAAACATTTTAGTGAGATTCAAACCCACCACTAAATATTATGTCTTGTCACACTTCCAGTCTATTGTATAATACACATTAGAACATATACATTCTATACAATACAACAAGTACCTAACATACAAAAATATTTTTTTTAATATTCCTTGAAAGCACCGCATTTGTATAGTAACTTTTTTAATATCACATCAAAGAAAATTACTAAAATAATATTCGAGCGCTTATTCAATGGTTAAAAGACTGAAATAAAAAACATATCGCTGTAGGCAAAGCAGCTAAAAAAAATACGCGAAGTTAAATATTTTGGGTTCCAAACCAAACTTTAGTTGCTCTTGCATGTAAAGCCAATTTTTGAACATTTATAGCCTACCTACCACCAACAAATATTGTTAGAACAAGACGCAATTTATGCAGCGACAAAAATAAATACCAAATATATCAAAACGGTCGCCGACTAACGCCATCTAGCGATAAATCCCAGTAACAAAAACCAAGAAATTACTTTGGCACCGTTTGGTTCATTCTAAGTAAATTGCAGCTGAATACGCTCTTTCCTATCGTGTTGGTCACATTAGCTGTTGAGGAGCAGTTGAAGGGTCCAACGTTCTGTTTAAGGTTCACTTGGCCGCAGCTGAGCGTGAGACTCTGGGCTTTAGGTCTGCGAAGGTCTAGGGCTGCTACGTCCTTTTCACTGAAGATGAGCGAGCCCCAGGTCGGGTACGCGCCCCAGACTATCAGTGTCGTAATGATCTTCGGTCCAATGCCGCCGATGGCCTTAAAATATAAGAAAATATATTTATTTGACAAATATAATAAATAGGGACGGCAACACACAGCTGATTATAATTTTAAACGAGCTATGACAATTTCTAAATTAGTAAATCTAATTTCTCATCAGACTAGAGCGTTTTTCCACTGTTCGATCCTTTATCGGTATCGGACACCGATAATCGATAGCTAAGGAAAGTAAAATATATAAAACATATTATACACAGGTATATATGTATATTTTACTTTATTTGAATGACAGCATTCACATTCAAATCATTTATTTCAAGAATGTGGTATACATCAGGTCTTACAAAATTACAATAATAAAAAGATCCTACATTCTGCCATCAGGAATCAGGATCATTATTGGTTTGGTTGGATATCGAATATTGGATCGGATGATGTCAAAATGCTCTTAGATTAAACGATATATTTCAAAAATCCGCCTATCTCACAAAAACCTTATCTCACACAAACTTTTGATTACTGTAGTGGCTGTTAAAATCGATTAAAAAGTAGCTGTCGTTGTACTGAGTTTAGACTGTGGAGTGTAGAAGAAAGGAGGACTATCTCAGTGTATTAGTGTCCATTATAAGGGAGCAAATTAAGGTGACGCTATAGTAACATTTGGAAGAATAAAAAAAAAATGCCACAAATTATTAGAGTAACTAAATATTAACTAACCTTCAAATAACTTCACTCCATCTCTTATTGCTAACTTCATATCATACCTCCTTCTGACTCTAGCGCCACTATGGCCAGTTTTGGAACTGTTATTTGACTAATTTTGTCGGACACTTTAGTTTTTCTGCCTTAAAGAATCCTCCTTTCTTCTACACTCCATAGTTTAGAAACACATACGATAGTCAAGACTTACCATCTTCGAGGTGGGTATGTGGGCGACGCCAGCAACGATTGCGTTGGGCGGAGTACCCACAGGCATGTGGAAGGCCATGGAACAAGCCAACGTGGCTGGCACCATGAGGTATCGCGGGTCCATGTGGAGCGCCAGAGCCATATTAGCTAGCACTGGCAGGATGAGGTTGGCTATGGCGACGTTAGAAGTGAACTCCGTGATGAATTGCGTCACTAGGACCACGACTAGCAGCACCAGGGGGTGTGGTAGACCCTGAAGGCCCATCAGTGATTCGCCTATCATCTTGGACAGTCCTGTTGCTTTACTACCTTCGGCTAAAGCGAACCCACCACCTGTAAGAAACAACAAGCAAATTTATTAAATCTTGTTTAGTTATTAAGGTCACAAAGGATTATGCCAGAACCCATCGACATGCAAATTGCAATGTATGAATAGTGTGTACATTCATACATTGCATGACGAATAAATGAAGGCTTACCGAGTAAAAACAGCAGACCCCAAGGTATCTTCTCCTTCAATATGTTCCACGTTACGATACTGGCCGATGGCTTAGTTGATACCAGTTCCTCATCTAAAAATCAATACAAGTATTTTTAGAAAAAATATTAGTAAAAGTTTTTTTTATTGTGATATGTTGTAGTGGACTGCTCAGAAATGGAATAGAACTAGGTGCATTTTGTAAATGTAAAAGATAGAGTGCTTTACAAAAAAGAAGTCACGCGGCAATTAGTGGAACTTAAATTATTAAATTGTTATTACGATGCCTGAGGTTGTAAAAAGTGCTGCCCGAGAAATGATACAAAGGAGTTTTGTGAAGCAGAAAAGCAGACTCAAGGTACTGGCAAATAATGGTAAATAATGCTGGCAAATTTTGTCGCACCATCACATCCCTGCATCTAGGGGACTTCTTTCATGAAAAGGTCTTCATTTTTAACAATAAGTTTGAAGTTTCTGGTTTCAATATGTAAAATTGAACTTACAAGAGGCAGCTGATGTAAAGAACTTGATGAAGTCGATGGACATCGGCAGGATGAACATGAGCACCACAATAAACATGGAGACCACGCCGTCTTTCACTTTCCTGAAAATATCCGATAACCTCAGTGTTTACAAATATTCTGGATAGAGTGAAGTGGAGAGTATAGCCGAGAGAGAGAGAGTATATAGTATTGATTGAAATTTGAAAAATTAAAATAAAAAGGTAAATAAAATTCCTTTGTATGTACATTGGCATTGCCACACGTTACTTCATTGGCCTACACAAAAAAGTCGTTTGACCTGCACTTTTACAATAATGATGGTTACAATAATGATGGTTATCATTAAATGAGCTTACATTGTGGTGATGACGTCAGCCCACCCGGGCATGAAACCTGGTTTCCTGAAGATGTACAGCGCCACTGCTAGCAGAAACAGCATGCCTGAGGCCTGAAATATAATTAACATTACCACTACACATCATACACATATACACACTGAAAAACCTTCGAATGACATGAAATAGTAGATTGAATATTAATTACCCTTGTATGTTTTTTCGAAATTTCTACGTTGAAAGTTACGAGAGTCAAGAAATGGGAATCACCTTCTCGTGGAACGTGGCTGGACCGAGCTTCTTGTACTGTTCTTTGATTACTTTCATGGTATTTTCAGAGCCTGATGAGGCGCGGTTCACACGCTTAGCCGCTTCGCTATTTGGCCTGAAAAATATATTGATTAGATATTAGCTTGTTATGTATGCCGTTAAATGTACACTTATGTAAATCGATTGGATTAAGTACTAGACTAGTTTGTGTTCACAGATTTGGCCTTTATTTGTCAACGCGACGTATTGCTAATTAACAAATACGTACCTAAACAAACCCATGAAGGTGACCTGCAACGACACCCAGACGAGGAACTGCATGACCAGCATCGGCGGCGTCGAGTACACCATGAACCAGAAGAAGTCCACAGACCCAGACACCTCCGGGAACTCGCTGCAATGACAAAACTGACAGTTGTAATGAATGTGAAAAGAAATAAAAATTGGATTTTGTAAATTAATCTCATCATAATAAACTGGGTGATTTTTTATTCCGTTTCGAGAGAAACAGGGCATTTTTGTACCAAATATAGAATGTAATATATAAGGTTTGGTAAAATCAATTACGAATACTTCGGGCATTTCTCTACTGCTTATGTGAAGACGTTTAAGCAGAAAAATAATTGTCATACTCGAAAAAAAAATTTTTCTTTATATGGGCGAGTTTGCGTTTTGCGGAGAGTCACCCATACATGAGATGATTTTTTAGTTTGAGTATGATAATTATTTTTCTGCCCAAATGTCCTTACATAAGCAGTGGATCATGTGCCCGAAGTATTCGTAATAGATTTTACCAAACCTTATATTATAATATTGATACGTCATAGGTACGTACGTAGGTGGGGTACAAAGGTTTTGCTTTACGTACGTAATATTGATACGTAAAGCAAAACCTTTATACCTACTTCGTTTTACAAAAATTATGTAAACGGAAAAATAATCTTACAAGTAGTGAGCGAGCTGATGATGATAAATTATAGCCAAGAACACTCTCGATCATGTCAGCTTTCACACAAAAAAAACAAGTTAAAAATCGGTTCATCCATTTGGGAGCGATACCGCGGGCGTTATAAGCAATAATATTGCAATAATATAGTGAATGTAAGTAGATTATAAAGACACAAAAATACATACGAGTCGTATATGCCTTTGAAGGCGGAGTTGGTAGCTGTCCCCACCAGCGTGCCGCAGCCTCCCAACGTCGACGCGTACGCGATACTCAGGAAATAGCAAATCGTGATGTCGCTCGGCATCAATGACCTGAAATTATAAATGACAAATTAAAAGGGGGCGCAAATTTCATAAAATTGATTACTGGCGCCATCTTTTGACCTTAAACCATTAACGCCATGTGCTTTTATTTTTGTTATTTTATCTTTCAAATAAAGAAATATTAGCAACTTTGATTAATTCCTCTTTTTAATATCTATGATTAGCAAGAAATAACTTACTCTTCTTCTGTTTGTTTGTTGTCTGCTTGTTTTTCTTCTTTGCCGTTTTCTGGCAAAGCTCTCTTTTTATTTACATAGACTTCGCCTAGGCCTTGCTGAAATAAAATAAAATACCGGTATATGAATAAATGAGTCGATTTTCACCGTGTGATGAGTCGCTTAACAGTCTTGTTAGTTTTGTCAGCCGCAACTTGTCACCCGTATAAATTCCTCATAGCACTGAGCCACTGGGTAATGAGTTGCTGAGATATGATGTAAGATTACTAGGAACTCACACCATTTCTTTCTTACCTGCTCAAAAACTTCTAAAATGGCTTCAACGATGGGAACCATCATGGTTGTTGCTGCAGCATTTGACACCCACATCGAAATGAACATAGTCACAAATGTCAAGCCCAGGTTGAGTCTGCAAAAGAAAAATCACTTTAACTACAAAACATAGATGTAATAAATTAAAAAGACAATTATAATTTGTTAAATGACCATTGATTTAATAAACTAGGTATTGTATTTATACATAGTTCTATTTTCAATGCTCTGAATTTCCTCCAGCCTTACGTATTCCGGACAATAAAGTTCTAGTCTTGATGATTTTTATGCTGATGCTGTATAAAAATAAATACCAGTCATACTCTAGCGCCATCTTTATGTTGTATTTTAAACATATTTTACCTACCGTCTATGTGAGCAGCCAACAACTTGTACAGTCCATAACGCGACTCTTTTGGGCAGCTTCGAATGTTGGACTCCAGCAGCAATCATGAGACCACCCATGAACATCATATTCGTCTCCTTCATGTAGGCTGCGCAGACGCTGTCTGAATTCAGAATCCCTAGTGTTGGGAACAGGACGATGGGCAGCATCGAAGTGACAGGTAAGGGTAGCAGCTCCAACACCCAATACGTAGCCATGATGAGAACCACGTACATACATTTGAAAGCCTAATAAAAAAAAGTGATTAGCAACAAAAGAAATCTGGAAATAAAAATATCGTATTTGAAGGGAAACTTCTTTAGTAGCATTGAGAATGAAATTTCAAGATCGCGCCACGTCACGAAACAATTTTGTATATTTATGATATAACGCATCTGTCGGAAAGTACTTATACTTCTTACTTTAAACAACATACAACCATGGAGGATAGTTTTATTGGTCCATGAACCATGATACAACGTAACATACTAAAGTACGGTTCAATACACAGATGGCACTAGATGTACAAATTTTTATTCGTTTTTCGCATGGAGAATAGAGTAAAACCCTCCATAGCTTTTTGTTCTTTACATGGAGAATAGAGGTAAGGAGAACGATCTAGGGCCGCTATCCCCAACCCGCGGCCCGCGGGCCGCATGCGGCCCGCCGAGCCTTTATCTGCGGCCCGCGTGAAATCTGTAACCGTTAGATAAAGTTGTGAAAAAGCGTTCACAATTCCAAAAATCTCACTGAGTGAACATAATTATTATAATACATATTTGTTATTTTATTTTAGTTTGTGTCGTTAGCTCATCTTAAATGTTTAGTTTCACTCTTTTAACTACCTTGTGTTATTCTATTATTAAAACGTTAAAAGAGATGTTCTAGAAATGTATGAGGCGTGGGCCAGCCCTATGTACACTATATGTAATATAGCTACATAATATAGTAACTGTTTCCTATCCTTTATTTTATTTTATTTCACTTCGTTTCAATGCACATTTAAAATAAATTCGTCAAGGAGAGCAACACAACATGGCGGATTAGATCAGAATTAACCAAAGAATACAGTCGTACAAGGATCTTTTGGCACTTGGATGGAGGCGTGAGTGTCGCAAATAAGAACAATACTTATTACTAAAAGTGAAATTTTACAAGACGGCGATGTTAGTACTGATTTTATCCACGTGCCAAAAGGTAAGTGTCGCAACTACAAAACAATACATAATATTAAAAGTGACATTTTACAAGACGGCGATGTTAGTTCTGATTTTGTCCACGTGCCAAAAGATCCTTGTCAGACTGTATCATTTTGACAATGACATGACTTTTCACAAAGAAAAACGTATGACACTCAAGAAGATGTATTTTCCTAAAACTATCAACTACGTCAAAAGTCAAGTCAAAACAACTGTCAATGCCGCCCTAAAATAGGGTTCTCGCATTAAAAAACTCTTCAAATAATCATTTTTGTACGCACGTACCCTTCTTCAAATTACTTTTTTTGTATTTTTATGAAATTCCCTTATATTTTTCCTATTTACCTATGTGGTGTACATAGAGCTGGCCCAAAATCAAACATCTCTTTTAAACAACATATTTTTTGCCCCTAAAAAATTTTGGTTGTGGCCCGCGACACCAGGAGTACAACGGGTTTGTGGCCCGCGTAAAAAAAAGGTTGGGGACCACTGAATTCTAGGGGATAACTTGAAAAATTGTCCACCTGTAAAGACCAAGATAAAGTTCGAAAACTCACCGAAATAGCGCTAGTGTAGAAGGTGGAAATGACATGAATTTAGCAACAAGAGATGGAGTGAAGTTATTTGAAAGTTAGTTAATGGTTAGTTACAGTCGTACAAGGATCTTTTGGCACTTGGATGGGGGCGTGAGTGTCGCAAATAAGAACAATACTTATTACTAAAAGCTCAGATCAAATAAAAAACCAAGATAGCGCATGGCGTTTGTTTGAAGTGAAGCCTAAAAAACTACGCTACTTCAATTTTACACACGCGCTCACGCACACACAAGCAAAAAAGTACTTTACTTTTTGTCAGTATAGATTAGTGGTCGCGACGACTCATTCGATACTGTCGAAAAGTAGCGTACTTTTTTGCTTGTGTGTGCGTGAGCGCGTGTGTAAAATTGAAGTAGCGTAGTTTTTTAGGCTTCACTTCAAACAAACGCTACGCGCTATCTTGGTTTTTATTTGATCTGAGACTAAAAGTGAAATTTTACAAGACGGCGATGTTAGTACTGATTTTATCCACGTGCCAAAAGGTAAGTGTCGCAACTACAAAACAATACATAATACTAAAAGTGACATTTTACAAGACGGCGATGTTATTATAGTACTGATTTTGTCCACGTGCCAAAAGATCCTTGTACGACTGTACTCTATTAATTTATGGCCATTTTGTGGCGCTCTTTTTGAAATTATTCCACCCGCTACTATAGCGCCATCTTATCTTGCTCCCTTTCAACGGGCACTTTTTAATACACGAGATGGTTCTTCATGGTTGAAAGCTAAGAGGTACTTGATCTTAGGTTGAAACTTGAAAGGGAGCAAGATAAGGTGGCGCTATAGTAGCGGGTGGAAGAATTTCAAAAAGAGCGCCACAAATATGGCTTCGAGTAGAGTAGTCGATACGCGCCTCAGACTAAAGAAATACGCGCCCGTAGTGCTTCATACATAACTGGCACCGTGCCGGGTAGAAACCGGCTCGTCGACAAACGCCCTTAGGCACGATGAGAGTATTTTTGGGATTTTAACTTTTCTTTGTTTTTTTTTTTTGTGATACCTACTACATTTTCATAGCAAGACATGTGTTAAAGTTATAATATTAGACATTTGAGGTAGACATTAGGTACTCACGTTTGCATAACTTTTGTCGCTGGGATCCGTATATAAAATTGGTATAGGTAGGAGTAGAATTGGAGTAATGACGACTAATATTGATTTCCAGTAAATGGAGAAGAATAAACTGAGTCTTTGTCTAAATGTGGCACTGGAACCCTTTGAGAAGTAGTATGTTGTGCCCCTGAAACAAAAGTACAAGTATGTAAAGCCTGGCCAGAAAAAAATAACCTGCACTGGGCGCGATTATGAACTACATAGTCGCTTTAAATTCTTATTATTAAAAAGCTTAACCTATTATAAAACTGAGGGTTGAATAACTTTGAAACATATTCCCCCTTACTATTGAAAAAACAGTGTTTAAGCTATATTCCAATGTTTTGTCCTTGTCTGTCAAGCAACTTTTCCAAAGTATAAGACAAGGACATTCTACGGCTTATAAAATAGAGTATAATTATTTAATTAGTAAGAAAGTAACAATAAGCTCCGTCTATTGTCTGAGAAATTCAATTTCTTATGTATTGGTTTTAATACTAATTTACTTTACTCTTCTTACCACGATAATAATAATTATAATCCTGATTATTTCACTTAATTTATAGAACAGTAAGTGTAAGATATTTATGCAATAAACCTTATTGTACAGTAAACGGATAAAAAAACTTGTCTTACCGTCCTTCGTCCCCAACTCCATTTTCAATGGCGCTAGACATTTTTCTACTATATTAAGACTAACTTTTATGGCACTCTTCTTATCTCATTCTCAACTCTCAAGTACCTGCAACAAATCATTTTAAAATTTTAGGTTTAATTTTTTAAAGATATATAAATAATAACTGTATGCACTGTTGACTTCAGGCAGTAGGTAGTATAGTAAAATTAAAAAAGGTGCTGTCAGTGTCATTCTCTGAAATCTGAAATTAGCTGTCAAATTCGATGTAAACAAAAATAAATTCTCGCAATTATTTATAAAATCTAAATATATTTTTCTGTGAGTAAACTGAAATAATTTTTCCTGTTGAGGGTAAATGTTTAATTAAGTGAAGTAATATTCAGAAATCTCGATCTAGAAGTTTTAAAAATGAATAAAGAGGAAATAAATTCGGAGGGCGATGGTATGTAACTTAAATTTTACATTTAAATTACTTATATGTAGGCCGTAGAATAGATATAGAGCGGTATCAAAGCACTTATTTCCCTGTCCAATATAATTCTATTGCAAAGTTACTCTTGAATTAGGGAACATTATGCTCTAATAGCGTTATCTTATCATGGTTTTCACACATAATTTCTAGCCATTTACATATTTAAAACTTTACGTTGTAATAATTCTATTAATATTTTAAAAATTCAAGCTTTGGTCGTAAATTTTCAAACGGGATATATTTATCAAGATTCCAAAACATAACCTTAAAATAAAGTTAGTACTCTAACCATAGATATATAATATTAAAAATACACTAACTATTTGAAGTACTTATTCGTTATATATATTACCTAACAGTGGTAAGATACATAATTTTCTTATATTACTAGTGAAGATTTGAATCTAGCATTACTAAATAAATATCATATATTTTCAACCGATTTCCAAAAAAAGGTGGCAGGTATTATCCTGACGTTTAAATTATTAAACAATATATTTCACAATCTACTGATAGTTTGTGTTTTTTCTCTGTCACTCAATATAAAGTGAGCCGTGACAAAACTTCTGAATAAGCTATCCGACAATTATGAGGCCAGAAACAGGCCCTTGACATATTTATTAATATGAACTTAGTGTATTCTATAGCACTCCGTAATAATGACTATTACAAAGTGCATTTTAATCAACTCATATTACATAATCTTAATTGATATCCCAGGTATTAATTACTGAATATTGTATTGCAACTTGTTAATGAGTGACATTATTCATACACATACATACAGTTTGACATACTTGGCTATATAATAGGTTAAGCAGGCTACTGGCTTTTATTGTGAATTGTAAACGCTACAGACAGTTACCGTCATCCCTCTGCTTATTTGCTTGTCTATAACAGAAAAAAAAGACTAGAGCGAGTCGAACTCCCCGCTGGGTTCTGTACTAAGTACGAATGTCACAAATAGTTTAGAAATCAAGTCTCACAGTTTTTGTCAAACTAAAAACATTAATTCCCATTCCACCTATGGTGAACTCACCACTAAATTAAATAGGCCTTGTAACTTCAAACACCCAAGAGTGAAAACCCTTAATTGCACTTCGTACACAATATACTTTACAATTATTGGCCTACATTATAACAGGCACAATTGCTTGCTTTTATTTAAATTAATGTGTTGCGACAATACAATGATTTGTTGATTCAGAATTACTGCTGTTATATAATATTCAATGAATCCAAACTTATAAGTAAGCATAACAATATGATATAAATATAATAGAAAATATTTTTCCTACTGGTGAAGCATGACCAAGGTAAAAATGGGTTATATCTACAAAAAAAATATACAAAATGATTAATTGTAAATTTTTTTCGTTATTTCTAGTATTAATAAATTATCGATAAATCTAGCTTGACGGTGGACTTACTATATATATATTTTTTAATGTATGTTGAAATATATTTATCATGGCTATTACGTAATGAAATCTGAATCTATCATTGTTTTGCTATAAACTATACTAAGTACTTATATCAATATATTATTTGATTCATTCACAATGACGCACAACAGCTGGGTGAAGCCATACACAAGCAAGGGGTTAGCCCAGATGGAACAATGTAGCTAAAGCTACCATGAAATAACCTCATCTCAATAGACTTAGTTATGTGTAGTTTAATAGGAAACAGTGTATTAACCACGGTATTAAATATTTTGTGAAATTTCCGCTAATTTATTGATAGCATAAATTTTAAACAACAAACTTGCCATAAATATCATCTTCATAGAAATGCAAAATCATATAATGATAAATCAAGGATATACGTAAATTGTAATACTTAATGTATGTTCTAAAGTCTACAAATACTACTGCTTACTGCATAGCACTGCACCGAGTAGAACATTACATACATTATTATCACGTACAGACTGCTATCATACAACCATGCAAATAAAAAACAATTATGTCGCCTTCATTTCAACAGCCCACACTTTTCCACATGATTGTGGACACACCGTATGCTTGTTGTGCAATCAAATCGAAAGCTCACTATGTAGCTGTTTATCTGTTCCTCATTCTGTAATCTGTGCTGCATAATAGCTGTAAGCACTGTAGCCCAAGCAGGAACAATCGACAACCACGTATTCGTAACGTTATCGAATGTCGCCAATACAGGACGCTATCATAATTTTCATACCGACAATAGGCTACTTGACTCTATATTCGTTTTCATACATTGAAGGAGTATCTCCTTGAGTACTTGGCTTAGGAAAACGTATTCTAGCGATATCATAAACTACAAGCTTGATTGATAAATAAAGTTGATTTAAAAATATATGTATTTTCGTTTTTTAATTACTACTGATGAAAACATGTCGAAGTAACTTCCAGCAAGGATGTGATTACTGACAACACCAGACACAAACACATTAAACTGTAGCATTAAACATATACGTAGTAGTGAACATGGATATAGTACCTATGGATAGAAGACTCCGAATTTTGTAATTGCTAAAAAGAACTGTATTACCTTAGTAATAGAGTGTATTTCATAATGCACGTATCATAGAGGCAAATCCGAGCCGAGCGAGATAGCCAGGAGAGAGGCTGTGTGTCTCGTTCTTGCATGTTGCCAACCAGAAAAATGTTGGTATTTATAAAAAGTTACTTGAAAAATCTTAGATAAAACGAGTGTACTATATTATTATTTTAACAAATGTTTATAACTATATCATATTCTAATTAAAAAAGTTAGAAATAGTCATATAATACTAAATAAAAATGCAGTTTACATTAAATCTTTTTCCTTCTTTTTTTATTAGATGGTATCATTCGCAAGACAATAGATACGCCATTACACATATTTTATGCTGAACACCGGATAATATTAAATTTGAAAATAGTTTTTATTTCTTACTTCATGTATCTCCGTAACTAAGTTTTTATTATATTTTGTTTGATGATTTAACAGTCAAAATGGTGAAAAAAATGTTGTATATATTCTTGTCGAAGTGAAAGTTCTGCTGGTTGCAATATTTCGTTTATTAGTAACATTAGTAAGTTAATTGTTAATGTTAATCTAGTTATTCTAGTATAAAAGTGTTAACATTATAGCAACTGACGTTATTAAGAGTTATAATTGTACTACGTTTTGTTATAAACTAGTCAGTAGCGATAGCGACTCGCCTAGAATCGTAGTAAGCTGTAAGTACCTAGTTACTGAGAAAAAACGTGTGAAGTCGAGTATAGGTCTACCAGAATCTGATGGCATTTTAAAAAAAATAAAAAATGTGATTTTCATATGGCAATGTCAAGTATGACCCGTCAAATCAAAGTACGTGATCTGTCAACCGCTGTTAAAATTTTGTGATTAAGTTCTTGGAATTTGTTGTTTTTGTGAAAATATCCAAAAAGGCAATTCGATCTCAAGCGAGAAATATTGTTTTCTATGTCTATAGTAAAATACAGGAAGATGAAGGTGTAAATCGAACTCAAATTATAATTTAAAGCTCGTGGTAGAGTTGACCGGTAAGTTAGAGTGAGTTGTTTTGATACTTTTAGTTTTTTTATATTTTCTTAGGTAATTATTGTGACTTCTTTAAATGTGTTTCCAGTACTACTATAAGGTGAATCGTAGCTGATGGCACATCGAATGATGGTTTGTTTTTCTTGCCTGGTAAAAGGAGGAGAGGAGGAAAAAAGAAAATCAACATAAGACAGTTTCGATTTATAGTTGATTAGGAATAAAGTAAACGAGTTATATACAGCTCGGAAGGAAATTCCAACATTAAATAAACTGTGGCCAATTTAATTGTATGTTATTCGTAATAAATAAGTATATAAAGTAATTCACGATTGATTTATTTTTCATGAAATATCATTATCATTACATAGTATAAAACTAAGTCCCTTTGTTGTCTGTCCCCTATGTATGCTTAAATCTTTAAAACTACGCAACGGATTTTGATGCCGGTTTTTTTAACAGATAGAGTGATTTAACGGGAAGGTTTTAGGTATATAACATGCATAACATAGTAGAGGTACACAAATAATTTTAGAGGTTTCTAAAGTCCTAAAAAATCACATATTTTGCGCTTACATTGAAAATGCTGGCTGAACACTACGAGATAGATCAAAATTATGTACTACAGTTGTATTCATCTTTAAAAAGCCTACAAAAAAGTCCGCGATGGCATATGTCTATCTCTTAGGGATAACCCACAATAACAATTTTTTTATCCTTTACTTTGATTTTAATTAAATAGGTAATTTACAAAGCGATTTTAAGCAATACAGTATTAATCCTTATCCAATTAAGTACCTTAAATACATTGTGCATTTAAGATAGATCAATACTGCCCTTTACGGCATGTAATTTAAATGAATATTTTCGAAGATATTACAGATTTAAAATGCAGGGATATAGTGTTGCTGCGCGGCGCGGGCTCTCGCGTTTCTACATCGCGCTATCGAAAACGCGGGACGTATACAGTATAAAGAGGTTCACGAATATTTTGAACTGCAGCACAGAATACATAATAGTAACTGCAGTTCTTAATTCTTATGGAATGTCCAGAGGTGGTTTGTCAGTTTTGTTGGAATGTCAAATAACTTTACTTACTACATAGTACATAGTATAAAACAAATCGCTTTATCTGTCTGTCCCTATGTAGGTATAGTATATTGTATGCTTAATCTTGTATGCTTAGATCTTTAACGCCCGAAATTAATAATCAATCCTAATCTCATTTTAGCTATCTGAGATCAACATTTCAATACATTTCAACGATCCAAGGATTGACTTTACGTCAGTTTACGTCAATTTTTGTTTGAGAATTTAAGATTGAAATCAATCTAAGATTGTAGATACGTTATTAATTTTGGCCGTAAATCTACCTACGCAACGGATTTTGATACGAGTTTTTAAAATAATAGTCTTTAAGTATTTAGTCTTTAAGATTATGGTAAAACTTATATTCAAGTGCAAAAAATATAATATTATGTAAGTATATTATTATCAAGTGGTCGCGCATGTCGTGTCGAGGTGATAGGGTCCCATTTTTAACAATTTGCATTGGGCAAACCTAAAAACATTTTCAATATTGTATCAGAAGTATATTGCTGTAAGTAGGTAGAGAGTTATTCGCCGAAGTAGTTTTTTCTCCAAGAACACTATTCCACGCGGGCGAAGCCGCGGGCAAAAGCTAGTTTTCTATATTATACACCGAACATTCTTCACACAGTCTTATTATAATTCATGTTCAATAATACTAAAGACATAATTAAAAATTAACCAGTATCAAGATCGTTTAATCCAATTTCCCCAGTATTGCACACTACAAAATTTTATTTCCCTATTTGCCATGAGATTCTGGTACACCTATAATGCCTTTAATGATAATATAATACAGTTTTTATAGATTTTCCAACAATGAATAAATGCGACAAAAATGGCTCAATCGTGTTTAAGTAAGGCAGAGAATTACATAAAAATCTGTTACATATTAATGCAGCCGTCACTTAAAACCTTCTTGATTTTACACTATTCAATCTAGTCGACTTTTAAAGCCTCAGCTGTATGTCATTCAGTGTTTCACAATTTGTCTCACACAGCTTTGCAGTTTGCCACAGCAGAAAACATTATTGTCACCCTACTAGAAAGGGACACACGGCCTCTCTTCCAACCTCTCGCTCGGCTCGTTTTTTTGCTCACAGTAGTCTGTCCTGTTGTTATACTAGGTCCATTGTAGTGAAACGGAACGTGTTTCTCTAAATAAATAGTTCATGACATGTAAAGTATTTAAGTCAAAACGTCAAACGGAACGTTTCTTAAACTGTGGTCATACCGCCATTTTTGTCTGAGCGGACCATGAAGCATAGATACCAGGAGTCCGAACGGTATAGGCTTTTTAATAATAATTATGTACACAATAAATACGATATAACTTTCACAATTTATAGCCATTACACCGTAATGGCTATAAATTGTGAAAGTTATATCGTTTTGTAAACAAAGTAAGTTCTCACGGGGTAAGCGATTGTGTATTGTAAACGCGACAAGATAACTCATAACATTGTAATATGACGTGGAAAGAAGTAACAATGTATAAATGTTATGGCATACAGGTATGAGATAGTTTATATTCTGGAATAAACAAATTCTTTGGCATCCTGTCAATAAAAGTTAGCGAGCGATTCGCGGGATAAAAAGAGGGTAGAAACGACTCGGTATTTCTACGTTAACGCTTAAGCAAGTATTAATTGATGTTTATAATATAGATAACGCATTAATTATTAAGTTATTAGTTTACGGAGTTTTCCAATAAAGTAAATTTCCTAGACGTTAATAAGATCGTTATTGCAAATGAGTTGTTTTGTTTCCCATCTGTAAATATAACTTGTGTTAACGACCCTTAACAGTATTCGTTCAAAGTATTCAAATCAAAATTTAATAAAGCAAATCTGTGGGGTGTTTAGCGTTATGTGGTTGAGAGTGTATCCAAATTCCAAGTGGCATTTGCAGTGGAAAATTACAATAGAGATATTCAGAGATGATGCATTTGTTTTAAATCAGCAAAAATCTTATATTTTCCGAAAGGCAACATAAATATGGACCGAAAAATGCAAGAAGTACAGTAATTAGTCGCTAAATTAAAAAATAACAGGATTAAAAAAAAACATTTTTGTATAGGTAGTAGATATGAGCGCCGATAGGTGGTAGGTCGGCGGCGGCGCGCCGCCTATTTTGGGTCGGCGGCGGCGGCGTCGGCGGCGTGACCTTGAACGGGTTGAAATTTGTACTTGGATGTAAAAAAAAGTGTCGTTTACTTTGTTTATTGGGTAACATACAATTACAATTTACAATGCAATATAATTTATGAAACTTTTTGTAGTGATGAAAAAGACAACGTAATAATACAATTTTAAAGTAGGAACTACTTTGGAATTGGCAGTTAACAGTGCTTTGATTCCAAAGAGCGTAATCACTGTATCTTCTTCTATTTTCGTTTTATAAACGTACACATTTTCAAGAACTGACGTCGAAGCCATTTATGTAACTGACTGCGTAGGCTCTCTATTGATCAACCAATAATAGCGGAGATCTCAGCCTGAAAAAAGGCTGCAAAATATCCCAAACAAGCATATCTGCCTTTAGGTGGCATGGCCCCGTAGTCCAGCGCCATTCCGGTTGTCTTTCCTAGATCTGTCCGTAAACCAAATTATGTTCTTAATGTGAAGATTAATTGGGACCCAGTTCTCCCTAGCAGTTATGAAAACTAGGTATAGCTTCTAGGAGCTGTGCACCTTGATCATGGCGTCCAATGACATGGCCATGACAGGTCTCTCAAGAAGAGACTGTTGCACTGTTGCAGTTGTCCAAGTAGGGCGGAGGCTCTTTTTATCCTATCTGCCGTCATGGCCCTGAGAACAACCTTCTTAGCCTCAATAATATTTATAACTCCCCCCCACACCGATATCGGTGACGGTGGCCGGTTTAATTAAAACTAGGCCAGTTACACGACTGGCGAGAGATTAGGCGTAGGTTCTACTTTTTACATGCCCATCCGGCGCATGGATCATTTTTGTTGTCAGACAATCAGGTGATCAGCCTGCATTGTCCTAACTAAACTTGGGAAACAATATTTTTTGTTGTTCCAATGCGGGAATCGAACCCACGACTTCCGAGTTGAGAGCCAATGCTCTAACCACTAGACCAGGGGGCTGTTAATAATATGAACAAGGAACAGAGGAAGTGGAGTCAGGTGAATCAGGGTTTCAAATGCCCAAGAGTGCGCACCCATGATTATCAAACAGGACAGCCTCTGTATACTATTTAATGTTTTGATGCAGTCGACTTCTACAGCTTTTTTTCTGCGTAGTATGGCATACCACACTACGCATATGTGACAATCGCCTCACTATAGCTATGTATAACCAAGCATAGCATTGCCTTCGACCGAAGGTCTCATTTAGAGCTGATAAGTCTTGGGCAGAATCACAGAGCACATCTAGCCTTTTTCATAATGTCCTCGTGCTTATTCCAAGGGAGTCCCATAATATTTAGGATCACTCCAAGATATTCGACCTCGCTTGTTTTATCGAAGAGTGTTGGAGTTTTAGTCCCTTCAACTTCCTCTTATTGATGTTAGGTATCAATACTGTTTTATTAGGGTTGACAGTTAGCTTGACCCCTTTGCACCAATTTTGCACCTGATTGCATTAGCCCAGCGACTACTGATGCGTATTAGTATCGCTAGTATCGCTAGGTCGGATTAGAGCTTGGCTCTCAATTCGGAGGTCGTGGGTTTGATTCCCGCATTGGAACAACAAAAAAAAGGTTGTTTTCAAGTTTGGTTAGGACATTGCATTTTGGTTAGGCTGATCACCTGATTGTCTGACAGGAAAGGTGATCCATGCATCGGATGGGCAAGTAAAAAGTCGGACCAGCGCCTGATCTCTCGCCAGTCGTGTTAATTATCCGTCCCACTGGATTACGAGAGTAAAGGAAGAGAGAGTGCTTGTGTACTCCTGTATACTGAGCACATACTAGGGTACTATTAAAATAACGGCTGGCCTGGTTTCAATGAAACCAGCCACTGACACCGAAATCGGTATAGGGAGCTATTATTTTTAGATATTTACACAAGTATTTAACTTGAAAGGAGATCCCCACACTATGTACACTATATTATATAATTATTGTAAAGAAAAGAAAGAAATTTGGATTTAATTTTTTGATTATTATTAGGTCATCAGTGTATCTTTATGCATAGAACCTTCTATTGTTCAGTTCTTTTAGCAACCCATTCACTACCAGGGACCGCTCTAGCGGCGACAGTACCCCACCGCTCCGTGTGGGCATTCTTGGGTCAACCTGCCCGTGAGCGTCAAGCCCATGATAGTTGATGACGCTACTCTGTTATTGAGTGTAGTTTTGATCTACTCTATAGTAATCCTTGAAGCCAGGCTATTAGGTTAATAGATCAGGTGGAGTTTTTCCGAATGCACCTTCAATACCTAGGAAGGTGTATAGCGCAAACTTCTTATCCTCAATGGCTTTATTAATGCGATCTACTAGCTCGATCTACTCGATCAATCAGTAGATCTGCCTTTCTAATAAGAACGTTGTATTTTATGCAGAACTCTTTCGATAAGATAGGTATCACTTATGTGGATGTCCTCGTTCGTCTCCTCGTTTAAAGCACGAATGAAATAAGGCTTATAAAGGTATATATGACTTGGGTAACATGTATAATGCTCATATTCACTGACTGAAGTTACACATTATGACTATCCCTCGCTCACTCGGCGCGCCGATGTATTTTCGCGGCGGCGGCGGCGCGGTAAAATCGGCGGCGGCGGCGGCGCGCCGGCGCGGCGCTCATATCTAATAGGTAGAGCGTTTTTAATGCACTTCAACAATTTCACTTTTGTGATAACTGTATTTCGTCAACGGTTGATAGTAGATATGCTATTGCAATGACGATATTTCCTGGCTTAATATTAATGTACCTACTTTTCAAAAAGCCAATAAAAAAATTATGCATCTTCTTTATAGGATCACAGCGTAATAAAGAGATACAGTGGGCCAACGCGTTTGAAGTCGCGCGAAATGCCGCTTTTGTGTAGGTATTCGTCATTGCTGCAGGGTTGTCACAATAATGTGTTTTATTATAATCTGTTCTACATTTTGTGTATTCGTAGTATGTGTATGTAGAGTACTAGGAATAAAACAAAAAAAATATATATATAGAAGTATTAATGAAGAGTTTTATTATAAAAAATACAAATGCGTATACAAAAGCTCAGGGTTAGCATGATATATATATATATCAATTGATATTTATGCTTGATATATATCAAGATTGATATTTATATTTTAAAATGTAAAAGAATGTTTTAAATGTAAAAAATCTTACATCAACACAGGTCTTATTTTCCGAGAGTTTCACAAGCCTAGGTCATCAAAAACTTGCTATTTGAAACGACATTAACTAATCATAGCCGTCGACGCGGCTTGTAACGGCTTATGACACCCACGTGACCCCCTGTTTTTCGGAAGAAAATTCCTTGTTTGTTCTTATACTATTGTTATACCATTTATACCATGTGTCAAATTAATTCGACTGATAAAATTAATACACTTTTTTTTCTTCTTCTGGTTATAAACAAAAGTCATTTTATGGATTTAATACTTAAATTGATACTCAAAAGTATATATCGTTGATTTTTAATTTATTTGAAAACTTTGAATATCAATAACAAATAAATGAGTTTACTTCCCTAATTTTAAATTATCAGACATACAAATTACTATTATATAGAGTATGTATAGAGTATGAAATTTGTATGTAATTTTGAAAATATCAAAAATATCAAAAAATCAAAAATATCGGATATTCAAAGATATCTGATATTTTAATATTTATTATAAATATCGGATATTTACGAACCCTGCAAAAGCTACAAATGCGAAACTGAAAGGTATTTTCGACATTTGGATTTAATAGTTTTTAGATTGCGATTGTTGAATTTGACGATGTAGCTAGTAAATTCTCATACGTTGATACAATTTTATTAAAAATTCTGACGGGAAACAGGCGCATGGTTTTGTATTAAAATTAATCTTCTTTAGCTGTTCATATAATTGACCATTGTAAATAAGTACCTACATACAACTCGAACGAAACACTGTCACAAACCACTTAAAACAATCAAATTAAAAAGCGTCAACCCCGACTGACGTGTCCCAAGCGAGTGTATGGCAGCTTGGGCTCGCTAAGCCTCTCTCACCTCGCACGCCCCGCACGATTGCTCTGTCTAGACGTGTCCGTTGGACGACTGTAGGTAAGTTCCATAGGCTGTGATAGGATATTTTTAGTTCCGTAGCATTTCAAACGTTGCCATATTAGAAAATATCTATTTAGGCAAAAAAATCCTACGATAGAGCACACACCATGTACAGATTCTGTCAGTTTCTCAGCTTAAACGACCTTGAAATTTCACATAATCATGGTTATCGTTATTTAAATAATATGTCGTCATAATAATTCATGTTTTATATTTTAGCACATTCCGATATTTGACCACAACAAGGACATTTAGGTGTAAATCAATTTACACCACCGTAATTTGTTGACAGTAGTTTTTGGCAGGACACATTATGATGGAACTTTGTTCTTTTATAATATATTGTCTAAAAGGGTTTTAAAATATTGTTATGTGAGATGGCACTTAAGAAAATTATGTATGCGTAAATATACATACATAATATGTTTACCGCATAGTGATTAGAGATGAAAATTCCCCGGAAAGTTTCCTTTTCTACGGAATACTTCCTGAAAACTTCCTGAAAATTTCCAAATTTGGAAGTTTTCAAAATATATGTCTTTTAGAATGTTTATGAATAATATTATATAATATAACTTACCAGGGATGATTGTACCTAAAATCTAAACAATTTACCTAAGGAAAAATTAAATAAAAATGTATCTCTCCCTACAAGAGTTACCCCCGACTCGTCACTCCTTCGATTCGTCACCAAAAATTTTATCTTTACGTCTACCCCCGACTCGTCACGACTAATAATGATAATAAATTACTATTCAGACTAGATCAGATCACTTGATTGACTTTAGTATGAAAAGTTGTAACTAGGTATAATTTGTTTTACGTCCTTTTTACGTCTGACAGTTTCATTGTCTGAACACACCGTCTAAGTTTGTCGAATGATTTCAATTTTACCCTTAGAATATAGCTTTATATTATAATTTCAGTAAATAATTATTTATGTATATCATTTTAGTAAACAACATAATTTCATTATGAAGACAAATTTAACCAGATATACGAGTGAGTTCATGTAGTCAATAATTTTATTATAAACTGTCTTATTAACTACTAGCTGGTGCCCGCAACTTCGTTTGCATAGAATTAGTAAATGGAAACGAAACCCTTTTTACCCGACTACGGCGAAGGCAAAAGGAAGGATAATGATTTTGGCTGTCTATCTATATTATTTCCTGACTGCAGAAGGTGTTTGGTATCAAAATAAAGAGCTTAAAGAGACCATTCCAAATATCTAGAACACATAGGTATACTAAAATGGTCAAGTATGAGTCTGACTCAAAAAAAAATATTCATACCCCCGTTCATCCCATTAGGGGTTGAATATCGAAAAATTATGAAACGTGTGCTAATTATTTTCTTTAAGGACTACATTGACAAAGTTCCAAGCCTCATTCCAAAAACTTACCCATACAGAGTTTAGTACCCCTTTTTACCCCTAAAAACATTGAATTTTAGAAAATTTTGAATTAGTCTTAGTAAATCATGCCAAAGAGTAATATCACCAAATCCCAAACAGATCAGACCACAAACAAAAAAGTTACATACAAGGTTGAGAAGGGGTCTCAGGGGTCTTTTACCCCTTTTGGGGGTGAATTTCGCAAAAATCCCTGCCAAAGGAAGCCATGGTCCAAATATTACGTTTCTATCTTCAGTAGTTTTGCCTCGACGTTGATGAAAAAAATTTCATTCATACCCTTTGGGGATTGAATATCGAAAAATCATGAAACACATGTTTATTTATTTTCTTTAAGACTACGATTACAAAGTTTCAAGCTGAAACGCTTATTTAATATGTTTTCCCCATACAGAGTATAGTACCCCTTTTTAGCCCTTAAAAAATCGAACTTTAGAAAATATTGAATTATAGTTTTAGGTAATCATGTCAAAGAACAATCTTACGAAATTTCAAAGAGATCTGACCACAAACAAAAAAGTTACATTTAAACGTTTATATACCTTTAGGGGATGAATTTCGCAAAATTCCTTCTTAGGGGATCTATACGTCACAAAAGGAAGCCACGGTCCAAATTTTACGTTTCTAGCTTCAATAGTTTTACCTCGGCGTTGATGAATCAGTCAGGCGTTGTTACTTTATATAATACTAGCTGGTACCCGCAACTTTGTTTGCGTGGAAATAGTAAATGGAAACGAAAACCTTTATACCCGACTACGGCGAAGTCAAAAGAAAGGATAATGATTTTGGCTGTCTGTGCATATTATTACCTGACTGCAGAAGGTGTTTGTTATCAAAATAAAGAGCTTGAAAGGACCATTCCAAAAACATACAACAGATGTATATGGAAAATGGTCAAGCATTGTTTGACTCTGAAAAAAAGACATTCATATCCCCGTTCATCTTTTTAGGGGTTGAATATCGAAAAATCATGAAACATGCGCTTATTTTTTATGTTAGTTAGTTACTTCCAACCCGAAATGCTCATTTAATAAAAAAATTCCATACAAAGTTTAGTACCCCTTTTTACCCCTTAAGAGATCAAATTTTAGAAAATATTGAATTAGAGTTTTAGCAAATTATCCCAAAGGGCAACATCACGAAATTTCAAACAGATCTGACCATAAAAAAAGTTACATACAATTGTTTATCAACAATTGTATGTAACTTTTTTTATGGTATCCCAGTTTTTACCCCTTTAGGGGGTGAATTTCGCAAAATCCCTTCTTAATGAACCTATGCGTCTCAAAAGGAAGCTACGGTCCGATTACTACTTTTCTAGCTTCAGTAGTTTTGCCTCGGCGTTGATGAAAATAAAAGATATTCATACCCCCTTTCATCCTTTTAGGGGTTGAATATCGAAGAATAATTAAACACATGTTTATTAATTTCTTTCAGGACTCCATTTATAAAGTTCCAAGCCTAAACGCTCATTTAATATTTTTTCCCCATACAAAATTTAGTACCCCTTTTTACCCCTTAAAAGATCGAATTTTCGAAAATATTTAATTAGAGTTTTAGTAAATCATGCCAAAGAACAACATCACGAAATTCCAAACAGATCTGATTACAAACAAAAAAGTTACATACAAACGTTTATACCCCTTTTTACCCCTTTAAGGGATGAATTCGCAAAATTCCTTCTGAGTGGACCTACACGTCACAAAAGGAAGCCACGGTCAAAAATTTACGTTTCTAGCTTCAGTAGTTTTGCTTCGGCGTTGATGAATCAGTCAGGCGTTGTTACTTTATACTCGTATAATAGAAGATAATAAGAAGATAAAGCGATAGTGTAGGTATTTAAAAATTGAAATCGCGTACTGAATCGCTGCGAGACATAGGCACGGTAGGTACACTGAACTATACGATCAATAAGTTAAATTTTAAATAAAAAGAAAACATAGACTTAATACGACCTTATAAAACATAACCAAATACCTACATGTTGGTGTCAATAGATGGCGTTGAGTCAAGGTTCGTGCTTATTGTGTTCAATTGAATCTAAACTATAAAAACTATCTAATATTAGTGTAATTTACATTTAAAACAACTATTTTTAATAGATAAATGATCAGTTTTGAAAACTTCCTCATGGGGAAATATTCAGGAAGTTTTCAAGTAAACTTCCTGAAACTTTCCCGAAAATTTCCAAAATTTCGGAAACTTTCCGGAATTTTCACCTCTAATAGTGATACGCATTATTTTGCTGTAAAAATATTAAATTAAACGATTTAATTGCTATTTATATCCTAAATAATTCTTATTTTTCTTGAAACTTTTAGTATTACGAAGTAACTAGTTACTAGGTATTTACTAATAAATATTGTAAGAAATCTATGCTGCTTATGTACCTATAAATTACGATATTATACTAAACCTAACATTAGTGTCATGCGCTAGAATATACTTTGATCTAACCTTAATAAGGACTTCTATAGTAGAACCTGATTAGGAACCTTGATCTAGGATTCTAGAATCTAGATTGTCGCGATTGACCTCTTGTGGTGATTAACAGCTGTTCCTAGAACGGTTTCATTATCGACATACGGGCTACGGCTTATATAAACCGCTTTATAACCTTTTTAACATATTATTGTGTAGTGTGTGTGTAGGCAACAGGCTCCGTGGTCTAGTGGTTAGCGCATTGGCTCTCAACTCGGAGGTCGTGGGTTCGAATCCCGCATTGGAACAACAAAAAATGTTGTTTCCAAGTTTGGTTAGGACATTGCATGCTGATCACCTGATTGTCTGATAAGAAAGATGATCCATGCGTCGGATGGGCATGTAAAAAGTCGTACCTGCGCCTCATCTCTCGTCAGTCGTGTCGGTTATCCGTTCCACTGGATTACGAGAGTAAAGGAAGAGAGTGCTCTTGAGTACTGCGCACACACTTGGGCACTATAAAATTACTCCTGCGTAACTGGCCTGGTTTCAATGAAACCGGCCACAGTCACCGAGGAATCGAACCCACGACCTCCGAGTCGAGAGCGAATGCTGTAACCACTAGACCACGGAGAAACATTGTTGATGAAGATGTTAAATATCAGCCTTATTAGCTTAAGTATCTTCTAGCAGCTAGAACATGCTAGACAATTTCATAGAACAGGAAAATACTACTTTGCTAAAAATTTTAAAAATTATAATAAAGATGTACGTAAGTGTTTTAAAATTCAATATAAATTATTCAAAATGTACGGCCAATTGTTTTTGTGGTCTCGTATTTCGTGAATAATTAACTTTTCACCTGTTGTACTGATTCCAATGAGTAGTTTTCATGTCGAGACTAGGTTTCCATTTTCGTGTACATATATTCATTAATTGTTATGTATTAACTATTTGAAACTTTGTATAACATCTTTGGGTTTATAATAATTATTGCCTACCCAACAGATCACTCGAATGGTGATGCAGGTATTGCTTACCCAACATCTCTCAAATTACATGAGACGACAGATCTCTCGAATTGCATACAAAATGGTGATGCGGGTACTGCTTATCCAACAGATCTCTCGAATTGCATGCAAAATGGTGATGCAGGTACTGCTTATCTAATAGATCTCTTGAATTGCATACAAAATGGTGATGCAGGTATTGCTTATCTAACAGATCTCCCGAATTGCATGCAAAATGGTGATGCAGTTACTGCTTATCTACAAATCTCTTGAATTGCATACAAAACGGTGATGCAGGTACTGCTTATCCAACAGATGTCTCGAATTGCATGCAAAATGGTGATGCAGGTACTGCTTATCTAACAGATCTCTTGAATTGCATACAAATGGTGATGTAGGTATTGCTTATCTAACAGATCTCCCTGAATTGCATGCAAAATGGTGATGCAGGTACTGCTTATCTAACAGATCTCTTGAATTGCATACAAAATGGTGATGCAGGTATTGCTTATCTAACAGATCTCTCGAATTGCATGCAAAATGGTGATGCAGGTACTGCTTATCCAACAGATCTCTCGAATTGCATGCAAAATGGTGATGCAAGTACTGCTTATCTAACAGATCTCTTGAATTGCATGCAAATGGTGATGCAGGTATTGCTTATCTAACAGATCCTTGAATTGCATGCAAAATGGTGATGCAGGTATTGCCTACCCAACAGATCTCTCGAATTGCAAGCCAGATGCTGGTAGACAGCGCAACGATGGCAGCTCAAGCGGTGGAGAATTGTAAAAGGCTAGTGATTACGCTGCCTCAGTTCACACCGAGACCGGACGTGGCTCTTTTTAACCGACTTCCAAAAAAAGGAGGCGGTTATTAAGACAGCGATTCAAAATTGAACTTTATTCACTATACAAAAAGATACGCTATGTTAAAAAGCTGACCCTAATTGACTTATTCACTTTACATTGAGAACATGCTACTTAGTAGAGACGTTATTGTTCGATGATGATGATGCTGATGGATTCCCTAAAAGTAATCTTTATTTCTCCTGTGTATAGTGCAATCCCTTTGGTCTACGATAGGCAATAGCACGTATTAAATGATCATACGAAGACAATCGTTATTGTGTTTCATGGACGTGATTGCAATTGTAATTTTTTTATTCGACTATAAAAAGTTTATCTTTTTATAGTCGAATAAGCTGGGAATGTTCCTAAGGCATCAAGGTTTATTTTTTAGTTTCTATTTAAAACTAATCTCAAAAGAATTAACAACTAATTATTTACTACATTGTAAAACACGTATAATTCTAAATAAATGTAAATCAGAAGAACACTTTAAAGAAGTCAATCATTTGATTGAATGAAGATTGATGACACAGATCTTAATTGGCCTGTTTATATTTTGTCGCGCTCTGCTGCTTATCAGTCGAATAAGCATACAGCCTAGGCTATAAAACTTACCACTATACAGTGGCCGCATTCTAGAATTTTGTGGTGAGCGGCGCAGCAGCGGCGGGCAGCGACAGCACCGCGAAATTCGAGGCCAAAATCTTATTAGTCAGCACTCAGCATTTGTATATGAAATAATATTTACACGCCAAATATGGAGTAGTCAGTACTTAGTACATACATATATTCTGCATAAAATGATTCCAAGATATGTTGTGGGGGTAATGACTTGCTGGTTGCTAGGTTATAGGTAGTAGTGATATTTAGTTTTACAGTTGTTTTTAATTCTTTGCTTGTATATTTGCTTGTTCGGCCTTTCTGGTGGATTAGACTGGAACTAACATGTTCGTGGGACCACAAAATTACAATGTTCAAGAAAATATGAAGTATATAAAAACTTTGAAAGGTTGAATACTAATTATCTGCATCTACGCAGCTTAGTTCGCGCGATGTTGGTAACCCTGAATTTTAGCAATTTAAATCGTAATGCTGACGCAAAGGCACGCCCCCAGCCCAGGCTGACCCGCGCGCGTCATAATATTATTACGCAATACTTTCACCTTGGACTCCGGCTTATTCTTGGGAATTTTTATAGCGCTCCTGTGTGTCACTGAAGCGGTTATATTTATACTGGCTGAGAACTGTAGATAGGATGATACGTAGCGCAGCTTAAAGAAGCTATGAAATCATTGAAGTATAAATGATTAAATATTAATATTAAAACGTGAAGCAAAACCTTTCAGTACAATTTGACGAGAATTGTGCGAACGGAGGAGTATTTGGCACAGTTAAAGTTTATGTGTAGGAAGGTCTGCAGAAAGCTAATATTTTCAAATAATGCTTAAAAATACATAAAAATAATAACAATACACACTACCTCAAATTATTAACACACACTATTGTGCTTTTGATAGATACAATTTTGTTACGCGTTAACGTTTGTAAATTATTAAAAAATTATAAGAATTAATATGGACGAATATCGACCACTCACAGGCCTACCTCTAGTTGTATGAAACGTCGTTGTTTGTTTTGAAGGACTAGGACTCGCTAGTCCTTCAAAACAAACAACTACTAAACTTCACTCCTAGACTCTATGAGTGAAGATGATACCATTAACATCTAGGCTAGTCCTAGTTCTTCATAACAAACAACTACTAAACTTCACTCCTAGACTGTCTATGAGTGAAGATGATAATGGCTGTGTTCCACGGAATATAGCGCTAACATACGTAAGCAAAATGGCGACCGCTGGCATTAAATAAGCAAAATGGCGGATTTTACTTTTCGCGGAATACAGCCTATCAGCTGATCCAACTTCAACATTATAAAGTGTATCTTTTTGTGTTTACATAGGTTTTCCAGTAACAGATATTGCAAGGAAAATGAGTAATGGACGCAAAGCATCATCGCAATATGTAACACAAAAATAGTATAATAAATCTAGCTGTCCCGACATACGTTGTTCGGTCTTATCAATGATCTATAACCAAACAAGTAAACTGAATGCACGGGAATTAGTATGGGAAAATTCATTTGTCGTTTTTAGTATTTTCCTCGTAATTTTTCTAATATTTCTCACCGTTTAAGCCTTTCCTGGACTACCACAATTATACCAAGACCAAAACTAGTCAAATCGGTCCAGCCGTTCTCGAATTTTAACGAGACATTGTAATTGCAATCCATTTTTATATGCCACCGTTAAATTGTAAAAACCGATAGATTGTAATATTACTAGAGATATTATAATATGTCGACAGATTCTCAAATAAAAATTTCTCCTTACAATTATACGCATTATTTTTCGTTATATTGTAATATTTACCTTACCGATTGGTTAAACGGCAAGTGCCCCGCGCCGCCATATTGTTTGCTTTTTCATAATAATAATTATGACGAAAAATAATGCGTACAATTGTAAGGAGAAATTTTTATTTGACAATCTGTCGACATATTATAATATCTCTAGTAATATTACAATCAAAGAAGAAGAATAAGAAGATATGTGTGAAATTAATTTAATTCTATGCAATTTCCTTCGAGAAAAATACTAAGATGATTATAATAAGGTATTTTGTTTTGACGATTTTCCTCAACCCACATGTAACAGGCTGAAACAATTATTGATGCCATGAGAGATGAGAGCGAGGTTACTTTCTTTCCGGCGAATTCTGCTTTTAAACCGAGGTTAAATCGGGATATGCAAGGAGAGCCGCGGAATGGCGCCTAAAACCATACCAGAAATAGACTGAAGGTTGATCGGATCACAGACGTGCGTAAATACGTTGTTTGCTTTTTTTAAATTGAAAATAGACTCAGCTGAGCATGTGATATATTACATAACAATTGAAAACAATTTTTTGTGCAAAAGAAACTGTTATTCGTCAATCAGTCACGCGTCTAAAATCTAAATCGACGAGTTATGGAAATTGAAATACGATGTTTGACGAATTTTAATTTTGGAAAACAATATTGTACTCAATATTCACATAAGTTCTGGACTTGCCGTTTTGCTCATCGCAGTTTGAAGTGGACTAGAAACCTTAACCAGCCAAGACTAATCGCTTTCAGAAAGGGTGCGTAAAAGACCAACGTTGCAGATTTCTAAAGTCCTAAACTTCATAATTTTATTCAATGTTCTTCTACACTAAATGAAAAGAGCACATTACATCCAATAGGTCACGCATCCAACTGGTTTGATGCGATATATTTCAAATATACACATGTCCTGTCGTAGATGTCCAAGAATTTGTCAGCCCATTGGCCATTATGGCGTCTATATACCTGGTCAAGGACGGTTTCCGCGTATCGAAACCTGTTTTTAGAGCGTGTAGATTGTTTCTTATTAAGTTTTGCTTCATTGTTTTGATTACAAAGTATTTTTTTATAATTAGGATTAGTAATTTTATCATCATCTCCTTAATTTATTACATGTATGATGTAAGGCATTTTCATTCTTTTCATACGTAGTTTTGTAAACCTTGCATAAATTCTGTTATGCCTTTGTTTATTAACAGTTTTGTAGAAGGACCTACTATTGTTTGTTCTTAGTTTTAAATATACGGTGCGACTAACGAGAGAATGCGCTATGACATCGACACCGACGAAATAAATTCCTGCCTGGACGTAATCGTATGGGTGATGCAATTTTGAAATCTTTCTAATTTCTAATTTCTCCGTTTTTCCCTTATATATTCTGAGTCCTGACTCCTGGCCAACTGCCAGGCGCGGCGTCAGGTTCACTTTCTTTCTTTGGGTGAACTCCATCCTTTTTAGGGGAACCTATACTAATAAATATATACTCCAGGAACCCTTAAAGTTTAGCTTTGTCCGTCCGTCTGTCAGTCCGCCCTTCTTTCTTCTGTAATTATGAATATAAATGGATTAACTTTAGTATATATAATGTGTATAGATCTCGGTTTTGCATAATAAAATAATAATAATTTTATATTTTAAGAGTGGCTCTCCAAACATGACTTGAAGCGGGGATGAAAAATTATTTGGGTGAAGAATCAAGTATCGTTGAATAGGTCTTTTAATATAAAGGCATAGTTTTGTACATGACTTTTTTACAAACTCAAGCATTTTCGAGTCCAAAAAAAGTAAGTGTCCATGCTGATAGAGCATGCTAAAAACTCTTTAGGCAAATTATTTTAAGCGAAATCGGGCAATAACTTTTAAGTATTTCAAAGAAAACCTATTATGCGTTGATAGTTACGGAATCCTCGTGATACATGTTCTTAGTAAGGTTTGTGTGCAAAATATTAATATGTTTTACACACAATTTTTGCATCGAAAATTATTCTTTGTCACAATTCACAATTTTGTTTCCACAAAACAAAATGGGTTAGTTAACACGAATTAACGGATATTGGTTAACAGCACTGATAAGGTTTTCCGCACTAGCTACTTGTGGTTTATTGTTGTTCCAAAACAAAATTATTCAATCCTGAGGGTCTGACAGGCAATTCAATATTATTTTTTTACTATTACATGCAATAATACCATCAACATCATTATTATTAACGTTTTATATCACACATTAATGTAGAGTATTGTAGAGTTCATTACTATTTTAGACATTACTGGGGTGTATGTTATTTTAGGATCTTTAACTTCAGCTTTTAGGCTTTAACTCAGCGGGTCTAAAAAGGCCACTTGCGCAATATCATTGCAATATTGCTATTTGACACTAAAGCAATTCTGCTTGTAAATCTGTCAAATGAATGTATTTCAGCCAATTTCTGCATATGAATTGTATCCAAATCATATTATGAATTGCAATTCAAGTGGCCATTTTACGATCGCTGTCATCTTTCATACAGTAATTCATAACAAGAATTGTAAATGAATTGCCAAAACGGCCTTTTTAGACCTGCAGGTCAGTTCAAAATTAACTCTATTCACCAAAAGATACACGTTTCATATGACACCAGCCATACACTGCATATGCGCGATGCTGCGCGGTACAACCTGACATTCGAACTCTCACAATGAAACGTGTATCTTCTTGTTTAATGAATAAAGTTCAATGTAGAGTTATCTTTAAAGCAGCGCCGCGTCGGGTATTGTTTGTTTTCGGTGTGAACTGAACCTCAATTCTCGTATTTAAAGTAGATAATTTAAACAGTCAATTTTACTTTGTTTGGATTGAAAGTGTAGCGTCTTGTTACGATGAACGGATTTTATGACGTTTCGACCAATCAGAGCGCGTTTCACGTTGGTTCAACGTTCATAAAAACATCTATTGGGAGTATAGGCGTATCGGGACTTGATTGTAATTGTATTAATGCAGGTTTTATTTAGCAGAATTGCCTCTCTGATCTTTAGGATTATAATACAATACATATTGGAAAACATTTGTATTAGCAAAGTTCATACATCGTCGAGAGTCAGGACTATCAATTTTAATGTCATTAATCACTATTAGAGCATGCGTTTTCTCATTAACGACTAAATGCACATCTTTGGCTAATTGCCACAGGCAAATTACTCCTAAACAGAGTAGGTACTTCACATGATAGTCTCTAGTAATAAATTTATTTCATTACACTATCTATAATTTCCTAATACTAACTTTTTTATATTATGGTATATTTTAAGTATTTCATGGTCGTTTTTAGAGTTCCGTAGTTCACATCTCGGAACCCTCATAGTTTCCTTATATCCGTCCGTCCTCGGCTTACCTTCCAAATGGTTAGTGCTACATAGATTAAATTTTGCATTATGTGTATTTACCTTGCTGATAGTGCTATAGTAAAATGATGAAATATTTTTTTGGGGGTACGTACCGTGCGGTTCATTTTTTCTCGCGCGTACATAATAGTGTGAGGTATCATATATAATCATTACATAGATCTTTTGGATTTAGGTATCCGTTCCCATTTGCAGGATATTAAATGTTATTTAAAGCGCATTTTTTATTAAAATTTTCGAGCCAGTCGTTTAGATTTTAGAGAGAGAGAGGGAACGGGTACCCTACCCGTTCCCTCTCTCTCTCTAAAATCTAAACGACTGGCTCGAAAATTCGGAAAAACATTATGATGGTAGTCTATGAAATGAACTTTGAAAGAAATCTACAACGGCTTAATTTTGTTAGTCCAGGATAACTCCTAGAGGCCAATTTGTAAAATGCACTTACTTCGTACAAAATAACAAAATAATTTTAAATATTGGTACGAAACCCTCGTGTGCAAAACCCACTCCCACTTTGACAGTTTTTTAAATTAGTATTGTTAGTTTTTAGTCTACGTCAACGATATGACCTAATCCTACCCCGGTATTCTGAATTAGTACCATCACTTGTTTTTTCCTATTTTCCTCCTGCCCATAATTTCCCTGTTTGTGGTTTATAATGCTATCAAAGACTTGTCAGCTTGTCCCTACCGTCGGAAACTCCTACGTCACGCTTGCCACGTCACATAATGATAGTCCATTGTTTCTAAGATCTATCGTTTTCGAAATTCATAACAGACCTTGAACTTTCTAACGTAGGTTCACTAAAACGAGTCTTTTATAGCCTTTTTATTATGTCCACTCATAAAGATTCACCTGTCTATAGCGTGATCGGCTTTTCTTATTTTGACAATAATTATCATTTGCATATTCCATGTAAACCGCCTTTTTGTATGGAATAAGACCGACGAATGAGTAGACAAAGTGCCTTATTGCAAGCGATAAGTGTTATTTCACGACGGTTTTCTCTGAGGCCCTAGTGTCTTTTTGGTCGAAACATAGCATGGCTCTCCCACGTCAAAACTCCTAATTCGCTGAAGTCTTCTCATAAAATTTATTTGCATCTACTAAGATTTCTTCCTTGTGTATTGCGAGTAACGACCGGGAGACCTTGCAGCCTTTCTTTCCTGATTTGCTATCAATTCAAATTAAATATGGCGGCCGTGTACGGAAAGCCGCTAATTGTTTGCGTTTTTTTATTTCTTGTTTCATTAAGATACTATAGTAGATTTGAGGATTTTTCAAAGAATTAGATAGATAACACTGGTTCTGTGCTTTGTTTGTCCGTAATCCGTATGCTCCAATTTATCTAGCTAAAAATCGCTCGTTTAAATTCATATGTAAAATTGTTGCCAGAATCTATGTTGCCAGGGTTTTATATATTTTCGATAGCTTGTACCTAATAGGTTTTACATTCAATTTTTTTTTTTTGGTCTAAGGACTTATGGAGACTTAAGGAATGTAAACCTAAATTCATGGTAGTTAGAGATATAGGTGTATGTTGTAGATGTTTATTTATTCCAGTTTCTAGGTAAGTTAGAGCAACTTGTGTCGGGTCAGCTAGTATTTAATCCGAATTCCAATACTCATATTAGATTTTTTCTATAATTCTGATTACTGACCTCGACAAATTCTTGCTTTTCGCACATAAATACGCAACTTTTGGATACATTTTAATATCATCACTATTCACTACGTATTTGTCATTCGTCATAGCAATCATTAATTAACGTTTCATAAGATTAATAATAACATATATTATATCTCAAAGTATTTCTAGAACTTAGGTAACAACTCACAAATGGAAAGCACATCTATCATACATGCTCGAAAGATTTTAGGTCACAAGCAAAAATCGACTTTTGTTTTAACTCAGACATAGCGTCTAGACATGTTATCTGTTTATACAGTCTGGACACATTGTCTTTATCGTGTGAAAGGATGAGATAGATATACATTACGTAAATATCTCACCATGCTATTAGCAATTTAAGATAATGATATAAAAGAGTATTGTAAATGCATGTGCATTAAATTTTTTTTTCTTGATTATTATTATATAACAATAATAATGCTTCCGTCAGGTGACTAATTACGGATAACTAGTAGCAGTTATTTGCGCATTAAAATAATTAGAAACGGTTATTATTTAAACAATAACTCCTTATCCTTTGAAAATTATTGGATAAATTTGCTCCAAAATCTGACAATTCAATTTAGTAACATAAAACAGGTACAGGATTATATTGGACCTATACTTAAATGTAAGATGTACAAAGTTGCAATAATATACAGTACAGCCGCTGCCCCTAAAATCAATGCTCTTCCATAAACGTACTTGGCCCTTCCGCGTGCACGTTTATTTTCAGACGGTGTGGGTCAATGTATTCGTCACGTGATCCGTGATCCACTTGCTAAATATTATCCTGTCCTCTATAAGCCAGTATATTTATCATGAGAAAATTCTTTGTGACTAATTTTCTGGATTGTACACTTTGTAATGCTAAAATATAATCCTTCATCTAATATAAATTGTGCCCTTCTTCAAATTTACAACTATGTAAGTACATTACTTAACGTAAATTCAGTGTTTTCTTGCAAATGAGTAATTAATTGATCGTTGCATAGTTCTCTTTTTATTTTTCCAATCATTAATACTTTTTGTCATAGATTCCGGTTTTGTATTCCCAGAAGTCAGGATACAAATCGAAATTTCAAATTTGTAATGTCGAATTTCAACAGAATCCAAAGCAGATTCTCAGTAACTGACCTCTTTTCTTAGTTTTGGAATGATTGTGTGATGTAATATTTTTAGAAGGTTTAAAAGTTTAAAAGCATGAGCCCTTTGGGTGAAACAAAACGTAGAAGTTGCTTAGAGAATTATGGGTTCAGCCCATTACAACATTTTAAGGTAACCAAATCATATAATAGGTATTGACTAGTTCATAGATTACTCATTATTCTAGAATGACTTTTGTCTAGATTTTTTTCAAAGAACAGTACATAATCATGAAAAGACGTTGGGCAGCAGCTCATATAGCCGCTATTTAAAATAGTGTCGACCACAAACCAAAATACTGTAATTATTTAAATTCAGATCAATGGAGAAGTGGAGATAATCAATATATTGTTAATCATAATAATTAATATGAATATTCGTTGAAATGAGTTAAAATGTATGAGAATTTACCGCACCTACTGGAGACATGCGATCTGTCACCTTGTCGTTGTAATTTAGATGTAATTTCGTTTGCATCTAGCGTAATTTTGTCTTTGATTGCCATAGCAAAGTGTTCCTTAGGAAATTTCCAGTGTTAGTCCAGTTCTTTAAGTCCTTAGGATTCAACATACAAATTTCTCATAATGGCAGCTGCAGGCTCCTGAGAGAATTAGACATTACCACTACACATTCAACCGCTACTCGAAAGTTTTAACTAGATAACGCGCATGTGCTACTAGCGGAATTATAATACGGAAACTTTTAACTGTAATGTTCGCGAATAAAATTAGGGAGTTTCCAGTAGGTATAATTAAACTTTATTTTATCATCTGGTTCGCAGTTTATGTGCAATTATCACTTTAACGACATGTTTACGGATAGATTTTTGTAAGTGAAAATTTTGAAACTTGGTGAAACGAAATAGCGACATTTAATGGAGACAACCACACACATCTATATTATGATTTGAAAGACAGAGATGTTATTAATATAATATTATATAATTTCTGAGAGAATTAGGTATCCTTTTATTTTAAGATTTTCTATTATCTATCACGTATGATTCATACCTTATGTTTTTACCTATTTAATATATTTTTTCACTGCGTCTGCTTAGCGTACACTTGCATGCTCTTAACATATGACCTAAGAGGCCTAAGGCTATCTGTTACCTACTACGAGAATTGCTGATATCTATTGAATCGTAATTATTACTTAATAATTAACCTTCACCCCTTATATTATCGAATGTAATGTCTTTTCAATGTCAAGAGAATCATCCGATATTATGCATTTTTGTATCAATTGAATCTGAGTTATTAATTTACTTTCTAAACATTCTAATTCTAAACTGTCATAATAATATAATTATTTACAGACATAAAACCTGTAATCAAATTTGATTGAATGAAACAAATAAAATAGGTAGTTATATTAATAATTATGTTATAAAACTTACAAATCTGTCTAAGCCTGGAAATTATGTGGATCATTCCCATAGATGTCTTCTTTACGTGTATAGATCATACAGAATATGATTATTTCATAGAGTTAAATAAGTATTTATATATTGAAACGTGACTAGAAGAAAAGGGGCAGATATTTATGTTCGGTATCTAGGTCAATATAAAGTCCGTGTCAAGTGAGATTTCCAAGAAACAATGGACCCGACTGTCCTCTGTTAGCACGCGATCAAAACGATTGATTCTAATATTTCATAATCACTTATAGATAAATTAGTTTAGGTAGGTAATTATCCTCTTAACAGTGCGCTAGTCAGTCTCGAACTCAGTGCGGCGCGCGGGGTAAATGCTTGTTATTTCACCTCACATCGGGGAAAAAAGGATATTATACCCATAAAATAGTAATCAATAAAGAGAAGCAGGCTATAGGACACACATTTATACTGCTTTGTAAAGTATTTTAGAAAAGGCGTCCTTAAATTACGCAAATCGACACTCAGCTGTTGGTGTTTTATGAAAAAACTAGGTATATAGTATTTTTGGCTAAAGTAAAATTATCTCAGTTGCTGAATAATCAAACTGTGTCGGTGCTGGCTTTTTTATTTTCATTCGTCGTTTGTTTTTCTTTATGATCAAAGTTGCGCTAAAAGTCTGATGTTTGGAGGCTATTATTTTCTACACTAATTTTAATTTTAGAAATATAAGCACATACCGACCTAGACAAGTGTAATAAAAATCGATATTACACTATAATTTGAGTCTACAATGTTAGACTTTAGAGTAAATCACCAACAGCGTTTGTATGATTGGAGACTATCGCAGCCATAAAGGTATTTTCTACCTTTGACATAATGGTCATCTTTGTCGTCAATAATAAATCACCAACAGAGTATGGAGAAAAAACCGACTATCGCAGCCTTAAGGGTATTTTCTACCTTTGACATTATCGTCATCTTTTTCTAGACAATAGAGAGAAGAAACCCGACAACAGTAAAAATTAATTCCATAAAAATAATGAAAAAATATTAAATAAGTTATGATTATCGATGAGGCGAAAAGTATGCCAGGTATCAGGATCACATTAAGTCTGGGCCTTTAGTCAAGTCCAAAAGGCATTCGATAATTTCGACGGCGAAGATCGAAATCAAAAATGTAGGTATGTGATTTGACATAAGTCATCGCTAAGTGACATGTCGCTTGCGATGCCTTAAGTCAAATCCAACACACTTTTGATTTCGAACTTCGCCGTCGAAATTATTGAATGCATCTTGATTCTTGACTAAACGCCAGGGCCGTTGCTCTCTGTGGTCACTCACACTTCTTTCAAGTAAAACTATCTTCTAGAAAATATAGTTCTGCTTGAAGCAATTAAAAACGAGAACGTTTTTCAATATAAGAATAATACATAGTATTATTGTTATCAATAAAAAATCTATGTTTCAACTTTTAACCTTCTGGACAATTATTTACCTTCTTACTGTATTGTGTTCCCATGTGAGTGAAAACTAAAGTTCTTATCCATTTTATTAATAACTTCTTGGAACCGAAACAAAGAAACTGTCTCTTGTGACTCATAACAGGTACCCCTGTTATGAGTCACAAGAGACAGTTTCTTATTAAACGTACAAAATTGATTAAAGAGATAAACCTCTTACTTCAATGATATTTTGATTTCTTTGTTAATTATTTTTCTTTAAGAAGCTGTTCGTGCGATTTTTATGGGATAAAACAACGCAAGTGTTATTTTTCATCGGTCTTCTGTAATGCGAAGGTTTTATTGTCGGGGCGGCCCTTTGGTCACATTACTTAACAAAAGTTTTTCTGATCTTATTTTTCTTGAATTACTATTGTGTGTGCAAAATTTTCTCGTTAAGTTCTCGTATTTGGATTATGCAAAATGTTTCTATAAAATCTTAACTGCGTAATAATACAACGAATCGTAGATAGATCTATTAACTTAAGTTTAGAAAACAAGACACTAACTAATATTGTCACAAGTAAAGATAAATGCGTCAGAAACTAAATAGTTTCTGACGCATTTATCTTTACTTGTGACAAACCTTTATCGTTCTTCAATTTTAAATTCATAAAAGAAATACATAATATTGTCAATTGGGACAAGATTGATTAGGATAAACAGGATGGGTGAAGATTGACTGTGTTGTACAAAAATATATTTCCTCTTGACCCGGAAAGAAAAATAAAGCCCGTTTGCTCAAACTAACCTCACTAAAATAATATGTGTAGCCCGTGACCTCCTACGTACAAAAAGAAATCCCATGGGTCCGTGGTTTATATCTATATCTGTGCCAAATTTCATCAAAATCGGACCCGTAGTTTCGGAGCCTATTCAACGCAAACAAAAAAACTTTTCCTCTTTATAATATTAGAATAGATAAACCGACACTTTATGAGCTAGTATCTAAACTTGACCTTACCGGAACTACTGGGTAGGATTTGTTACATAACATTTCATTATACTTCCGTAGCATATACTTAAATATTGTATATCACAGGCCTTGGGAAACATGTCTAGGTTAATAGAGTAATACATATAGACTTCTGTAACATAATCATCTATAACTAACATTATTAAGTTGCGTTGATATACGAGTATGTAATCTATGACTTCTAACAATGTACTTTTTTCTTTTCAACGTTTAGTAACGGTTAATAGTGTAGCAGAAGAAAATCCTAATTACTGTATTATTTTTATAATTACTAAAATATTTTAAATTACCTCTCTTCATTTAAAAGAAATGTAATTTGAAAGTAGAACCAAGAAATAATTTAATTGCACCTTTCAACACATGACTGTTAATTATTTTATTACTTGTTCCCTAAAAGATGATGAGATTCATGTAAAGCCTAAACCTAGTTGTAAATATAGTGTAGTATTTATTTTAGTCACACATATAAACAATACACAACATTTGACAACTTGGGTTTATCTTTTTGGGAACAGGTAATGAAATAATAACTAATGCATTACGTAATTTACAGTTTACTATAATAACTTACAAACATGAAACCAATTAACTAATCCTCACAAAGCGTTTATTCTCATGATACATCTGCTATAACAAAACGTAATCGAGATAAGACTAGCTTTATCTATTCTAAACCAAGTATGGGGTTTTTACACTGACTTATTAGTTTTAGTACCATGTATCTGGATTCTAGCGTACTCATAACAGTCTTTTAATCACTAGTTTTAGTAGCAGTAGCCACAAGTGTGTAATACGTCTGCTCAAATTCACCTTCTAAGGAATCTGATTGAATGCATTTTTGGGGATTGTAATGAGACACTTAAAAAGTCCCGAACATGGAAAACATTTAAAGTTTTCCTGCTGTGATCGAAAGAACTGTAGGAGGGTGTGGAAAAGATGCTGACAATATATGCAAATCTCAAGAGGAAGAGAACGTTAGAATCTTGAAAAGTAACTTTGCATAATTACGTAATTTAGAATTATCGTGTTAGTAAACACTACAATGACGTAGATGAAGCAATTGAGCAAGTATTTAAGTGAATTCCAACAAATAATGATGAAGACTTGATTGCAGTATCTAGAGCAATGTGACAATTGAATGAACGACGAATGTCAATTGATATCAATGCTGGGAATTTTCTGGAGGAACCATAATATGACGTCATAGTGGACGCAAATAAACAAAATACTGTACGTTCAGGGTTATTTTACCTCGGGTTTCTATGAGAGTGATCCTTATGTCTTCGGCTTAAAGACCCTGTCAGAGGTAAAATAATTCTGAACAAACTGTAGCAAATGTTTGGAATGCGTCACACCTAGTTTTGCAAATAAGGGGTATGTTTGCTACGAAGTCAACGGCTAGAAGAGGGTAAATAACATTCTTCTAATGGGTCCAAGGTACGGTTATGCCTTTGACGTGTAACTATCGATCTATTCCTATTTATATATATGTCTCGTAATACGTCAGGATGAATTTCTGTCACTATTGTTAAGGGTCTACCACAAGGACGTGTTCTTGTAAATATATTAGAAAATTGAAACATTTTAATCATCGTATATTTCAAATATATCCTTTTTCAAATATAATATTTGAAAAAGTATGTTAAAACCACAGCCTATAGAACTATTACCTACAGTCGTCCAACGGACACGTCTAGACAGAGCAATCGTGCGGGGCGTGCGGGGTGAGAGAGGGGCGGTAGCGAGCCCAAGCTGCCATACACTGGCTTGGGACACGTCAGCCGGGGTTGACGCTTTTTAATTTGATTGTTTTAAGTGGTTTGCGACAGTGTTTCGTTTGAGTTGTATGTAGGTACTTATTTACAATGGTAAATTATATGAACAGCTAAAGAAGATTAATTTTAATACAAAACCATGCGCCTGTTTCCCGTCAGAATTTTTAATAAAATTGTATCTACGTATGAGAATTTACTAACTACATCGTCAAATTCAACAATCGCAATCTAAAAACTAGTAAATCCAAATGTCGAAAATACCTTTCAGTTTCGCATTTGTAGCTTTTGCAGGGTTCGTAAATATCCGATATTTATAATAAATATCAAAATATCAGATATCTTTGATTATATATATCCGATATTTTTGATTTTTTGATATTTTCAAAATTACATACAAATCTCATAGGTACTCTGATATGTTTTTTCGTAATAGTTGAATCGAAATAATTTGTATGTCTGATAATTTGAAGATAGGGAAGTAAAATTAAACTCATTTATTTATTATTGATATTAAAAGTTTTCAAATCAATTAAAAATCAACGATAGATACTTTTGAGTATCAATTTAAATAAACCATAAAACCATAAAATTACTTTTGTTTATAACCAGAATAAAAAAAGTGTATTAATTTTATCAGTCGAATTAATTTGACACATGGTATAAATGGTATAACAATAGTATAATAACAAACAAGGAATTTTCTTCCGAAAAACAGGGGGTCACGTGGGTGTCATATGCCGTAACCGTTACAAGCCGCGTCGACGGCTATGATTAGTTAATGTCGTGTCAAATAGCAAGTTTTTGATGACCTAGGCTTGTGAAACTCTCGGAAAATAAGACCTGTGTTGATGTAAGATTTTTTACATTTAAAACATTCTTTTACATTTTTAAATATAAATATCAATTTTGATATAATATATCAAGCATAAATATCAATTGATATATATCATGATATATATACGATATATATCAATTGATATATATCATGCTAACCCTGAGCTTTTGTATACGCATTTGTATTTTTTATAATAAAACTCTTCATTAATACTTCTATATATATTTTTTTTGTTTTATTCCTAGTACTCTACATACACATACTACGAATACCTACACAAAATGTAGAACAGATTATAATAAAACACATTATTGTGACAACCCTGCAGCAATGACGAATACCTACACAAAAGCGGCATTTCGCGCGACTTCAAACGCGTTGGACCACTGTATCTCTTTATTACACTGTGTTAAAACTACAAACGAAACTGATAATTTATAAACTACACTATATTACCACCTATAATATCGGAATATCTTAAATTCTCATTTTGTATGCGGCTTGTAACTAAAATTATATTTTTTACTCACCGTAATGATGGTCATGCAGTTAAAAATCTACAATTATTATCATTAATCTGAATAACGAATTGTACAAAGGTTTCACTCCTTTTTCTTTTTTTCCGTATTAAAGGTTAAAGACTTTATTAAAGACTTTAGAGCCAGGCTAGACAAGGCCTTTAGCGACTTTATACAGTAGAATTATCCAAGTATTTACGCCTATGTAATCCTTCCAAATGCACTTATTTTAAAATCTACAAGCGTCTATCATTAGACCACTTCTTGTTTTTATTTTGGGACATTTGACGCACAGCTTTAATCCAGTTCCATCGTATACTAATCTTCATTTCTTGTTTCCATTTGCATCCCTAACTATACCAATTTGACCGGCAAAACATTTTCCATTGAATTATTGCCGAAATTAGTAATGTAACTAACCTTTTATAGGGACAATTCTATGAAGCCGTATGCCCTAGATTTTGCATTTTCAAGATGAATGATCATTCTGTTACATTACTTACAAAGTCAAGGCTAACCACTGATGCGTATGTAACATTGTGTATAGGTACGTTAGTAATATATATTCTTTGGTATAGGTACTTTGTACTTGTAAACTGATACAAAGTTATGTGAAATATGTCATTAATATGTATTTTATGTTGTGTCTAAGCTCAGGATTATTGAGAACCCACAAATATTTATGTACTCGTATATCTATCGCTAGTATTATCTTGTGGCTTATAGTTTAGAATTGTAGTCTTCTGGAGATGTTACGTGTCTGTACAATTATGTTAAGTATGGTGTATTTGCTACATAGCGTCTTAACTCGTAAGTCGTAACATAAGCTACTCGTTTATTAGTTATTGAAGTCTTTGAAATGTTACTTGTTATGTTTAATTTATAGAAAAAATTAAAAGTGCTGTCGAAATTCACTTGTACTCGTACTAGTATAATTTCTATATTAATTAAACTAGTCCTATAACTAGGCAAAAATATGTTTGCGTGCTAATACACCGCTGTATCCACGCTGTAGTGGCTGTATCACACAAACATCACGTTTCAAATACGTAAACTTAAGCGGTTTTGATTATTAATTATTAAATTTTTATACCCACTTTCCTATTTCTATACCTAATATAATGCAGTCGAGCACCTACTTATTCTATAAGCGAATTTTAGATTCATTAAACGTAGTCAATTTGTTTTAAATTATTCTGTTTTATTTTAAAACTACTTTTACTTATGTCTCCGTTATTTTTGTATTATTTTACACGTAAGCACAGAATAGATATTAGTTACAAACGTAAGTACACGAATTTTTTTAATACTCAAATTTACAGTAACCTTTAGTGCTAATTGATTCATCAAATAGGAAATTTGTTTTCGAGTATCCAACGTATTAAATTTTTGTCTTCAATAATTGTCGAAAAAATAATCCATCTAGTTAACTAGAGTTTGTGAAAAGTGAACTAATCACTTTTATCGGTAACGTAGAATTGTAAATTTCTAAATTCGTAACAATTTTTACGATTGTCGACAGTCGAGTAATTCGTGAAACGCATGACGTGCTTCCTGGATTGAACTTCGAACCTTTCTATTGATTCTATACACGTTGTCAAAGAAAAATATACTAGCAATTTAAATTACAATACTCTTCCTTGCTTCCTTTTCGTTTCAATTTTTTGTGTTATCAATTATCATGCTTTTGCCCTATTTTTTTATTAGAATTATTGTAAAATAGTATTTTTACTTACATAAATTATAAAAATATATTGTTCTAAAGTAGTTTTTAATTCAACAACTTTTATTCACTTCACGCCAAAGTTTTTATGAACACTGAACAAAAAAGGCGGCAATTTTGACAGCGCACGTTCTGCCGATGCGCGCCGTGACTGCGGACTGGCGTCGGGCGCGCGCCTGTTTTTTTAGTATTCCCTTGTTGACACTGAGGTTGGCACCTGAAGTGCGGTTTATTCTGCCTTACATTTTTTAATAATAGTGCGTGAGAGATAACTTCACGTGATGAAGGAAGGTTTGTGGTCATATTTTACGTTTTCTTTTTAACACCACGTGCCTATCACGATGTCACGATGGCAATTTAGTCCAATATAAACATTATTTGTTATTATTATTTTATCTTTAATTGGAGCAAACCTGTTTGGTTTATTTGACTTCCTATTTCACCCGTGCTTTGTTAATCAAATAATCACTAACCGTTCCTATTTTGATAACTAATATTATTAATTTATTATATTTTAAACTTTAAAAAAACTTGCAGATGGATTTTGGTTTAGACTTTAGAGGCCTTACTAATAAAAAGATCTTAAAATGAGGAATAAACTTAGAATAGTTAAACTCGCTGTATTAGTTATACTGTTACGAACAATAAGACTAGCGCCATCTAGCGTCAACCAATGAAACCACTTGGTGCGAACAGGGACAACGTTTTCACGTCTACTCAATACTAGATGGCGCTACTGTGCGAATATTCCGGAACAATTCAACCAGTTCACGCGGCTAGCGAATATTTCTGGAACGGTCTGGAACTCGATTCGGCCCATATAAATACGCCACAGAGATGCGAACGAGTCAGTTCAGTTTCGAGCTACCTTCGGGCGATTTCGAGGCGAAACAGGCGATAAGTAAAAGTGATACCAGTGATTAATACCAGTGAAACCCGCGACTTGGCTACGACTTAAGGACACTGTTAGTGCTTAGTGTTTGGACTTAGTGCTTTGTGTTGGACCTAGTGCTAGGGAATAAAGTCTTCAAAAGAGTCAGCAGGTCTTTTATCTCCAAATCCTTCGAACCCTAACACGTAACAATACGTTCGATATAAAGCGCTCAAACAGATGTCTACTAATAAAGATATTCAAGACCTTGTTTAACAAAACTATTGTTTATGGTCACAGTTTTTTTTAGAAAAATAACCTTTATAAACCTACCATTGCATGAGATTGAGGCTGATCCATTTGAATAAACAAATATAAAATGATATTTAATGTGAAAAATATTTAATTTTTACATATTTTTAATAATCTTCACCATAGACTACGGCACTCAGCTGTAACTTGTTTACTTTGTGGACGTGACGTCAGCAACCGGATACAGCTAACGACGCTGATCTCAACGCGATCTTGATTTCGATACGATTTTGTTCGGGAGTACGCATCAGGATCGAATCTAGATCAAAATCGAAATCGGATCAGACTCGTAAATCGAAATCGTATCAGTTTCGGGAGTAAGGCCCCTGGTCATGATAAAAATAAAATACAGAAATCGACATGATGCTGAGTCAGAATTAAAGATAAAATAGTCCAAAGTTAGTCCTCAATTTGACTCAATTTGCAACAAGAAACAAATTTCCCACCCATCACATTAATTAAAAAAGATATTTCCCTTGTCACTGTCTGTAATCTATTGAATATTTGACCTTTTATTTATTCTCCATTGCTCTCAGTATTACTTTTATTTATTACTATAAATATTATCCGTTCCACGCCCTTGAAGCTGAAAAAGCGATCAAACCCAATTTAACCAATTCCCTGGAAATAAATTATTCTGATTCTGATTATTTTATTTCGGGAGGGTGGGCGATTTATTGGTTTTGGGTCCGTTGTCTTTAAGAAACTTTAAAGGGGTTCGTAGAGCCAGAGTTTGAGAAACGCTGCTCCACAGTAGGTATACAAATTGTTGATGAATGCAAGCTTCACTGTGCTACATATTATGTTATGCAAGGAACATCGTAAACAGTCTTACAAAGATGAGGTAATAGATTGAATTATTATAGAAAAAACAAGAAGTACCAAAAAGATAAATGAATTATTATGGAATAAAAAAGAAGTAAGTACCTAGTAAAAAAATAAAATACACTAAAGTAACAATAAAAAATCTTACTACATATTTTGTACCCATATGTAGTAAGAAGTTTTTTTTTCTTATTAACTGACTTTTTTACTTTAACAAAAAAATTGATGTACCTACTAATTATAGCATATCCGTATCCGAAATCGATCTGTAGTGTATTACATAATAATATCTTTGTAACGATCCACAAAATAATAATCGAACTGTAACAACAGTCATTCGGAAACAAGTGACTACATCACCCTCCTAAATTCCGAGAATTCGAACCCCATTGTTCGTATTGTCGCCCATCATTGGCAGCTTAACTGTGTATGCATTTGGTCCTTGCTTGCAATAATTCTGCAAAATATTGAAGTGACAAAGCCATTTTGTGTGGGTTTTCGTTGGTCTCTTGGCCTAAGTAACGGGAGATATCCTCGATTGTTGCTGTAATCATCACAGAAGACTATGAACGCGCGTTGTTGAGATTTGGGGCAAAAATTTTTAAACGGCGTTCATATAGCCGTTCTACGATTATAGTCTCTACCATTTAACTATTCTAATGTAGGTGTAATAGAGTCGCTCTAAGCGCTAGCAAAAGCCGTTAAAATTACTACAGCGATGATTTGGATAATGTTTTTACTTAAATCTAGGTAGCACCATACCTAAGGAGTCATAACTGATAGATGAGGCCACATAATATATTTATAAAAACCGGACCTTAAAATATCACCTCAAGGCTCAAACAAAACAAACAATTACTAAGATTATAAACGTCAACCCCGCAGACGTCTTGTAAAAAGTGTAAACATTTTTTTCAATGTTCTACTAAAATAAACATGGCCTACGTGACGGAAGCGTTTGTGACATTGGCGCTGGACATCTTTATTTTTTGTATTTTGGCAAAAGAATTAATAACAGTGTTTACTTTCCGCATTGTTACATACACAGAATTCGTAATCACACATAGGGAAAGGTTCGAGGGGAAAGGCGAGTAATAATAATTTAAAGAAGGAAACCGCGGAATACATTCCAACCGTGAAGAGGGGAACACAGGGAATACCAAAATATTAGGCTGGGACATGATCGGGATCCGTAAGGTCACGGAAAAAACAGAGCACTGAAAGTAGAACTCTCAGATAATACAATAGAGTTAAAAATCAAAGTGTCGAGCTGTCATTTATGACATCGACATTTAACTCGACACTCGTTTGTTCAATTTTCAGATCCTTAGCCTTAAAAAGGGTCAATTTAAGATGACGGGGAAAGATTTCAAGATTAAACTATACGAGGGCTTATTATAATGAGTAGGCTACGTTATTTAAATTGATAAGGAACATTAGGTCCTCGTTGAGTTTTGTTACCTAGTACTTACCTACTCAATTGCTGAAGACATTTATGTTATCGCGAGGTTTTCGCTTGATATGCGCTTAAAGGGTTTGATGGATTTTAGCATTATCGCTGTCGCTAGATTTGTTTGGAAGAATAAACTGGGTACATATCAAAATCATTAATCAATCGAGCTTTCTGATTAATTATGCAGATATTAAATCAAAAAGCAATGCAACAGAACCCCGGTTACATTGACTTTAGTCGGTAGCTATTTGGGCAATAGTGTCTAGTAGAATTTTATTACGTAATATCAAACTATCATGCATTATCATTTATCATTTGACGACCTCTGTCATCTGTGGCTTAGTGGTTGAGCGCGTCAGTACTCAAGCTGGTGGTCGCGGTTTCGAATCCCGATAAAGGAACAAAAAAGTTTTTGAATTTTGTTTATTAAATCCCGGCGAACTTCGTAACGCCTTAGAATTAAAGGGCATAGCCGGATAAATATGAGAAATCTGCCCCCATGGCTTTTTTGACTCACACTCAGGGGATCGATTTGATATCGAATAAAAATAACCTAACCAAGAGCATGTCAGGACATGTCTAAGGAGGGTTCCGTAACTATAAACGCGTAATATGCTCTTATTTTAATTACTCCAAAAGTTACTGTCCGAGTTTTCCTAAAGAGTTTTTAGCATGATCTATCAGCATGGAAATTGGCAAGTTTCTATCTCCTATAGTTTAAAAATGCTAGGGGGGGGACCAACTTACAAACTACTTTGGAGGCCGATTACTCGAAAATGGTCAACTTTATAAAAAAGTAACGTATGAAACCTTGCCCTTATTTTAAAAGACCTATTCTACGATACCCCACACGATGGGGTAGAGTGAAAAAATATTTTTCATCCCCACTTCACATGTATGGAGCGCCACCCCTATAATATAAAATTATATTTTTTTATGATCCCGAAACCGTGATCTATACACAATCTATAACTGCACCAAATTTCATCAATTTATATTTATAATTACAGGAGCTAGAGGCGCGGACAGACAGACAGACAGACAGACAGACAGACGGACAGAGCGAAACTATAAGGGTTCCTTAAGTATTACGGAACCCTAATAATTCATCTGAATTTTTAGCCCTTTAACTCGAACGGCTTTTGAGATTTTCGAAAAAAACCTGTTTTTTCGATTTTAATTTTATTTTTATACTAAAATTCGGAGTTAATCAATGGTGATTTTTTTTCTTATTCTTAGGAGTCTAAAACATAAAAAAATCGTATGATCATAATTTCTTAACGAAAAGCCGATTTTTAACGAAGGACAGAAAATTACAATCTTTTTTTTAGCATTTTTGAAATATGTCAATCACCAAAACTCGTCGGAACATGTCTTTTATACCCCTCTAGATTCAGGATTTTTTTCAGATTTTTTGAAGTGGTGGAACAATGTCAAAAAAATTAAAAACGCATTTTTTTCCTTTAAGCTGCGCGTCCACTGCATCGGAATCGGAGCGGACGGAGCGGACGGAGCGTCGGCATTTACAAAATGCCGATGGGGTGCGTCCACTGCATCCGGATTCAGCATCGGCAATTTAGTTATTTTTAATCCGTCAGCCTGAACGTGCACTTGCATTATGGAGGATAGTGACGAGATATATTGTTGTAATCTCAGACCGAATAGGTTGTAATTAGCTTATTTTATCAGAAGAGGAAAAGAGAAACAAGAGAAACGAAAGATATGGGTTCATAAATCATAATATAAATTCAAAAAGAATAATTTTTGGAGAATTTCATACATTATATTTTGATTTATTAGAAGATGAAAATAGATTTTTTGGATACATTCATATGACTCGAAAAAAGTTTTTTGAACTTCACTATATTCTACAATTTTTATTTATTATTTGCCCAATTTCATCCCATATATCGTCTCTCCTCAGTTGGTTAAGATAATGTTGATGTTTTAGATTGTAAAGTTCATCATATTTTTCCACTAAAGTAATTAAAATATCGTCATTCTTCGTGAATAAGTATTTATGTATAGCCGTCGCGTCGTCGCAAACACGTCAGAACTTGAAACGTTCGGAATCCGAATGACGGGTTCACTGCCGATGACGTCATCGGCAAAAATACCGGTCGCGGGCGCAGAAATGCCGATCCAGTGGACGCAGTACCATAGAAATCCATACAAAGCAACAAATCCTTCCGCTCCGTCCGCTCCGATTCCGATGCAGTGGACGCGCAGCTTAAATCCTGCGTTTTAACACTTTTTTCTTTTTTTTTTTGTTTCAAAAAATACGTATACGTATTCTTGTTGTATCAAAATTCAAAATGATTTCCAATTGTATGAATAAATATAAAATTCACCTTTAAGTGTATTTTGAATTATTAAGAGCCTTTTTACATACTTTATGTTTCTGATTTTTTATGTGTATCTTTTAAAAAGATATATTTTTGACAAAAAAAAATTCTACGTATTTTTTGAAGGGCTAAAAATTGAGATGAATAATTATTTTTATTCGATACCAAATCGATCCCCTGAGTGTGAGTCAAAAAAGCCATGGGGGCAGATTTCCCATATTTATCCGGCTATGCCCTCTGTTGACGTACTGACAGCTGCAGCGCCACCTACCGGATCCAATTGCAAATCTAACCCATTCTCGAATTCACTTGAACACACTACAAAATTCATTAAAATCTGGCCAATGTGAATAATTTTCCCCGTTTTTTCCACATTTTCCACTGATTCTTCGCTCCAATCCAATCTCAGCGTGATGTTATATAGTCTAAAGCCTTCCTCGATAAAATGGACTATCCAACACAAAAAGAATGATTCGATTCGAACCAGTAGTTCCTGAGATTAGCGCGTTCAAACAAACAAACAAACTCTTCAGCTTTATAATATTAGCATAGATGTGTATTGTGTGTAATCTTAAATATGTGTATAGCAAAATTATTAAATACATTTTCGTTGTTTGGTACCCGTAACACAAGTTCTTCGAGAACTTACGCGCTAAGTTTTAAGACCAAATTGACTTGGTGTGGAAGCGTCCATCTATCGACTATAAGTAAATGGAGTGTATGACTGTATGTATATGTTCACTATGTTATATGTTTATTACCTAGTACTTGTACCTACGATCTGGGTTGGGCTCGCCCTATATCACGTGGAGGTCGGGTACATAATGTGATTGGTTGTATAATGTATTTTTTCGTATTTCCATGCTCTATCTATGCTTTGATCAAGAATACTGTCTATAATATTGCAGTACCAGTTCTTCTATACACTTTATTGCACACCGAAAAATACAAAATAAATGACTTATACAATTTACAATAAATTTTATATAAACTGAAACATGACGTCCGTTCAAACTAACTCTTGCACTTTTGTAAGATTAGAGTTGTATAACATAATAATATATGGACTGTGGTATGGTATGGTACTGGGTGATTTTAATTTTTTATTCCGTTTCGAGAGGAACAGGGTTAATAAGTACATAGAATAGACTACTATTACTATCAACTATGGCGTTATTAACTTCTTGAATAAATTACTACACCTACAATGCAACCTTCGTCCTAGTCCTACAACCTACACCTTTTCCAATATTTTTCACCGTTTAAACTTTCCCTGAACTTCCACAATTATTTCACCAAATCGGTCAGCCTCATTTTATGTTACGTCCCTCGGGAACGAGATAAAAGTATCATAGTACTAGTTCTAATTCTAAGCTACCTCCCCACCAATTTTCAGCCAAATCAGTTCAGCCGTTCTTGAGTTATAAATAGTGTAACTAACACGACTTTCTTTTATATAGGTACTCGTATATATATTCTATTTTTAATACAAATTATGTCCTGTTTCTTTCGAAACGGAATAAAAAATCACCCAATGTATTGTGAATATGAATGAATGTGGACGTCGTCGTACAATACGGCCGATGTATCTTGGCGAGTCTGAACTTCGCGCAGAAGGTTGCGCATTAACTGTTTCTAAGTGTTTTCGTATTTATTTTATTTGTTCTAATTGGTCAACTGTATTAGGGAAATTTTATTAGTACATAGGTATATAAAAATAATACAATAACAGTTTTCTTCACGAGTTGTACATGCGCTAAAGTTCGCAGAGCCTATGTTCAGACCCGTCAAGATACAGCGGCCATAGTGTATATAATTATACGTTAAAGACTCTTTAGTCTTTATGAATTAATTAAAAAAAAATCCGTCTTTCCTCAAACATGTTCTGATAGAAACTGCCTCTGTTATTATTTCGCGGTTTTCCTAATTTGTTCTATTCTAAAGAAAATATGTTATTGGTTTTACCTAAGTTGTGGATTACTAATATTCTAACCTAGTTGTGCAAACGGTTTTTTGCTCGAAATAGGCCAACAAATCCAAATACACCTTGAAGTCGCTACGTCTGGTGTCAGGCAATCCGTACGCTCGTTGCCTGAGATTTGTGTGGGGTCTGCGGTCTGCTACAAATGCCTTTTTTCGAGTGAAACTGTTTTAGGGGCCCCATACATGGTCCGGTCTACCTTCAGTTCGGCCTGAACGGATGCAAAATCGTATCGTGTGTGTGCAATTTCGAGATCGCATCAGGCGGCCGTACGGACTGAAGCGATTCGTTCCAGTGTTGCCAGCTCTTTTTTTGTGAAACTACTAAACTCGTATCGATCTCTACTAAAACTACTAAAAAACTACTAAAGAGGCTACATAACTTAGGAATTCCTGAAGCCCCCCAAAAACCACTGCATTTTAGGTTTTATTATATTAAATTTTTTTGATTAATTGAATTTGATTATAAATTTTACCATTAAATTAAAATATACTAGGAAATATTACGTATTTAGTAGCTATTTTGCATATCATTACTGTCTGGCTCTTTCCTACTTAAACACTACTAATAACTAAATTTCTACCAAGGAGGGAATAAAATACTCAATTTAGTAAAATTTTGTAAAATAACTAAGTTGGCAACATTAATTCTGGCCTGACCGATCGGCCTGAACGCGCGGCCTGTCCTGACCGTGTGTGGACAAATCGCTTCAGTTCTTGCCCGACCCGCTGCCGTGCGGGCGTGTATCTTGTACAAGCGTTGTATGAGTTTTTGCGGTGTTTAAATACAAAATTGATAAACACGACCGTAGCGCGCGGCAAACCAGAATGGACTGATGCGACTGTTCCGTGTGTGGGCACGAATCAGATCAGGCCGAACTGACGTAAATTAGATTGGATGCGATTTTTTCCGTGTGTGTGCTCGAATCCGTTCAGGCCGAACTGACGTCAGTTCCAGCTGAAACGATCGGCCTCTCGTCTGTGGGGGCCTTTAGCGGCGTTGAGAGTGAAATTTCAAGGTTGCGTCACGTCACGCGTCACGACTCACGACACGATTTTGGATATTACGCCTCGGAAGCTACTTATACTTCTTACATAACAACTAGCTAGAGTATGTACTCTAGAGATATCTCAATACACAGATGGCGCTGAGTGTACAAATAATTTTTCTATAATTTTTTAAAGTGATATGCTTTAGGCACGATGAGAGTATTTTAGGGTTTTAAAGTATTAGGGCGAGTCAACCAATATCTTTGAGCGCTTTAAATATATAATTGTAGTTTGCATGTGCTACATAAGTACAAGTACCATCCGTGTATTCCATACATGTCACCGTAAAATTGTAAAAACCATTAGATTGTAATATATTTAGTGAAATTGTTAAATGTTCATAGACTTCCGACGCGAATATTCTGCCTATAATTTAACATATTATTTTTCGTTAGATATAATAAATACATAGTAATGATTCTTTCGACATATTTTTACAATCTCGTTAGTTATTTTACAATCTAACGGTTTTTACGATTTTACGGTGACACATACATAATATAGTACATACTTCGAAAACATACCCTCGCTTCTTAACCAGTCAAAAAACCAAACGCACTCCGCCCTTCGATAACTCAAGCAGCTCTATTCGGTCCTTCGAGTCTTTTTTCAAGAATGTAATTTTTTTTTTCATTCAATTTCAGATTCCAACCGCATGTGGGCGAGCGCGTCGTTCGTGGGCGTGCTCATCATCATCGGCCTGCCGCTGTGGTGGAAGACCACGGAGGTGTACAGGTATGTTGTCTGACCAGAGAGCTTAGTTACGATTTACAGCCTATGGCCGGGGCTCATGCTGTATAGGGAAACTCACCGTTGCTCATTCAATCTATTTGGACTCCTATCGCGTACCTGTGTAAACGCGATAACTATATATTGAAAAGTGAGCTAGTGAAAGAGATAAGTAGGGATGAATATATTTTAATGTACGAAATTTTACGTGCTTCGCGACTGCACTTCAGACTAGTCACTAGAGCCTAATCCTTGCATAGAGGACAGGCCCGTGCCCTGTACTGTGGTGTCTTTTGCAAAGAAAACATTGCCAATATTTTGAACAAAAAAAAACGAATAACGGTCAAGTTACTATAAGATAAACCAATTCCCTACCGTGGCGATCACGGCGGGCACGGGAAAAGACCGCTTAATAAAATAGAATTTCTGAATTTCGCCTCCCAAAGTCCCAACCGAACGAAGGCGCGCGGGCGTAACCCGCCGAGGCTGCGAGTGACCGCGGCCCATGCGATTCTACTAGTTGCCCGCTGGTACGTTAAGGCTCCCACAGACGAGAGGCCGATCGTTTCAGTTAGAACTGACGTCAGTTCGGCCTGAACGGATTCGAGCACACACACGGAAAAAATCGCATCCAACCCAATTTACGTCAGTTCGGCCTGATCTGATTCGGGCCCACACACGGAACCAGGGATGTCAGACGTACCAACTTCTTGGTATACATACTTGGTTTTGGTTCCACGTACCATGTACCAAGACTACTCAGTCCTTGTACGCAAAAATACCAAGATTAGCCCTTGACTGACAAATATACACTGACCATATAGAATAACCGGCAAATTTCAAAGATGCATGTAAAAAAAATCCAATCAGATTTCCCTCATATTATAAAACTTTTTTATAGCAAGCAGTCTCGATAAACACTTACCATTTTCCATGAGTTAATTTGACATAATTATGCTTGATGGCGTAATGGTAAGGTGCTCCGCTCTCCCGGGTTCAAATCCCTCGAATTTTTTTTTTAATTTTTTTTTTTAAAAAAATTATCTATTTTTTTTCAATACTTATATTTTACATTTTATACCCGAAATGCAATATAATATCAGAAATATATGTTTAAAATGATATTTCTTCCGTGCGTTCGACAATTACTGCCCTCTATTAAGAGTATACGAAATTAAAATATTATTTTTATTCACTGGGATGCGACTTCCGACACAGTTTATCTATCAGTGTTTGCAGCACCAGAGCGGAGCGCAGGCGTACCAGTTTGCCATCTCCAATACCAGTTTTCAGCCAGCTCGGTACAAGGATTTCCAAGTGGGGGTCTGACATCCCTGCACGGAACAGTCGCATCAGTCCATTCTGGTTTGCCGCGCGCTATGGTCGTGTTTATCAATTTTGTATTTAAACACCGCGAAAACTCATACAACGCTTTACACGATACACGTCCGCACGGCCGCGGCTCGGGCAAGAACTGAAGCGATTTGTCCACACACGGTCCGGACAGGCCGCTCAGTCAGGCCAGAATTAATGTTGCCAACTTAGTTATTTTACAAAGTTTTACTAAATTAAGTATTTTATTCCCTCCTTGGTAGAAATTTAGTTATTAATAGTGTTTTAGTAGGAAAGAGCCAGACAGTAATCATATGCAAAATGGCCTAGGTTAAACACAAAAAAAAACTTATCATAATAATACATTCGTCCGTAATTTTCTTAAAACTACCCGTTTAATTACTATATACGTAATATTTGCTAGTATATTTTAATTTAATGGTAAAATTTATAGTAAAATTCAATGAATGAAAAAAATTTAATGTAACAAAACCTAAAATGCAATGGTTTTGGAATTCCTAAGTAGCTTCTTTAGTAGTTTTTTTAGTACTTTTTACTAGAATTCAATACGAGTTTAGTAGTTTCACAAAAACAGAGCTGGTAACACTGGAACGAATCGCTTCAGTCCGTACGGCCGACTGACGCGATCTCGAAATTGCATACAGACGATACGATTTTGCATCCGTTCAGGCCGAATTGAAGGCAGACCGGATCATGTATGGGGCCCCTTAGTAATATATAAGGTTCGGTAAAATCAATGACGAATATTTTGGGCATATGATCTATTGCTTATGTAAAGACGTTTAAGCAGAAAAATAATTGTCATACTATAAAAAAAAGAAAAAAAATTATATGGTCGAGTTTGCGTTTTGACGGAGAGTCACCCATAAATGAGATGATTTTTTACTTTCAGTATGCCGATTATTTTTTTGCCTTAACGTCTTTACACAAGCAGTGGATCATGTACCCGAGTATCCGTAATTGATTTTCGGAGACATTGTACATAATTTGCCGCTGTTGCAGGGACCCGCGATTCGCGAACAACTGCGCACACTGCGGTCGTAAATCGCGTCGTGAAAATTGAGATGTGCTTTTTACATACTTACAAATTACCTACATTTTATTATCTCCATTCTACAGTCCTACAGAAGTAGCGGGCCCGCAACCGCGGTGGGTGGGTGGAAACCGCTTCGTGAGTTCTGAGCCTAAAGCTTGATAATTTCGATAGCAAAAACGTGACTACCCTCTGACTCGGAATTACATCAAATGTTTAGTCTACTCGTAAGTCATAACTGTCGTTAAGGCACTACTCACAAGGATAAAAAAGTAAAATGTGAACCTTAGACTGCTTGAACAAGGGTTAAATAAAAAAAAATACCGGCTAAGTGCAAGTCGTACTCGCGCACGGAGGGTTCTGTTTGTTTGTTGTAACTACGACACAAACAGTGTGACATCTCGACTAAATCAATTAAGGTATATGAAATGTTAATGTCATATATGACAGCTCGGTACTCGACACTTCAATTTTCAACTCTATTGTAAACAGCGCAGAGTTCTATTTTCAGTGATCTGAATTTTCCCGGGCCCGCCGAATTCCGGATCATATGTCCCAGCCATATATACTAGTGTAGTCAGTAGTACACTGTAAATACCAACTCTCTGTCCCCACTCCCCAGAGTGGCATTGCCGTACTCGGAGATCAGCGCGTTTGACACGGAGTCGCACCACGTCGCCACGTACCTGAAAGTGCTGGCCAACTCCCCGCAGCTTGCTGAGGAACTGGCTGGCAGCATACGCGAGAAGTTCAAGGACCATGGTAACGTTTTGTTATATCGCTTGCTCAAGGTTCCGATTAGAATAGGGTCGGGGGGCCCACTGCTTATAGTAAAGGAACTAAGGTCGATCTTCACTCTTATGTTAACCAGATGAAAGTGATATTTTATCAAATGAAATAAGTTTCTCAACATAATTTAATTAGGCAACCCCTTAAAAATTATCGAATGGATATACCTTATATGTTACAAGTTTTGTTTACTTACCATACCTATTTAAACGCGGCTGCCAGATAATAGGGACCAAAAAAGGATAGTCAATCTCACCTAGGCTGACTACCCCATGTTGTGTACCCAAGGAATTTGTAAGTATTATATTATTACTTACGAATTCCTTGTGTGTACCTACATTATAAACTTTTCACTGGAGTTTGTTTTATTTGGTTGACTTGTCGGTGAAATTATGAAGATTTTTTTAAATGTTTTGAATTAATAATATAATCTTGACCATTTTTAAGGGGTTGCCAAATGATTAAATTATGTTGAGAAACTTATTTAATTTGATAAAATATCACTTTCATTTGGTTAACACAACAATGAAGGTCGACCTTAGTTCGTATCTTAGACCATTAGTATGAATGTATATGGAGCACTAAACAACCCCCGCGACCCGAGCGCGCAACCGGTGGGCGTGGCCAGAGGACCTGATTGGCTGGTTTGCTGGTGGCGGTCGTATAGATAGGAAGGCTGCCTTTAGATTTCGACCATCATGAGAATTGAGAAGTTCGTCTCATAGATGATAGATCATTTAACATTTTAACTCACTAGAAGTGCAACTAGTAGTATACTTTAAAGTTTTACCTGCCTCCGTGGTCTAGTGGTTAGAGCTTGACTCTCGACTAGGAGGTCGTGGGTTCGATTCCGACATTGGAACAACAAAAAATGTTGTTTCCAAGTTTGTTTAGGACAATGCAGGCTGATCACCTGATTGTCTGACAAGACAATCAGGTGATCATGATTCATGAGTCGGTTTGGCATATAACAATTCGGACCTGCGCCTGTTCTCTCGACAGTCGTGTCGGTTATCCGTCCCACTGGGTTATGAGAGTAAAGGAAGAGAGAGTGCTCTTGTGTAGGGTAAACTGGGTACGGTTGTGCCAGGGTACGGTAGTGACAGTCGATATAACAGCGAAACTATACGGAATTCAGGGGAAGGTTCAAGGGGAAAAAGAAGCAGCATGCATGTCTAAACATGTGTCATAATATTGCGTCAACCAGCGCGCGACGTTATCGTAAGCAGGAGTCCATAGTGCTTTTCAACACTCAAAAGTAAGTTTTTTTGTTCAATTTCTTTTAATATTTACTGTTACTTGTATACAGATACATTATACAATATATTTTTATGTTATAAGTTGAATATTAGTAGATAATTACGAGTGGTTATTTTTTACGTAAATTGTTTGGCCTAGTCATGGCGATCTTTTGTTTTCAAAAGAGTGCGTTGGGTACGGTTGTGACAAATGTTATGGGTACGGTTGTGACATATCTTTATATAAATTTTTGCTCATAGATACCCAGAAAACGCATGCGGAAAGCGATAAAAGAACGCGATCTGACATTACTAAATGTGAAGATGCTTATGAGAAGTGAAACGCGGGATTTATTTACGGAGAACTGCGGAAATGCATGAAGAAAAATGAATCATGTGCCAAGGGTCGTGTAGACTCTGGTCTTACGTAGAGTACGCAGGTGAAAACCACCATTACATTTGTCACAACTGTGATTATGAATCTGACTAGATCTCATTATATATAATATATTCATAAAACGTTTATTTTTTAATAATTTTTGTTACAATTTGGTTAAACTTTTTCCAGTTACCTACAGTTAATTTAAGTTTATTTAATTTTTTGAGTGATTCTAAGGCTTTTATATTACCATTAGATGTAACAGTTTATGAATATTTGTTTAGTTAACGTTTTGACTGATTTTATAGAATATGGGTATAATAACGTTCAATGTTCATTGCCTTATTAAATATAAGAATAGAAGTGAACACAGATTTTAGTTAATTTGCTATATAAATGTAAACTTAGTATAAAATATTTTTTTTTGTGTTATGTTACATATTTCTAACAATAAAAGTGATTAAAAACCATTTCTGTGTATGTTTATATTTGTCACTACCGACCCCAACCACTGTCACAACCGTCCTTGGAGTGTGGCCGGTTGTGACACTTTCCCTTTTTTTTTAAAGTCGATGTTATAGCTAATACGCTGTATTTTGGGTCAAAATTTTAGTATTTTTATGTAGACAAATGTACAAATTACGATTAAAGTTACTTTTCTCCCATATAACTAGTAAATTAACAAAATTATAGACGATCAAACCAAAATTGTCACAACCGTACCCAGTCTACCCTACTGCATACACGCTTGGGCATTATAAAATGACTTGCGTAACTGGCCTGGTTTCAATGAAACCGGCCACCGTCACCGAAATCCGGAGGGGGGTTATTATTAAGTTTTACCTTTAAAGTGTAGTATACTAGAAGTACTCCTTCTAGTATGCTACATTTTAAAGTTAGCTTCTGCCTGAATATTTGAATAGGTGCTCAGATCGTTTGTATAACCCTAAACTTACAACCCTGGTCTTATATTCCCCAGACGCGATAAAACTGAACATCGTGTCAGAAACGCTATCCCCTACTCTCCGTCAGACGCTAGAGTCAGTGGCGGACGAAGGGGAGGCTTTGGAGGAGGTCGGCGGGGCGTACGACGTGAGCCAACATAACACGTTCTACGTGGTGCAGAGGACGCCACTGTTTACTGATGTGTGGGTGGGAGGCGAGAGGGTCGCGTTCTTCAGAGATGCCAAAGGTAAGTGTGGTCTAATTTCAGTTAAATAAGTCACATGTTAAGAAACAGAACTCTACTTAATGACATAGACGGGAAGTCTGTAGAAATGCTATTTTACGAACATTAAAAATCACTGTATTTAAAACTGGAAGATTGGAGATAGCGTCCTAGTGAAATAACTAGAGGTTGGATAGTGATCTAAATTCGACCAAAGTATAATATATTTCGATTTTTAAGTTTCATCATCTTAGGGCATTTATATAAAGATTCGCAAAAAATCTGAAAGAAGGTTTGACAATTGTGTCGAACCAACTAACTGCTACTGTTATTATACAAACGCATGGTAATGTGTGCTTTATTTTTATTAATTTAATGTATTTTAAGCATTATTTAAAACTGTGGCAAGTTTCATACTCCTGTTCATCCTAATTCGCACAAACTGTACTCAAACTGTACGTACGTGTAACTGTACGTCGAAAAACTGTACTCAAAAGTTTTTGTACCTATTTTTACTTCCCATCCTACATATTAATCTGCTAGTTTACACTATATTCTTAGCGCCAGTCTACTCTTACAGCCATCCCCACACTCTGCGAGGCGCTCCTCAAGTGGATATACCAGCCCTCCGTCCTCCACGGCGCCCGCTCCGAGAGCGCGGACGCCGCGCGCCAGCTGCGCTCCCCGGGGGGCGCGGAGTACCACATAGTGTTGTCCGTGGTGCACCCCGCGCCGCAGCACTTGAGGGTAGAATTCAACGCGGGAGAGACCATGGAAGGTGAGACCGTCCATCAAAAAAGATTAATTCTGTATCCTGTATAATATCTATGGACGCTTCACACCACGTCAACCTGGTCCCGATGTAAGTTCTCGAAGAACTTGTGTTACGAGTACTAGACAGCGGAAATATATTTAATACTTTTATATTATACACATATTTAAGATTTTTATTATGTTATACACATATTTAATACACATCCATGACCCATGATCATAGAAAAACTTTTTGTCCCTTCGGCGGGATTTGAACCCGCGACCCCCGGCTAGAGCACCAACACACTCAACCATTGAGCCACAGAGGTCGTCGGTGTATAAGGCCGGCCGTGCTTCGCGCAAGACAAGTAGGACACCTGTTTAAAAATAGATAGCATTATTAGATACCCATCCATAAAAAAATATTCAATCTGTATCATGTATAAGGCCGGCCGGGCTCTGCGTCTGCGCAGGGTGCCTTTTAAAAAAAAGATTAGAAGCAATACCAAAGACTTCTAAGCAGCTGTATGAGGTCAATGACCTATCACTGTCGTAGATAGTATATACGTCACCGTAAAATTGTAAAAACCATTAGATTGTAATTTTACTAGAGATATTATAATATGCTGACAGATTGTCAAATAATAATTTCTCCATACAATTGTACGCATTATTTTTTGTTATATTGCTATTGTAATATTTACCGTGCCGATTGGTTAAACGGTATGTGCCCCGCGCCGCCATATTTGTTTCCTTTTTCATAATAATAATTATAACGAAAAATAATGCGTACAATTGTATGGAGAAATTGTTATTTGACAATCTGTCAGCATATTATTAATTATATACATACAGTGGCGTAGCTATCGTAGGGCTAGGTGGTGCAGTGCACCAGGGCCCCGGAGCTCAAGGGGCCCTCTAGACTCAGCTTTGAAAAGAGAGGAGCATATAAGAAAAAAAGAAAAAAAAATCTTGTGAGCAGGCTTGAGACTCGAAGCTCGATTTTTTTTTTCTTTTTTTTTTAATGTTGTTAAATTAACACCAACAATTACAAGACTTCTGATTTAAGGTTTTCAACACATGCGCTAAGCGTCCTCGATGAGCATATGCTGTTTGTTATCGTTATTTCTGTTACTTGGTATTTGGGATGAGTACGCCCGTAGCACATTGGATCAGCGATAAGCTCACGTGCTTGACGGTCGTGAGATCAATTCGACAATTCCATAGTCCATACTCCACCCATATTAACTTTTTCGTCAAGTTTTCATTCCCTCTTGCCTTGCATCAGTTCTCATTTATGATATTCATTGCGATGTTTTCAACTTTCTGGGGTCTGGATGCACTATAATAGTTGACGCTAGGTCGACTAGGTGTATCACTGATCCTTGCAATTCGTTTTCCTTACTACCTGCATCAGCCTTATTTCATCTGTCATCAAGTATCGCCACTATTACTATTCCGCACATCCATAGAACTCATTTTCGCTAAAAAAAAATTCCGATGACAAAACATATATGATACAGGTTGCAGCATAACGGTATTCATATAATCTATAATAACTCTCAAACTTTTAACTTGATCGACAACGAAAAATAAAAAACGTTTTTCTAAACTCAAGTTCCAATTGAAGAATGAGCTACTATCTCAGACCAAATAAAAAGTATAGACGGACTTCTACGAACAACAAAGTGACGCCGGTTATGCATTGTGTGCGTGAGCCGGTGTTGCCATACTAAATTTTCATTTCCTTAGATATGTTGGCTAAACTTTAGGATAATATCCCACATTTGTACTATTAATTGGTTTAAGGTAATTTTACCGCTTAAAGTTCTTTTATTGTCGCAGTAATTTCGCAAGTTTTCAAAATTATAAGATCCGTAGTTTTCGAGATAAAAATATAATTAAATTTCGAAAATTATATAGGAATTCGGCCATGTTAACGTTTCTGTGACATTTACGTTTCGTTTTCCATAGCTTTATGTCAAAAAACTTTGCAGAGCTCTATTTTACGTAAAAGTTGTAACACGGCCTCACAAAAACCTGGCGCGAAATAACGTTGTCACAACTCTCCCCAACAATGGAATTCTAAAAATAAGTTACATTAGAACATTTTTATTGCGTTCAAAACGTCTTTAAATATGAAAAAACAGAAAGTGATAATTCTGTTTCTTATTTATTTATAGATAAATTTTGATAAAGGATAGGTAAAGATGAAAAGTTTAAAGAAAAAAGTAAAAATTTGATTATTTATTCTACCCCTCATAGAGACGACGTATGGATTTAACTTATTAGGGATAAGTTTAACTCACTGTTTCCTATTCTTATTCCTATGACTAATTTTAAAGGTCAATATAAGTTCAAGCTACGCGGAAAGAGGGGATGAGGGCCCGATTCTTCCCTTATGCACCGGGGCCCTTGTCCACCTAGCTACGCCACTGTATACATACATATTGTCAAGCAATACTCAAAAATTTTTAAAAAAGTATGTCAAGCAGCGAAGGCACTTCACATTAAAGAAAAAATAATGAACGCTAAAAATAAAGTGAAAACCACTTGGAAGATAATTGCAGATGAGACTGGAAGAGGTAAAGGCAGTCGTAACTCTAAATTTGAACTTTGTATTAATAATAAAAAGGTAAATTCTGACCTAGAGGTTGCGACAATCTTCGAAAAATTTTTTGCTGACATTCCGGTCTCAACTACAAAATATTTAAATTCTTCACCTGCAGTTGCTGAAAAAATACTCAGAGAAAATGTCAAGGAATGTGATGTCAATTTTAATTTTAAAGAAATTGACTCCAGAGATATTATTAACACCTTCAAATTACTCAATATTAAAAATACTACCGATCTCTGGGGTATGTCTATAAAAGTTATAAAATCAATAATTGATATCATTGCCCCCTATCTAGCCTTAGTTTTCAATAATTGTATAAAGAATGGTGTGTTCCCTGACCTAATGAAACATAGCAAGGTGATGCCTCTTTTTAAGGCTGGGAATAAGTCTGACCCAGCAAATTATAGACCAATATCTATACTACCGACTTTCAGTAAAATTTTCGAATAATAATCTTAAATCAATTGCTAGCCCACTTTAACATAAATAATTTATTACATAGTAACCAATTCGGGTTTACTAAAGGTCGGTCCACAACAGACGCAGGCATCAGTCTTCTATGCAGCATATTTGGGGCCTGGGAGGGATCGCATGATGCACTTGGTGTCTTTTGTGATCTATCCAAGGCTTTCGACTGTGTTGAGCATGCTACGTTGGTCAGAAAATTATACCATTACGGTATAAGGGACACAGCACTTAAACTTTTAGATCTTAAAAATAGAACGCAGAGAGTAGAAATTAATTCTACAAGGTCTACTGGGACCAAAATTGAACTAGGTGTGCCACAAGGGTCAATTTTAGGCCCGTTTCTTTTTCTCATCTATATAAATGACCTTCCTTATCTAGTTAAAGATAAGCATGAGATAGTACTCTTTGCCGATGACACTTCACTAATTTTTAATGTGAAGCGACGACAGTCAAATTATGACGAGGTAAATAGTGCTCTCTCAAAAATGGTACATTGGTTTAATGTTAATAATTTACTTTTAAATTCAAATAAAACAAAATGTTTATAGTTTAGCCTCCCAAATGTTAGGCAGGCACAAACCAATATACTATTAAATGATGAGAAAATGAACTTAGTGGACACCACTGTATTTCTAGGAATAACACTAGATTGTAAATTACAGTGGGGTCCCCATATTGCAAATCTGGCAGATAAGCTCAGTTCTGCAGCATATGCAGTCAAAAAAATTAGAGAAATTACCGATGAGGATACAGCGCGGCTAGTTTATTTTAGTTATTTTCATAGTATAATGTCATATGGCATCCTTCTATGGGGAAACGCTGCGGACATTAATACAATATTTGTGCTACAGAAGCGAGCTATACGTTCTATTTATAAGATGTCATGTTTTGAATCTCTGAGAGAAAAATTTAAAGAAATAGGTATTCTGACCGTTGCTTCTCAATACATTTTGGACAATGTGTTGTATGTCAGAAAGAATTTAACGAATTTTAAAAAGAAAAGTGACACACATTGTAGGAATACTAGAAATAGGAACAAGTTAGAAATACCAGTGATCAGACTTAGTAAAGTAAGTAAATCTTTTAAAGGTCAATGTATACGCCTTTACAATAGAATCCCAGAAAACGTTCAAAATCTTTCCATTAATAAATTTAAAAAAGCTGTTAAAGAACGTTTGTGTGCTAAAGCTTATTATAAAGTCAGTGATTTCATTAACGATTGCACACCTTGGGAATAAGATGGCCCCCTGCAAGGCTGCTTTTATGTACTTAAGTATATTCTTTGTACTTATGACTAATGTTATATAGATTAAGTTACAACATTGTAAAAATATTTTTTGAAAAGAACAATTTTCCCATCTTTTTGCTAAAAGGTGGCCCCGTGCGAGTTTCTTACGCCGGTTCTTCTCGCCGGGCTAGTTTCCGAACCGGTGGTAGGCATCATGTAGGACAATTCTATAAGCGTTATATTATAACCTACATGGAAATAAAAATTTTGAGTTTGAGTTTGAGTTTATTATAATATTCTAGTAATATTACAATCTAACGGTTTTAACAATTTTACGGTGACATATACATACTATCTACGACAGTGATAAGGTCATTGACCTCACACAGCTGATTTTAAAACGTACTAGATTTAGTGCAATATAATATTATTTTTGCTAGTTTCTATTCAATTATTTTCTACCTAAACTTGCCCGAAGTTTGCAGGCTGGTATTTTTCGTGGGAGTCGAAGATACCTTAATAAGTAGTAGACAAAATATCTTAAATTAAATACAGACTTGTCTTCTGCTGCAGACTACATCGGCTCGTTCGTGGACGACTTGTCGGAGTTGCACAACTTCACGCTCAAGTCGCAGTGGCTCCATCTGCTGGACTTCGACTTCCAGGTCAAAGAGGTAACTTATGTTTGAGTTAATTTATATCTGAGTATAGAAGACTGAAGAAGAGCTAAAATAAAATAGTCCTTTAATCGAGACTTTTATTACCCTAGCATTGAAATAGTTTCGTGATCGATATGTCACCGTAAAATTGTAAAAACCGTTAGATTGTAAAATAACTAACGAGATTGTAAAAATATGTCGAAAGATTGAAAACTATATATTTATAATCTAACGAAAAATAATGTGTTAAATTATAGGCAGTCTATCAACATTTTACAATTTCACTAGTTTTATTACAATCTAACGGTTTTTAAAATTTTACGGTGACAGATATATTCAAAAAGAAAATATAACAACTTCAACCATCGGGACCGATTATAAGGAATCCGGGTTTTTGATGGGTAGTAGGTAAAAACAGACAGGCAGGCGTGATTTTTTCAATATTTCTCGAGTTTTAGTGAGACAGGAATTGCGATTCATTTTTATAGTGTTAGATAACGTGGACCAGCGTGAGCGACGCTCTACAAATCTAGATGGTAATCATACCATCTAGATTTGTAGAGCGGCGATAATCGCTCACGCTTGCACCTGCAAGATACCATATTATGATTAATATGGTATCTTGCAGGTGCAATATAGGGTAAGAGCGGGTATTAACGGTCACTTAAGGGCAAAAAAGAACAACTCATAAAATAATCAACTTATCTTTATGAAACTTTAAGAAAATGAAACATTGTCTTACCCTCTAACGAATGACTTGATTTGAGGTCAATAGTAATTGTACTTTTGGTATAATCAACATAAGAAAAAAAAATGTGATTGACCGGCGTTAAACACCATGGAGGACAATTCCGGTCATCACGGTTCTAATGCCGGTCAGCGTAGTTTAATGCCGGTCAGCGAAACCTAAGTCCGGTCTAAGCTTTTCTGATACATATATTACACATGTAGTTTTCAGGTGTGTCACTGCCCGTACATTCAGCATGTGCCCACAACCCACAAATAACACCTATCTGTACCAGAGCTCATTGTTTCTCCCGTAATCATCGCATAGAACAATCTGCAACCAATCATAAAGCTTGAACTAGTGTATTTTCACCCCATTTTACCTTCCCGCGTCTTCCTGACATCTGAAACCAAACTTGATCATCATCATCATCAACAACAGCTCATATAAGTCCCCACCGAGGGGCTCGAACCTCCCTTGAATTAGAAGGATTAGGCCTTAGTCAACCATGCTGGCCCAGTGCGGGTTGATCGATTTTACACACAACCGTATAATATTTCGCAATAATACTTTAATACTACATGACTATAGCAGATTGCAGTCAGCGTAACAGACATTTTAAATCACTTTTATTAAGGTGACCGGAATTACCCGACAAACGGTATTTTAGAAAACTATAGCGGGTAACTCCGGTCAGCGTGACCGGTATTAGGCGACAGAAGGAATTTTTGTAAATCATATTTTTTTTACAAAATAAACAAATCAACGGTGAGAAATAAGAATAAATATTAAAAAGTCGATCAGTTAGCACTCTGGAAATCAAATGAGTATTGATTTAATGTAATAAATTAAAGACTTAATTCTTATTTTCAACGGACGAAAAATTCTAACAAAATGGCGCGAAAACTGACGACGTGCATTCCAGCTCAGCTTGTAATCGGAACTGAGCGACGGTCGGCGGGACGCGGTTGGGAACGATCATGCCACCTTGTTTACATGTGCGTGTGCATTTAGCACGCCATTTTGTATGTAATAGTAAAGTGACCGGTATTGTCTCCTGACTGGAGTTACCCGCTCTTACCCTACCATATTATGATATAATAATATGGTATCAGGGGGGCGCAGTCGGTACATCATCACTATAATCTGTCACCACAAGGTTCGCGACAGCAGTCCGCGCGGTCGGCACTTCTCGACGCGACAGGAGCGGCTGCCGCTGCTGCTGACGCGGCTGGAGGCGCGCGCGGCGCACGTGTCGCAGCAGCCCGCGCTCAACCTCGCGCTGTACGTCGTGCCGTGCGCCACCGCGCCGCTGCGCGTGCACGCAGGTGCGTATGTGTGACGTCACTCTGACGCCGCTGCAGGCCAGCGGCACTTAAATATATTATGTACTAGCTGTTGCCCGCGACTTCGTCCGCGTCAATTTCTGTTATTTTGGTCGAGATTAAGAAGTTAATGTACTTCTGGGTAAATGATATTTTTAGTTTTATTTTCTTCTGGCAGAAGAACAATATTATGAAGAATTGGATCTTGCGTTTACGCAGCGCACGCAACGGATGCCCTCAAAGATGAATTATTTCCCCGTTTTTTTCACATCTTCCACTGATTCTTCGTTCCGCCAGATTGCACTTCCACTGATTGTCCGCAGCGTGATGTTATGTAGCCTAAAGCCTTCCTCGATAAACGGACTATACAACACAAAAGATTTTTTTTAATTCGAATAAATCGCGCTAATCTCAGGAACTACTAGAGTTCCTGAGATTAGCGCGTTCAAACAATAAACAAACTCTTCAGCTTTATAATATTAGTATAGATAGTATAAACAAAATCTAAAATATATGTATAGTATAAACAGTATTAAATATATTATATTAGCGAAAAATAAATCCTTTTTTTTTTTTTGTAAATGGTTCAAAACTGTCCGGTCCGTGTTCTTTCTTTCTTTTCCTTCTTTCAGCTCTTTCTTGTGACCTGTTAGTTAGACTGTAAATATTTAAGTACCTAGAATGTTTTTCTGTAGTTTCATATCGTTTTAACGACTGCTTCCGACTTCTAGACGAGGAGAACGACTCGCTCGTCCAAGCGTTCATGTCGCCGAAGTGGGGCGGCGTGGTGCTGGCCAGCCCGACCGCGGCGGAGTGTGAGGCTGGCGTGTTCAGGCCGCCCGTGAAGCTCGTCATGGGCACCTTCATATCGCAGCTGAGGAAACTGCTCGGGATCACTGATAAGGTGAGTGTATTACGTACACGCTTACGCGCACGTATCTGCGTGCACGCACCGTGCGTTTACATTTGCGTACAAACTGTAGGTGATTCTGCTTATTAAATCTTTCAATGATACAGTTTCTATGCAGTTTTGATATAATATAATATAATAATGGGATATAATATTATATAACAGCAAAATGATAATCTCATAAACGTCAAACGAAGGTTTAACGCGTTTGGATCGGTTTAAAACTAATTTTAACCCTGGAGTATAAGCAAAATACGACATTACAGGTCCATAATACGTTACTGTGACATGATTATGAGTCGATAATCGTTGATATAATTAAAAACAAAAGTATCATTTAACATACGACCTCTGCGGCTCATGGTTAGCGCATTAGCGCTCAAACCGAACAAAAAAGTTTTCTGTGTCATGGATGTCTATTAAATATGTGTATAATATAATAAAAATCTTAAATATAATTACAGTATAAAAAGTATTAAATATATTTCCGTCCCGCAACACAAGTTTTACTACGGGACCAGACTAACGTGGGGTGAAGCGTCCATAGATATTATTATATTACACATAGACATATCGTTTGTAGTCCTCATTCGGGTCAGTCCCTCTCTCTATTTAAAAGAGTACCCATCTCATATTCTCTCCATCATAAATTCCAGGAGTCCATACCCGGCGCACACCTGGACCCGCTGCGCGCCGTGACCCCCCGGCGCTGGGAGGTGGACGCGCTGCTCCGCATCCGCACCCTCGAACACGTGACGTCCGCTGAGAGGAGCCTCAAGTCATTGGCCAAGCTGCTCGGTATTGTTATTTTTACATGCTGCTATACAGGTTGTTTGGTATTTATACATTTACTAGATGACGCCCGCAACTCCGTTGCGCCAAAATTCGTTTATCGCGGCGGAACGTACATTTTTCCGGGATAAAAAGTATCCTATGTCCTTTCTCGGGTCTCAAAGTATCCCTATACCAAATTTCATCAAAATCGGTTAAGCGGTTTGGGCGTGAAGAGGTAACAGACAGACAGACAGACAGACACACTTTCGCATTTATAATATTAGTATGGATATATTTGGTAGTTATAACTATAATCTATATATATAAAAGAAAGTCGTGTTAGTTGCACTATTTATAACTCAAGAACGGTTGAACTGATTTGGCTTAAAAGTGGTAGAGACATTTGGCGCATTAAAATCGGATCTTTTGACACCTCGCACATTAAAATCGGATCAGTAGTTTAGGCGCTAGGGTGGAACAAACATATTATATATATAATATGTCGCGTATATACATACATACATAGACTGCCATTATCGTTACATTTCGTTGACGGTGGCCGGTTTCATTGAAACCAGACCAGCTGCGCAGAGGTTATTTTATTGTGCCCAAGAGTGTGCGCAGTACACAAGAGCATCCCGACACGACTCGGCATTTTTCATTCAACGCACGGGCGGCGCGGCGGGTGACGGGGCACGGGCGGAAGGACCGCTGACGTCACGCGGCAAACGCGCGCTATCGCAGTAAAAGTGCTCAAAACTTCTTACGGTCATAACTTCCGTAATACGGCATAGATTTACGTGTAATAAAGACTAATATAACGCACGTAATCTAAACTTTACTGTCAAGGAGGGTTTAGTGCAATATTCGCAAGTGTACTATAGCCCTGATTGCTTAGATGTAACTTTATTTATTTTTTCATATTCTACGGTGGTTTGGTGTCAGTAGAGTGAAAGACAAATTAAGCTCAATCCTCCTTATTAATAAAAATATTTACACCATGGATAAGCAAATCCAAATCGCTCTCTTTGTCTATCAAATGACTGTTCCAAACTATCTGACAGAGACAGCCATGTTGGATTAGCTAATCCGTGGTGTAAATAATTTTATTAATAAGGGAAAATAGGTTTATTGAATACTTAACTTATACTAAATGATTAATGGTAAAATGGTTAAAATTGTGAAATAGTTAAGAGAGCACGCGACCCGATAAGCAACGCGAACTGGTTTAACTATTCAGTTTATAATAACGCTTGGCGACGTAAACGCTGACAGTGCGAAATGTGATCTACGGTATGGTTTACACACTGTTGACCGTACACATATTGTTTCATGGTTGCAACATTTCCAGGTGAGATCTCCAACATCGTGATCAACGACGAAGTAGGCGCGTCCATCGCGGAAGCCGTCACCTTGACGACAGCTGCGCGCGCGCACGCCACAGCGGGCGAACTGCGTGCGGCGTACGGCGCCGCGCGACGTGCCGACACCGCCGCGGAGACGGCATTCATGGAGCCCAGCTTATTAGCGTTGTTGTACTTCCCCGATGACCAGAAGTGAGTTAATACTAGAAACTATCTTATATTTTAAACGAGACAATTATGTATACATATAATCGGTTTCATGAAAACAGCTGCAGTATTACCATGAAGTTTAGTATCCATGGAGTTTTGGGGGAGAAAAATCGATCTAGCTAGGTTTTATCTGCGCATTTTTAAGCTATATGATATGTTTTTTCTTACGAAAATTCGGAATGTGGTGGGATCAAATCACGGTCAGATAAATATTTTTGTAATTCTTTTTTTATTTAATTCATAGGAACTCCGAGCATAGCTCAGTTACACAAGTACAATACGGCCGATGTATCTTGGCGAGTCTGAACTTCGCGCAGAAGGTCGCGCATTAGCTGTTTCTAAGTGTTTTCGTATTTATTTTATTTGTACTAGTTGGTCAACTGTATTAGGGAAATTTTATTAGTACATAGGTATATAAAAATAATACAATAACAGTTTTCTTCACGAGTTGTACATGCGCTAAAGTTCGCAGAGCCTATGTTCAGACCCGTCAAGATACAGCGGCCGTAGTGTACCTACTAATTAATATAAATAAGTACATAAGACATTTAAAAAAAACGTATTTTTTTAAACATTCCTCTCATTCCCAGGTACGCGATCTACATTCCTCTCTTCCTGCCGATAATGTTCCCGGTGGTGCTGTCTCTACGCAACCTGCTGCGCTGGCTTCGCGGAAAACCGGCGGAAAAAGAGAAGACTGAATAATGTGTTGTGTAACTTGGGTTTCATGGAGAGTTGAGATACTCCTCTGTGGCATATATCTAAGTTAAATTCAAATATAACCCAAAGTGGAGAAGAAGAACCCAGTGAAAACATGAGGGTGTCCTCCCACGTCCAATAATCGGTGACCGATTTTTTGTAGGAGAAAAATAGAACATACTGATTACAATACGCACACGTCATACAAAAAGTCGGTCAGAAATTAAATCGGTGCATCTGGACCGATCCGATTGTCGGTGAAAAATGGTACGGAAATGTATGTGTTAACGCACACTGTTCACCGACAGTCGGCCGCTTGCACTCTACTACTCGCTCGAAAGCTACAGACAAAGTGACGGCCGTGTGCGTAGAGTCGGTCACAAAATCAGTCATAAGAATCGGTGGAAAAATCTGCCCGATTATCGGTCCTACAAAAAGTATGACGTGACGTGCACCCTGAATGGATCAAAATTAAACCATATTATTGCTAGTGTAAAAAATACACACTCGACCTGCGTTTACATATTAAGAAGCTGTTTCACGATCGTCTAGTAAGTGACGAATAGCTTATCCGGAAATTTTGTCGCTGCCTACTTTATACTGAGCGACAGAGACAAAACATTCAAATAAGCTATCTGACATTTATCATTAGATTGTGATACAGGCCCTTAGTGTATTTATTTGTGATCATAAACTACTTTTGTATTATACCTAATTTATACCTCGGCATTAAATTGTAATAAAAAAAGGCGGTTAATAAAAATTAAATGCAACGGATCTTTACTTTTTTCCATCGTTTAAAGGCAATAGACCAAAGTTAAGGCTGGGACTATATGATCCGGAATCCTGCGGGCCCGGGCAAATACAGAACACCGAAAATGGAAAATCCGGAGCACTTAAAATATAACTCTGCGGTAATACAATAGAGCTAAAAATCGAACACCCAAGTGCCGAGTCCAGTGAAAATAAAAAAGTACCATATTATCTTTTCATGGTCAATTATAAAGAAAAAAGGCTGTTGGAAAATAAATACCAACAGTTATTTATATTAAAAAAAAGTCAATGTCATTTAAGACAGCTCGAAACTCGACACTTCGATTCTCAACTCTATTGTATTACCGCAGACTTATGTTTTAAGTGTTCCGGATTTTCCCGGGCCCGCAGGATTCCGTATCACATGGCCCCGGCCTGAGATAACATCATAACAGTATATTTTAAGTGTTCCGGATTTTCCCGGGCCCGCAGGATTCCGTATCACATGGCCCCAGCCTGAGATAACATCATAACACCATAAACTACAGAGATAAATAAAACATTGATTGCTTTACGTCAATATATTTGAGGTAATCGATGCTTTATAGGTATTACATTCAATAACTAGGAAGTGTTCGATATATGTTTACAATTCTCAGAAACGTAGTATGACAAGACGGCAAACTTTATTATTCTTATTAGTTCAAGAGGAACATAATCTCATTGACTATCTTTACCAATAGACCACCTCGCTCTAACATTATTATGGGCACCTATTATGGCTAGAGTGTAGATAGACCTAGTGTATGCGCGCACTGGTAATAAAATTATCTTTATCGCCCACCATTTACATTCCGATTATGAACTTTAGCGCACGCAAAATAGAGTTAAGTTTTCCGCAAAACATTGTTTTCCTATACGGTCACGATTAAAGGAAAAGTAGACTGTTTCGCATGAGTTAAAGTTGATAATCGGAATGCAAATGATAGAGGAAGGAGATGATTTTGTTGCAAGTGTGCGCACGCACTGCTTTAGTGCTTGGATATTAATGTCTTATGGACAGGTCCCGTTACAGTGTCCACTGCCTATCGTCAAATCTGTACCTCAATTCTCGTATTTAAAGTAGACTTTATTTTACTTTGTTTGGATTGAAAGTGTAGCGACATGTTACCATGAATGGATTTTATGACGTTTCGACCAATCAGAGCGCGTTTCACGTTGGTTTAACGTTCATAAAAACGCCGTTTGAGAGTTTTAGCGTGTCGGGACTTGATTGTAATTGTATAAATACAGGTTTTATTTAGCAGAATTGCCTCTATGCAGTACCTCCATTTACACCACAAGGAATAACTCCTTAGTAGAAATAGGAGGGAATAAAATGCTCAATTTTGTAAAATTTTGTGAAATAACTAAGTTGGCAACTTAATTCTGGCCTAACTTCCGTTCAGGCCGAATACTTGTACACGTTACACGCCCGCACGGCCGCGGCTCGGGCAAGAACTGAAGCGATTTGTCCACACACGGTCCGGACAAACCGCGCGTTCAGGCCGCCAGTTCAGGCCAGAATTAATGTTGCCAACTTAGTTATTTCACAAAATTTTACTAAATTGAGTATTTTATTCCCTCCTTAGTAGAAATTTAGTTATTAGTAGTGTTTTAATAGGAAAGAGCCAGACAGTAATCATATGCAAAATGGCCTAGGTTAAGCACAAAAAAAATACATTCGTCCGTAATTTTCTTAAAACTACCCGTTTAATTACTATATACGTAATATTTGCTAGTATATTTTAATTTAATGGTAAAATTTATAGTAAAATTCAATGAATGAAAAAATTTTAATATAACAAAACCTAAAATGCAATAGTTTTTGGGGGGCTTCACAAATTCCTAAGTAGCTTCTTTAGTAGTTTTTTAGTACTTTTTAGTAGAATTCTATACGAGTTTAGTAGTTTCACAAAAACAGAGCTGGCAACACTGGAACGAATCGCTTCAGTCCGTACGGCCGATCGCATCGATCTCGAAATTGCACACAGACGATACGATTTTGCATCCGTTCAAGCCGAACTGAAGGCAGACCGGATCATGTATGGGGCCCTTAACTGAAACGATCGGCCTCTCGTCTGTGGGAGCCTTAAGTCACAACCATGTAACGACACACTCTTTTCTTAGCGCAAATATCACCATAATAGGGATGTTGCCTACTATCGAATACCACATTTTAAAATTGTTGACTAGAGATACATAAGTACTTAAATTTCAAATAAATAGTTATTTAGGCTGTCGCGATTAAAAATTTAAAGCAAAGAAAAAATATTGCCCATCTCTTCCTCGCAAAACGATTTGTTACGTCAGAATCTGCTGCCGCCGTACATTTTTAATGACGTCACAGGTCGATATATCGCTCTCTGTCTTATTGTATATATTTTTTGTATAGCTATGTTATTTTTAAGATATACTTAGAGTATGGAGTGTAGAAGAAAGGAGGACTATCTCTCTAAGGCAGAAAAGCTAAAAAGTGTCCGATAAAAATAGTCAAATAACAGTTCCAAAACTGGCCATAATGGCGCTAGAGTCAGAGGAGGGTATGATATGAAGTTAGCAATAAGAGATGGAGTGAAGTTATTTGAAAGTTAGTTAATCGTTAGTTACTCTAATAATTTGTAGCGCTTTTTATAAAATTCTTCCACATGCTACTATAGCGCCACCTTAAGTTGCTCCCTTTCAACGAACACTTTTTAATACACTGAGATGGTCCTCCTTTCTACGAATAGACGAAAAAAACTTTAGGCAACATGCCTATTATAGGTATACATCAATAGATGTTATGCTAATTTAGTTATTACATTAATCAATTTTATTCTATATATGTATTTGAGAATTAAACAACATTTATTAACAGCTAAAAGTACGATTTTAAGACATTATGTCCTAATTTCGCAGCGTTTGTGTAAATCATTTGTCTAGATATCATGCCTTCTCTTTCCTTAATACGAAGAACGAGACAGATAACATGATATTTAATCAAAGATTAACTTTAACAAGCGCTGCTGAGTGCCAATTTCAACAACAATGCCTTTTAAAGTTATTCGTTAATTAAGTATCGTGTTCTCTCTTCGCTCTGTTCTTCGTACTAATGAAAAAGAAGGCATGATATCTAGAGAACATGCGTGTGTGAAATTAGGGCGTAATATTACAAATCTAATAAGTCAATAAAGAGCGACATTATTTATTTTTATAATATCGTAAACATTCATAATGATTTCGTATGTTATTATAATAAATTCTATATTTTAAAACTTTTCAGCTACAGTGTTCTTTAGAACTTGACTATCTACCTCGAGTAAGTTGTGCATTCCTTGAGTAAACTATAAATAAGTTGATAGTTTAATATTATTTTACCTACATTAAGTATACTAAGTATGTCTATTGAGATATGCTTGTTATGGCGAATATTTGTTGATGCAAGCGAATAACATTTCGTAACATTCGTATTGTGAATTTACCAAAAAAACATTCAGACAAATATTATTTAAAGATATATATATAAGGTTTGGTAAAATCAATTACGGATACTTCGCGCACATGATCCACTGCTTATGTAAAGACGTTTAAGCAGAAAAATAATTGTCATACTCAAAGTAAAAAATCATCTCATGTATGGATGACTCTCCGCAAAACGCAAACTCGCCCATATAAAGAAAACAATTTTTTTTTCGAATTTTTCTGCTTAAACCTCTTTACATAAGCAGTGGATCCCCCGAAGTATTCGTAATAGATTTTACCGAACCTTATATTTTTCCACTATAATATGACTACCACTTTATTTTACCGATGTGCATTTTTATTTAAGGTCTATTGACCATACTAAATACTTAGTAAATATAATCAGAGGAATTTATATAACGATTTGCAAAATCAATTGATACATTGCCGACGATTTATGCATTGAATGAGTCTACAACGCTGTAAACGCCATTGACCCGACTCATCTGATTTCAATTGATAATGAAATGAATAAAATCATTTTGAAATCAATACCTCACAGATGTCACATGGTCTGTGCCGTAAAGAGTGCAATGTAATTATTTTCCTAATTTTATACAAACGGAATAAAATTACGAAAATAATTACTAAATATAGATACAAATGGAATTATTATCACAGGAATGAGGAAATCATACTTTGGCCATACCTAGCCAAATTTTCTGTAATTGTTGATTTTGCAAAACGTTATAAGTATTTTATATTCAGTGATTTTTGCAACTAATCTATAAGTTATGTTTTGATTATAATTATTTTGATTAATTCATTAAATGTTAATATTTTAGAAATTGATTGCAAGAAATAGGTACCTCGATTATCTGAAAATTCTTAAAACGTGCCGACAGTCGATGAACAAAATACAATTAACTATTTACCTAAATGTACTTACTTAAGTGTCGAGACATAAAGTTTTACAACCAACATACATACGACATCGTCATATAGGACAAGATATACAATACTTAAGGGACATGGACTTTTAGGTCTCCAGCCAGTCGGTTTCCGTAACCAAAGCCATGTTAGATCCAACACCAGGCAAGTAATCAATCTCCCATAGGTGAGTGCTCACAACCAGTACCTCCCCCTCTACCAGCTCCGTGTTCAGGGTGTAGCAGACGTCCTCGCAAGGAGTTTTGGGCTTCAGCTGGACGTAGTTCTTACCTTTCAGCTGCGACATGATGACTAAACCGGGGTCCAAGTCCAGAGCCTTGAAACGATGGGTATCATAGCGTTTGGAAATCAGCAGCCAGTTGAAATGAGAGGGCGGAATATGGGGGGACAAGAAGTACGGGCGGGGGGCGAGGACACGGAAGGATTTCACGGCTTGGATGTCGCAGTTCTGGAAGTGGACGAACCAACTCGGTATCTCGGTGCTGGTGATGCGTGTAACCATCTCGTCTAAGTCCATGGGCTGTCGCCCTAAGCGCAGGTTGGTCAATACGCGGCAGGGTACAGAGTTACCCAGACGTTGGTCACCCGCAACCAGCTGGGTTAGGTTGACCTTTGCCCAGTCGATGTTGGCGTCGGTTACCACCACCGGCGCCCCACGCAGCAGGTTGTGGTTGAAAACCTCGTTGTAGCCCGTATTGGACACACGAGACAGGCTCTCTGCAAGAAGGAAACCAATAGTGATTGATACCTTAGAAAGAAGACAAAAAAAATTAGGTACATAGGTATAACACGCGCTCAGTGAGAGATGCAGTGTAAAAGATGTCAATAAGAACAATAGCAAGAAAAGAAAACATTTTTTCTTTTATTTTTAAATATAATAGAATCAGGCGTTGCATAGGGTTGCCAGGTGAGTCGCGAAAAAATACCGGACAGCCCCAAATGGGGGGGGGGGGGGGGGGGGGCAGGTAGGTCCAGTGGCGTAGCGTAGTAGGGGCGGGGGGGGGGGGGGGCGGCCCGCCCCGGGCGGCACTTTTAATGGGGCGGCAAAACCTAAGTAAGGGGCGGCAAAACCCAAGTAAGGGGCGGCAAAATTGACGTCCGCCCCGGGCGGCAGACACCCACGCTGCGCCACTGGGTAGGTCGAACAAAATACGGGTTTTTTATACTATTAATAGTTTTTATTTATTAATCTACATCACATAAATCAACAAAATTAGTAACAAAATATAATGCAGTCATTAAATTGTGGTCGCCAAGACTATTAGGAGCGCGCGCTAGTTTTGCGTTTGAGGGCTTTCATATACTACTTTTGTAGGCGCTTGTGACCAGTAGTACCGACTTTCCTCAAAATACCGAACATTGTTGTGTCCGGTATGACCATTTATTTTTTACCGGACAGGCCTCGAAAATACCGGACTGTACGCTTAAATAGCGGACATCTGGCAACCCTAGGCGTTGCCTACGTACTTTGCGGAAATCCATATATGTAGTATACAATTTAATTAATATCAATATCCCGCCAAAAATACTCACAACCTGCAAGCAAATGTGTGAGTGCACGCATATGCATGCGTAAAGCACCTGCCTCCTCCCACACTGCTTATGTGTACACTCAGATGCAAGGTCGTGCAAACACCACCACCACACGAGCAACAATGTCAGCAAGATCGTGCAAAACCCCACACCACCATGCGGGTTGCAAAACTCGACGCGCGCTTCGTGACTTAACGAACTTTCTGAGGATAGGTACCTAGGTAACTAGGTACTTCCGGGTTTGAGGCAGGAGGTGCATAAGGAGGTGCTTTACGCATGCCTATGTGTGCACTCACACATTTGCTTGCAGGTTGTGGGTATTTTTTGGCGGGATATTACTAGATATTTATTAAATTATATTTTATTTTTAAGTTTTTGACAGCTGAAATAAGAGCTACTTAGTAGATCATAACTATGTATATTAAACAATACATATTAAAAAATCTCCTTGATAATACAAAAAGTGGGCGGTAGGGAAATACCTATATAGAAAAAATACTTACTGACTGCCTCGCAAGAAATACAATCACCAGGCGAAAATGCACTATTGTCCACTTTTTGTGGATGGTGTTTGTCGACAAGGCATCGGTTATAGTACAAGGGAGTCCAGTCCCAAAATGGCAGCATCTTTATAAGCAGTATCCGCCCAACGGCCGAAGCGTGCCATTGGAAGGTATCGGTTTGGCAAACCGTATATCCGATGGCCATCGTCATGACCATGAAGAGGAGGATCCTTGTCCATCTTTTAATGGAAGCTTTCCTCACAGCGGATGTAAGAGGACGACATATTATATCCATTTCTTCGTCGCTGATCCCAGCCTCCTTGCAGTATTCATAAAAGGAACGAACTTCTGAATTAATAAATTCCAACTTTTCGCGTTGCGTCATGTTTGGTACATTTGGTGGATTCATTTTCAATTTTATTCAGTTTTTACTCCATTTACTCCATGAAACAAGACGATCAATATAGTTTGATATTCTGATTCGTGGAATACGCATACAAAATTCGCGCGCGTGCGTTTTAGAGCGAAATATTTTTTTTACTTAAAAAATTTCAAAGAGCATTACACATACAGCCATAATTTTGTGTTCACTTTACAAGAATTAAATAAGTTCATTCGATTTAATAAAAACATAATTTAGAGTGCTGTGCATATATATTTTCTTATTAGAGAACAATGGATAGTAATTAATATGTAGATGGTGATACCGTATATAACAACAATATCACTGAATACAATACGGTATGTATACCGTAAAAAATCTTATACATATTACGTAATACAATATTTTTGTATGAAGACTCAAAGTTTCTTTTATTCATAATTATTATAAAATCAACAGTGTTGCCAGATATTTGAAAGCAGTATCAGTACCGAAGATTTTAAATATCTGTATGAAATCTGTATTAAGTAAATTTAAGAAAGTCTGTAAAAAATCTGTATTTTGCATTGGTATTCTGTATAATTTTATCTGTAGTTAACAAGGAATTTGTAAGTATTATATACAACTGGAAAGAGCTCTCGGCATCAAATCTGTGCCGAGAGGGAGATACAAAACAAACCGCTCCGTCTCTTTTTAACCAGGGTGACAACAATATTTTTAATTTGGGGACAAATTAGTTGAAGTTTGGAAACATATGGTGATTTCAACTTTTTCTAAAGAAGTCCAAGCACATGCTATCAAAAAGTAATATTTTGCTCCAAGGTATACCCTGGATCCAAAAGTATAGAACGAACTCCTGACTCATTATAGATACATGTTTGGGGATTTCGGCGTTGTTTAAAGAACTGCAAGCTGCAAGCATATTCCACCCTGTTAATTAGAGTAAACATCATCATCACCACCACTATCACACCATACATCATCACATTATGATGATATAAAAGGTACTTCTTATAGTATTTTACACTAACACGGAGATCTTTGAACATTACTCTACTGTTTATGGACCTATTTGCAAAATTCTTTTGTTGTTGTAAAGGGTTTAATTTGAAATTGGTGCTTTAGTCACTAAGGTGGAAACCGGATGATGCGATCCATGAGGAATCGAGGGAACTCCTCGAAATTTATATCGACACATATAGTGATTTTGACTTTTACTGAAGTAACACAATGCAGCATATGCTCCTAAAAATAAGATGTTGAAACCAAGGTATACCTTGGTTTCAACATCTTATTATATTTTAGGGTATACCCTAGATCCAAAAGCACTGAACAGAACTCCTCAGTCTTTAAAGATACACGTTTGGAAATTTCAGCATTGTTTAGAGAACTGCAAGCATATGCAGTACCGTGGTGGTGGCTTAAAGTTCATATTAAGAAGATTAAGTAGAGAAATAGCCAAATTTAAAAGTGGAATTATTTAGAAAATAAGTTTTATTTCATACTTATTTGTGTATTTTTACTTTGGAAGTCGGTTTAGTTTTTTGTTTAAAAATAATAATATGTCATAAATGATAATACAAGTTGCTGAAACGTATATTATAGAGTGACTTTTAATTAGTGTAAAACACTTTACTACGTGATAATGCTCATGATAACAAACATCTTACCCAAATAAACTTTTTAGAGCATTTGTTATAAGTGAAAATTCCTTTAGCGGTATGTGCACTTTTCTTGGGATGGGTAAAAACTGTTAAACTCGAGCAGGACACGTGAATCTGATCGAAAAGTCAAAAGATGCAACTTGCAATTGTTTGCTGTCTTGGTTTACGCGAGCATGAAACTATTTTAGTTCGTATTTACTTTTGACCCCAACTATTAACCTTTGGCCTTGACCTTGACCGCTAATCATCCCCATCACATTTACCCTTACATTGGCCTTTACCTCCAATTGTCCCCCCACGAAAATGGTCTCGAGTAAAATGGCTCGACTTTTGAGATTTTTGGGGCCATTTTGAAATTTGACGTATGGTGAAAACACGATAGAGAAAAGAACTGTCTCCAGTTAAATGACCCCACTTTTGAGATTTTTGGGGCCATTTTGAAATTTGACATACGGTGAAAACACTATGAAGAAAAAAGTGTCTCCAGTTAAATGGCCCCACTTTTGAAAATTTTGGAGCCATTTTGAAATTTGACGTATAGTGAAAACACTAAGGAGAAAAGTGTCTAGTTAAATGGCCCCACTTTTGAAAATTTTCACTTCTACCGGCACTCCCGGAGTGCCGGTAGTTTTGTACGTGGTAGAGCCATGCTTCGGCACGAATTGGGCCGGCTCGACCGGAGAAATACCACGGGCTCACAGAAAACCGGCGTGAAACAGCGTTTGCGCTGTGTTTCGCCGAGTGAGTGAGTTTACCGGAGGCCCAATCCCCTACCCTATTCCCTTCCCTACCCTCCCCCATTACCCTATTCCCTCTTAAAAGGCCGGCAACGCACTTGCAGCTCTTCTGATGCTGCGAGTGTCCATGGGCGACGGAAGTTGCTTTCCATCAGGTGACCCGTTTGCTCGTTTGCCCCCTTATTTCATAAAAAAAAAACCCGTTGTTTTTTATTATTATTTAATTCGCTACCTAATGTTAAGTTGAGGTGGATTAAATAAAAACGTTCCTTTGGGAAAGTTTGTAATTATGAGCACTACCACGTGGTAAAGTATATTTTTCACTAATTGAAAGTTTGACGATCTCTTTGGCTTAGTGGTTGAGCATGTTGGTGATCAAGCCGGTCGCTGGTTCGAATCCCGCAATTTTTTCTTTTAAAACTTTTACTATCAACTTATAACGTAATTACATAATTTATATGTTATAAAAGCTTGTCGAGAGTCAAATAAATTGTCTTATAAATCTATCAGAACAAGTTACCTGATTTACTTCTTTGATTTGTTTGATTCTCGACAACCTTTTATATCATATAAATTGTGTAATTATTACGTTGTAAGTTGATAGTAAAAGTTTTAAAAGAAAAATATTTTATTATTTTTAGAGCATTCAAATAAAAGCTTGTTTTTTTAAAAAAGTTTTTTTTTTACTTTTAATTTATTTTTTACTTTTTAGTTATAGCTAGATAGGTTTCTCAGTCTGTTCATCTCATTTAACGCATCATTGTTGCAAGGTCGTTTGCCGGTTAATTTAGTACAGTCAAGCTCTTCAATAAGGAGACCTCCTAGAGATTTTACTCTACTCAGTAAAGACCTCAAAAACCCCAACACACCATACTTTCATTTGATACCCATATTGTACGAGTGCATTAAAATAACTTGTCGGCCATCTTGGGTGTTCTGCCATGTTGGATTTTCGAGTTATTCTCAGCAAGCCTTTTCATTTGATACCCATATTGTAGGATTGCATTCAAATTGACTGTCGGCCATCTTGGATGTTCCGTCATGTTGGATTTTTGGGTTTTTCTCAGCAATCCCTTTCATTTGATACCCATATTATAGTAGTGCATTAAAAATAACTTGTCGGCCATCATGTTGGATTTTCGAGTTATTCTCAGCAAGCCCTTTCATTTGATACCCATATTGTAGGATAACATTAAAATTGGCTGTCCGCCATCTTGGACGTTCCATCATGTTGGATTTTCGAGTTTTTCTTAGCAAGCCCTTTCATTTGATACCCATATTGTAGGAGTGCATTAAAAATGACTTGACGGCCATCTTGGATGTTCCGCCATGTCGGATTTTCGAGTTATTCACAGCAAGCCCTTTCATTTGATACCCATATTGTAGGATTACATTAAAATTGACTGTCGGCCATCTTGGACGTTCCGTCATGTTGGATTTTCGAGTTTTTCTCAGCAATCCCTTTCATTTGATACCCATATTGTAGGAGTGCATTAAAAATAACTCGCCGGCCATCTTGGATGTTCCATCATGTTGGATTTTCAAGTTATTCTCAGCAAGCCCTTTCATTTGATACCCATATTGTAGGAGTGCATTAAAAATGACGTTCCTATGGCCACCTTCCAGATCCATCACCAGACCGGTTACCACATAGTATCAAAGTACTTGTCAAGACGAACTAAACGAACCCAAATTCGATGGGACTATGTGGTTTTATTTCGGAATTCCTGTGGCCACCTTCCAGCACCATCATCAGTTCAGCTCCACGTCATCATAATATTGCATTGTCATGCGATTTACATATTCGTGCAAAATTTCAACTCAATCGGAAACCGGAAAGTGGATCAAATTTAACTTGCAAGAATCCATTACAGACCGACAACGGGACAGGTGAAACTAAATAAAAGCTTATAAAATTAAACACAAATTCTTCGAGAACTTACCACGAGACAAGATTGATGTGGTGTGAAGTGTCCATAATTATTATAATATTATAAGTCATCCTATACAGATAAACCTACCTACTAATATTATAACTCTGTCTGTCTGATGTCGCCCGCCCGCGAGGTTCTCAAGTAACTATGCGCACATAATAAGCACTCAGGGATTAAGATTTTTTCTACCAGTGAAAGAATTTTTCAAATCTGTTAGGTTTCAGAAATTATCAATAACATACAAACATACAATGGTTTCCTCTTCACAATATCATGAAGGTAGGTAAAATAATATAAATGTCCTATATTCCCTATTAAATCATATTGTCACCCGAACATCCAAGGGAAATACACGGCGTTTTGTGTTGCAACTATTCTATTTTCATTTCTTCCATTTTACTCTACCAAAATGCAAATAATCAAAAAATAAATAACAAATTTATAATTATCGGTTAGTAGGTAGGTTCTAAATAACTAGTAATTTTTATTTTACATTTCTCTCTCAGATTATGAATAACATAATATTTAACCGATTTTATTAGTATTTCTTGCTTATACACTATATCGCACATAAAATCTACCAAACCTGAAATTTAAGGAAAGATATAAACTGGCTACACTAGGTTACTTGTTAGAACGAGACACAGGGATAACTTATAGCTATCTCACCGGGACCGGTTTTTTTATTGCGCACGCGATAAGCTTTAAGTCTGAGTAGTAAAGATCATTTTTGATTGAATTAAAAGAAAATAAAGTTTGAAGTACTCTTTCCTGTTGTATATAATACTTACAAATTCCTTGGTAGTTAACTACCTTTAGTAGTTAAGCTTACGTAACAAGCCGCATCGACGGCTATAATTGGTTAATTTCGTGTCAAATAGCAACTTTTAATTACGTAAGCTTGCGACTTGAAGACTTGTGAATGAACGAACGAAATAAACGAGAACGAGTTAATGACAAACATAACTTACCTAGGGAATTCCCCAAATATTTTGATCAGTGCTGCCAATAGGGTCTGATAAACTACCATTTGAGGTAATTCTGTATGAAAAAAATTGAAATGTTGGAAATCTGTATAAATTTCACTCTCAATTTTTTATCGGTATGACATGTTGAAAATCTGTATGGATACCGAGAAATCCAAATATAGAGAAATCTGTATATCTGGCAACACTGAAAATCAATAAAAATCCATTTTTTTCCTTGCGCATTTTACTCACATTTTTACAATAGTAACCCTAAATTTCAACTTTCAAGTGTCTTTCCGCCATATTGAAAGGACTTCCGAAAGTGGATGTAAATCAAATGTCCATCTTTTTTCAAATTTCTTTTTGTTGTTGAATAACTGTTTATATAAAAGTATCTCTAAAAACACAATTTATATTATATTTATTAGTGTTGTGTGAAATTGTGATAAATAATTTGTTTAAAATTTTTTGCAATACTTTTGATGAATATGTCACAGCGCCATGTTGTATTCCTGCGCTGATCGCAGGCACGAGAAATCTGCCAACCCGTTTGTTTTTGGGGTATAAAACTCGAAAATTTATCGAACTGCGGTTTTGTATCCAAATATATTATAATTTCTATTTTTGGCAAATGTCAAACAACTTTAGTGATTTCGATGCATACTTGTAGTCGAATTTCAAGTGCTAACTCATAATTTCAACTGCAGTTTTGTGCATCCGCGAAAGTTGAAAGGACTGTGTTGTAAAAAAAAGAAGTGATAATTAGCCAAAATTCCGGTCCCTACGCGTAGACGAGAAGGTGCCTACCCACCGGGGCAGTCGGGCGAAGGAGATATGAACAACAAACGAAAAAATCGCCAAGGGCCACCGAGGTAAGGCTAGTTTATATACGTCCGACAATTTGCAGCATTTCGATGACATGTCTTTGTTTTTTGGGCCAATGCTCTCCACAATGCGGATTTTAGGATCGGTGTCTGTCACGATGACAGATTTTTGTGAGTGGAAGGTGCGATTACCAAGGATTTGTAAACAAAACTCTTGTAAAATTTGCGAAGTAGAGCGGCGCAAGTTAGCCGCCGCACCGTTCGCGCCGTATGCTCAAGTCTAGATATTTGGCCTACTTTTGGCTGTGTACTCATGACGATTAATATAGCCGCGCTCCAACAGCTGATGGCCGTACCTGGAAATTGCTCTCAAAATTAGTATTTGGGCTTTCAAAAGTTAGTGCCTTCCTCTTAAATTAGTAACTAATTATGTATGAAATTAGTGTTCAATTGAAGATGGTAAGCAATGATCATTGTCTGTTTTGTAAATCATTAGATAATTAGTAACCTATCAACATAATACTATGTCTGTTCTTTTGAAAATATTCTGAATTTATTAAAAGATTTAAAAAAATATGGATGCAGGTATGTATTTTACAAGCAGATTGTGTGAAAATTAAAAAGGTTGTTCCTTACATAAAATATGTTATGGGAGATAACATATTTACCAGTTTTATGAATGAGTTTTATATGAACTTTGAACCCTACTCTTAGTATCTTCCGAAGTATTTACACATTACTTCTATTTTCATGTCATGTTGATAACAATAGGCAAGCGGACAGATTTTTTTTTATTGCATAAATGAATAGTACTCTTAAATATGAGTAACTTCTCAGAAGAAACCGTATATCAAAAGTCAATATTTTCAAAGGTACAGCGATTTGTATACAGAATTTTGCGAGTCTATACCAAAAAAATTTTTTTTTTTGCGAAATTGGTAAACACAACCTACATCATTAGTTTACTCACATCATATACAAAAACATTAATTATGGTAAGTATGAACTTAAACGCACAAATATCGGAGATATTTACAAATATGTTCCTGCGGCCATATACTTCATATACTACTTCATATACTATAACCTACAAGTGACGTCATTTGTAGGTCGACTTTAGTATGGACTGTTTTAGGAGGCTCGCGAAATTTTTTATACAAATCGCTGTACCTTTGAAAATATTGACTTTTGATATACAGTTTCTTCTGAGAAGTTACTCATATTTAAGACAACTATTCATTGATGCAATAAAAAAAAATTAGTCCGATTGCCTATTGTTATTATGTGTAAATTACTATTTATGTGTTCAACAAAAAGTAAAGGATCTGAGTTACAAGCCTCACATCAAACATGCCTATCGTCCAATCAGCATGATTCATACTGACAGTAAACAGTATAAACCATCATGCCAATCCACACACATGCAAGGATACACAAACGCCTGAAATTAATAATCAATCTTAAATCTCATTCTAGCTATCTGAGATCAAGATTTCAATACATTTCAACAATCCAAGGATTGACTTTTATGTAAAATTTTGTTTGAGAATCTAAGATTGAAATCAATCTAAGATTATAGATACATTATTAATTTCGGCTGTTAGTGATCAGCTTTTAATCCTACTACCACCAATTTAATCCTACTAATAATATGTGAAAGTTGAGGATGGATGTTTGCTATTATTTGACACAAAAACTATTGAACGGATTTCGATGAAATTTGGTATGGTAGAACCTAGTTTAAGTTAAGTATTTAGAAATAAACTATTCTGATTCTGAAGTTCTCAATTGAAACAGGGTACTTTTTATCCCGAAAAAGTACAGTGTATCTGTGGGATACTGTATTTATGCGGCCGGAGCCACGGGCAACAGCTAGTTTAGACATAAGAAGATTAAATTCAACCAAATCAAGGTGTTGTACTTATTTATTGCATGGTATACAGAGTATGATAGAGAGGAATGGTGATTTTGGGAGGGCTTTGCCTGAACGCACACAGATTTAGTAAACATATAAAGAACAAGCTATCGTATAAAAAAAAACTGTTAAAAATAAATTGACGCCATTGAAAGCACAGTCAGGAAAATGGGTTAAAAGCCCCAAGGAGAAAGAAGATCTCTTTGCTCAACATCTTAGCAAAGATTTTGTGCCAAACACTTCCATTCAAACAAAAATTAAGAATGAGATAAACACTTAGCTGTTACCAGCAATTATCAGTTCCTATAAAGTCTGTTACACCAAGGGAACTAAACTACATAGAGTAATAAAAAAATTAGGCAACAAAAAAGCACCAGGCTTTGATTTAATCACTGGAGAAGTCAGAAAAACTGTTGTCTTTCTGACTGCTCAATGCCATTATTAGAATTGAGAAAACACTACTTTCCCAACTTTAGCACATATTATGCATGTTGTTAAAACTGGAAAAATACCTACTGATGCAAGCTCTTAAAGACTATTTAGCTTATTACCAGTGATTGCTAAGCTCTTTGAGAGGATTATCTTGCAAAGTTTTAAAACCAATTCTAGAGGAAGAAGACTTAATACAAAAGCATCATTTTGGGTTCTGGAAGCAACATAGCACTGTGGAACAGGTACACGTGTAGAAAAACAAGTACTGTGCTGCAGTCTTCTTAGATATCCAGCAAGCATTTGATAAGAGTCTGGTACCTGTTATATAAGCTGAAGAGACAACTACCCAACTCATATTACATGGTTCACAAGTCTTACCTGCAAAACAGAAAGTTTCAAGTTAAAGTTGGTGAAAAAGTGTCTGCTCTATGTAACATAAAGGCATCTGTACCTCAGGGAATAGTGCTTGTCCAATGCTGTACTCATTTTATACAGCTGATCTACCATGTGACCCGGATATAGTAACTGCAACATATGCAGATCCATCTATAGCAGTGTTTTTCAACCTTTTTCATGATGCGACCCCCCTTGTATGAAAAAATTATTTCGCGACCCCCCGACCACGGGCGTCGCCAGGTTTTGGTTTGGGGGGGGGGGGGGGGGTCAAGAAAATAAAACGACTAAAAGTATATTAAATACTAGTCTTTAACCTATTAGAAGCCCTGAGCACATTAGAATAATGGGCCCCCTTTTTTTCCTTTTTACCCGTTTCAGCTTTAACCTTGTTTTTACCCTGAAAGACTGTGTAATTCGAAAAAATACAAATATCAATTTTATAATATGTTCTTTAAGCCAAACACGAGTGAGCGAAGCGAGCGAGCCAATTTTTTCTCCATTTTACAGTTTAAAATCTGTTCAAACGTTAAACTAAAACACTAAATAACGGTGAAATTCAGAAAAATACCATACAATCAACCAGCTAAAACAGAACATCGGTACTAAATAATATAATATGTTCTTCATGTTAAATGCGAGGGAGCGAAGCGAGCGAGCAAATTTTTTTCCTATTTAATAATTAAAATTAATCTTTATTGTTTTTTTACTTAAGTTCTCTCGACCTCCGGCGACCCCCCTACAGAAGCTTCGCGACCCCCCAGGGGGTCGCGACCCACAGGTTGAAAAACACTGATCTATAGCATCAAAAAACTAGTAACATACCTATTAAAAATTGACAAGTGACCAGTGAAAAGTGGAGAATAAGCTCAAATGTTACTAAACCCATAGAAATAACTTACTCTCCGCAGAGAAGACTGTCCTGCTGTCACACTGAGAGGTGAGAAATTAGCCACAGAAAAATGTATAAGATACCTGGGACTTCACTTGGATCGAAGATTGACACGGACTATGCATAATGCATAATATATGAAAAAAAAAAAAAAAGAAGCAGATCTACGATTTAAAAGACTTTACTGGCTGATTTGGAGAGAGTTACCACTAACACTAAACAACAAGATACATACTATTTATAAATGCATAATAAAACCCATATGGACACACGGAATACAGCTCTGAGGATCAGCTAGTAATTCCAATCTTGAAATCCTGCAAAGACTTCAAAACAAAGTATTGAGATCGATCAACAATTCATCATGGTTTGCTAGAAATGTAGAGATACATGAATACTTGGAAATTAGACTGGTTTAGATGAAATTGGTTCTGAACAGTGTTTTTTTATTTTATTTTTTTATAGTGGCAACTCGACTAGTGATTCAGTGTTTCATTCTTTACAAATATCATGCAAGCCTACTGGTGGGAAGTAGTTATAATTTAATATTAAAACACGGTACTTATATTAATTTATGTTCAACCATCTATGATATATGATGTAATTATGTAACATTAGAATAATTGTGATGTCATGTTCAAATTACTATTTCTATTATAGTGTTTATACATAGTATCAAACTGATTGACCATCTTCAATTAGTGATTCTATTGCTGGACTAGGAAATGCTAAATGACGAATAATGTACTGTTTTCTTCCTCTGTGAGAGCTATGCTTTAGCTCAAATGTGCCAGCTTGCTTGGAGAAATACTCCAACCTTACAAAAACCTATGAGAAATAAGGTTTAAATTGAGTTACTTTGAGTGTACTGTGTAACTCCTATTAATGTGTCATCACACATTTTTAGTATTATGCCGTTTTTTTTATCCAACTACTATTATAAATGTGGAAGTTTGTGTGGATGTATTAAAGTCTTCCGTGCAACAACTCTTAATGGGATTCTGATGAAATTTCATAAGGTAGTGGTTTAGGCTTTGGATTTACACATTGGCTACTTTTTATCGCTTTACTTTTATATTTTTTAAATGTATGGTTCCAGTGAGATTTCTCTTTATGCCTTTTTGTTGGTGGGCAATGTCTAGTAATCAATGAAATGCAGTAATTTTCATATTTTTAATTAATGGTCACGTCACTACGGTTTGGTCTCCTAACCATGTCACATGCAGTCACATTCAGCTAATTAAAGTGTGACGTAATTTATGGGTGTCCTAGGATAAAAAATGATTGCTTTCATACTTTTTCAGATCATTTACCCCCTTACTAATAATCGCTGTATAAGCTTTGAATAGTTATACAGTGTTTTGTCTTCTATCGAATTAAAAATGTCACTTATGTGATGTGAACAAAACACTGTATAACTCTGCCGTGAAATGGTCAAAAACTGTATTCAATAATACAGTGTTTTAGCTTAACAATGCTTATTCTACTCGGTTTAAGGTCTACTTTATCCCAAAATTTAGATTTTTGTCATACGACCTTTATTTATCGAGTAAAGCAACATTTAAAAACCATGTATTTTGTAAAAATTGAGCCGTTAGCAAGGTAAAATAATGTATAGCATAATACCGTGTTTTCTCTAAACAAGAAGCGTACATTAAAGAATACAGTGTTTGCCCATACTTAGGCGGCAAGGCCAAGTACGTGTCATGCTTTATTGCTATCTTTCTCACTCACTGCCCTTGCATAGATGTTAGAGCAAGACAGCTGCAACCGTCAAAATGATAAAAGCTTGGTAAAAAATAAAGAATTGATGTCACAAAATATTCATCATAAATAGTCATTTAAAGAATGTCATGAGAATTCGATAGAGGCAGAGAATAATGTAAAAGAACATTATTCTCTGCCTCTAGGAAAATAGGAAATGAAGCTAATAGGCTTAGTATAGATGGATCCGCTGAAACAGAAAATAATATACAAAGCCAAAATGGAGAACAATCACAGAGTGAACCAGCTGGTAATAATTACGATAAAGGGGAGAAACGGATGAAAAAAAGAAAAAGATATAGAAGTCCAGATAGTATGCTAAAAGCACAAAGAAATAAGCACCCTATGTTAGCTTCATGTCCTCGCAAAAAAAATTGCTTCAGAGAAAATTAGGATGTTTCTGTGGACTAAGGCCAACTCTAGGCTCTCTAGTGAACAACCAATAATGGCGAAGATCTCAGCCTGAAACACGGTTGCAAATTCTCCCAAACAAGCATATTTTGTGATACCAAGTTGGTGGCATGCCCCCGTAGAATCCAGCGCCCGCCCGGTTGTCCTTCCTGGATCCATCTGTGAACCAATCTATGCCATTGGGGTGAACATTAATCTGGACATTTCCCTCAAAGTCCTTCCTAGAAGGTATGTAAACCTGGTATAGCTTCGAGAAGCTGTACACCTCGGTCATGGCATCCGATGGCATAGCCATGACCGGTGTCTCAAGAAGAGACTGCTGCAGCTGTCCCAGTTGGGTGGAAGTCCATTTCGTCCTGGCCCTGAGAGCTGTCCTCTTAGCCTCCATCTGTACAAGCAGCGGAAGAGGAGTCAGGTCGATCAGGGCTTCAAGTGAGGCGGTGGGTGCCGACGAAAGCGCACCCGTAATTATCAGACACGCCAGCCTCTGTACACTATTTAACGTTATGAGCCTTTTTGTGCCATAATACACAGCCGTATGTGGCCATCGGCCTCACTACAGCTGCTGTATATAGCCACAGCATTGCCTTCGGCCGAAGGCCCCATTTCGAGCTGACAAGTCTCCAACAGGATCCCAGAGCACATCAAGCCTTTTTCGTAATCTAGATATTTGTCCTCGCTTGCAAACGTGATAGTTTTCCCAAAGAGTGTTGGGGGTTTTAGTCCCTCCAACTTCCTCTTTTTGGTGAAGGGTATCAAGACCGTCTTATCAGCGTTGAATGTTAGCTTGACCCTCGCGCACCAATTTTCGACGACTCTTAGTGCCGATTGCATTAGCCCAGCGACCACTGATGCGCACTTACCTACCACTAGTATCGCTAGGTCATCAGCGTATCCTTGAGCGAAAACCTTTTATCATTAAGTTCTTTTAGGAGCTCATCCACTACCAGGGACCACTCCAGCGGCGACATTACCCCTCCCTGGGGGCATCCCTGGATTTGTGCTCCCATGCTCCCGAGCGTCGAGCCCATGATAGTAGATAATGCTACTCTGTTGTTGATCGTGGCTTTGATCCATTCTATAGTGGTTGGATCTATATTCCTTGAAGCCAGGCTATCCGTAAAAGAGCATGTTGAGGTGTTGTTGAACGCGTCTTCAATATCTAGAAAGGCGCATAGTGCAAACGTCTTATCCTCAATAGCTCTATCAATGCGGTCTACTAATTAGATCAACGCCGTTTCAGTAGATCTGTTTTTCTAATAGACATGTTGTCGTTCATGTAGAGGCCTTTCGATGAGATATGTGAAGGTTGACCACCTTCTCCATCGTTTTAAGCATGAAAGAAGTGAGGCTTATGGATCTATATGACTTGGGTAAAGCTTTGACCCTATCACCACCTTTGGGTATATATGAGACCTTTACCTTTGTCCAAGCCAGAGGAATGTAGCCCTACGCAAAACTCGCTCTAAATACTTTAGTAGTGCAGGGAGGATAATGTCCTTGCCCTGTTGGATAAGGGCCGGAAATATGTTATCTTCGTCACCAGTCTTATAAGGCTTAAGACTGTCAATTGCCCATTTGACTCGGTCAGGTTTAAAAATCATAGAAGCTGTTCTCCAGTCGTCCAAAGTCGGTCTGGTTTTAAGGGATGTGGGAGAAGGCTTCATTCACATCCAGATAAACACTGTTGGGGAAGTGTACCATAGCAAGGAGCCTTAGTGTGTCTTTCACCGTCTTTGTGTAGGTGCCATCTGGTCTCCTCAGAGTACTAGGATGGGAGCAAGGGGCTTTGGATACTATTTTATATAGTTTAGAGGTTTGCGAGATGTTTCTTGTTCACTTCTTCGCAGAACCTGCTCCAAGAGCGTCTTTTGGCTTTCCTTAGCTCCTTACTGAACGTCGTAAGGGCGGTTCTGTACGCGTCCCAATTCCCGTCTCGTTTGGCTCTATTGAACAAAGTTCGGGTTTCCTTTCTAAGACGCGCCAGAGTACCACTCCACCAACGTATGTTGCGCTTACTTGTTGATTTTTAAGAGGACAGTTTTTTAGATAACCCGCTTTTAAGCCAAACTGTAGCTCTCCTACCTCTTGCTCTAAGTATGTGATACAATAGTATGAATTTTATTTCTTAAACTTATTATTATTGTTGTTCTCTTTATGTAATAATTATATCCTCTTTATATAATATTATAGCTTATTTAAATTTGCTTTCATTTTACATACATACATTATCCAACAACTACCAACTCCTATTACTAACTATTCATAGCTCTACTTGTTATATAAAATAATCCTTCTTCCTTCCTACTAATATTATAAATGTGAAAGTTTCTGAGGATGTATGGATGGATGGATGGATGGATGAATGGATAGTATTATACTGCATATTGCAGTATGAATACTGCATAGTACATTGTTTTGTAATGTGAGAGATTAGTTATGATTGTTAAGGGGCAAATAGCCCCTAAATCGCTCAGTTTGAGTCCTAACTACTCCGAAAAATGGGAATAAAAAAATTCAAAAAAATATACATTTCACACTTCAATCCTTCATCTTTAATATCATCGTTAATTTTTTTAATACGACGAAGATAAATATTAAATAAATTAAAATTAAGTAGCCCTGTTTTCAGATTTCTTTTTCTATCTACTTACTACCTATTACGGCTATAAAGATGGTTCTTTTACGAAAATGTGAAGAATATATTTATCTAACATTTCATCGTTGGGTTTTTCGAAATACCGTTTTGTTTTCAAAATATACGTAAATAACTATTATTTTGTGAAAATATTTGTAAGCGGTGCGTGCGCGGGCGCGCGGGACAGTGAGCCGCTGACTTTCGTACGAGGAGGTTGTGTCACTCTCCGCGGTGCCGCTATTTCGCAATCGTATATTTTACTCTTGAAATAATAGGGAACAACATGCCGTAAAAAATAAATTATGAAAACCTTAGCGAGCACTCTGCCTGCGATAGAATGAAAATGTTCGATCGTTGAATGTACTTTTTTGTTCCTTCAACTTCTTACTTGAAATTTTAATAATATTATATTAATATAATATTATATAGTGTATATTATAGTATAATATTTTATTGTATATGTACTTGTAAATTTCACAGAAAGTGTATAGTTCTATTTCTATGACGACCTCTGTGGCTCAGTTGTTTGAGCGTGTCGTTGCTCAAGCCGGGGGTCGCGGGTTCAAATCCCGCCGACGGAAAAAAAAGTTTTCTGTGTTCCTGGGTCATGGATGTGTATTAAATATGTGTATAATATAATAAAAATCTTAATTAGGGTGAACGTACCAATTATCAGCACTTTAAGAGATATTTCAAATTTGACCCCGATTATTACAGAGGAAAATACGTTTTTACCCACAATGATGAGTTTTCTGGGTCCATTATATAATAAATCACTGATTTTTATTTCATGATATAGTTTACCTTCATCCACATTTTATAAAAGTAATCATAACTAAAAAATTACCCTGTCACCAATTATTAGCACCCTCTTCACCAATTATCAGCACTGGGGTACCAAATTATTAGCCCTGTGATAGTGGTGTTGAAATTCGGTAGTTAATTCTACTAATATTATAAATGTGAGTGTTTGTGAGGATGGATGGATACATGTATGGATGGATGGATATTTGTTACTCTTTCACGCAAAAAATACTGAACGGATTTCGATGAAATTTTGTATGGTAGTAGTTTAAACTCTGGATTAAAACAAAGAATAAAAAGCACAGTTTGTTCCCATGGGATACTGTATTTACGCGAGGGGAGTCGCGGGCAACACTATGAAATAAAATAATGATGAGAAAATAATCTCTTATACCTTGCCTGATAATCAGTTTCATAAAAATGTGTCTTTAAAAAATATTACATTAATTCTTATAAATTAGTCAAGTCTTTCTCATTAACTTTAGTATATACTTATTCCAAGTATTTTTAATTAAATTTTTATTCCACTAATATTCTTAAGTCTTAATGAAGCATCAAAATAAATTAGTAAATGACTATGGTAAAATTACTATTGAGTTATAGTTTATAGTACAGGAAACTGGAGAGACTTGTTCCCCCTTTTGTTTTTTCTCCTTATTTTCTACATAATATGGATCCTATTTAAAATAATTCAATGCGGCCAAGTGCGAGTCGGACTCGCCCATGAAGGATTCCGTAGCAGCAAGTAACATAACGTAAAAGTTCTTGTAGAGAGTTGATTGAATGAAAGGTAAATTGCAGTTTACGATTTATGACGTATTAAAAAAACTTCTTACTAGATCTCGTTCGAACCAATTTTCGGTGGAAGTTTGCACAGTAATGTACATCATATATTTTTTTTATTATTATCCTTCTCTTATTTTAGAAGTTACATGGGGGGGACACATTTAACCACTTTGGAAGGGTCTCGCGCAAACTATTCAGTTTAGAAAAAAAAAAGATATTAGAAACCTAAATTTTTGAACACCTATCCATAGATACCCCACACGTGAAAAAAATTATTTTGAGTTTCAGTTCTAAGTATGGGAATGCCGCAAAAATTATTGTCTTTTTTCCTTTTTTGTGTGAAAATCTTAATGCGGTTCATAGAATACGAGTACATCTACTTACCAAATTTCAACAATACTATAGTTCTTATAGTTTCTGAAAAAAGTGGCTGTGTCATACGGACGGACATACAGACAAACAGACAGACATGAATCCATAAGGGTTCCGTTTTTTGCCATTTGGCTACGGAACCCTAAAAAGTGGTACTGAAAGACGTGGAGTTTATCTTGCTTAAATATTTTGCAACAAGTAACAGAATATCAGTCAAAATAAGTATTAATTTACCTGCTAAAACTCAAGACACGTATTTATTTTTTTACTTAAGGCTGCGCTAGTCGGTTTTTCTCCATACAAACGCTCTTGGTGATTTACTCTAAAGTCAAACATTCTAGACCCAAATTTTTGTGTAATATCGATTTTTATCTAGGTCGGTATGTGCTTATATTTCTAAAATTTTAAAAGCCTCCAAACATCAGATTTTTAGCGCAACTTTGACCGTAAATAAAAAACAAACGAAGAATGAAAATAAAAAAAGCAAGCACATACCGACACAGTTTTATTATTCAGAAATTGAGATAACTTCAGACAAAAATATTATATAGTTTTTTTCATAAAACAACAACAGCTGAGTGTTGATTTGCGTAATCTGAGGAAACTACTAAAATACTTTACAAAGCAGTATAAACGTGTGCACTATAGCTTCTCATATAAGTATAGATAACTATTTTATGGCTATATCTTTTTTCCCTGATATTATGTGAAATAACAAGCATTTTCCCCACGCGCCGCACTGAGTTCGAACCGTTGACTAGCGCACTCTTAAATCCCCATATAAAGGAAACTAATTGATCCTCTATAAAAAATACTATGCAACTTAAAAGAGTATAAACATTGATATAACATTCATTTGTTCCATAGTAGACCACTAGTGCTGATAAATTGGAATTTACAAAATATTGGACCCAGATGTCAACACCATATGTTTTATCATTATTTTTGCTATAACTTTAACTCTCTTTCATTAGATAAGCCTCATAAAACATCTCAGTTATGAGACAAACCAAAAGTTTGAGTAAAAAATATGGAAAAGGTAAAAAATAGCATAATATGAAAATACGTGACCTTACAGTCGATCACAAGGAATCTGCCAAAAAAATTCAAACTGTAGGACACCAACACTCATTTACTTATAGGTCGCTGTTTTTATGTCGAAAAGTGTGGTGTCGTCGGCAGTAGATTCCAGAAACATTATATTTTTGTTTTTATCAAGTGGGAACAAATATTAATAAGTGAGAAGCTTATAATTCTACTATTTGTTCGGGGTACTGATAATTTGGTACAGTGCTAGCAATTGGGTGTATCACCCTATGTGTACCAATAGTATAAAAGTATTAAATATACTTCCGTTATCTGGTACCCGTAACACAAGTTCTTCGAGAACTTTTTTTTTTTTTTTTTTATGAAATAAGGGGGCAAACGAGCAAACGGGTCACCTGATGGAAAGCAACTTCCGTCGCCCATGGACACTCGCAGCATCAGAAGAGCTGCAAGTGCGTTGCCGGCCTTTTAAGAGGGAATAGGGTAATAGGGGAGGGTAGGGAAGGGAATAGGGTAGGGGATTGGGCCTCCGGTAAACTCACTCACTCGGCGAAACACAGCGCAAACGCTGTTTCACGCCGGTTTTCTGTGAGCCCGTGGTATTTCTCCGGTCGAGCCGGCCCATTCGTGCCGAAGCATGGCTCTACCACGTTCAACTTACCACGGGATCAGATTGACGTGGTGTGACGCGTCCATAGATATATTATATTATTTCTTTTTTAATTGTCTATTTAGTATATCAACGCTTTGAGCTATATAGTATATGAGGTAAAAATGCCTAAGCGACACTTATTTATTTATTTAACACACATACAACTACTATTACAGACAAAATCCAATTCGATAGCGTAGGAAAGCAAATTCCTATTTTATAATATAATACATATTATGATATTTCCAGTTTAAATAATAATAATTGATAAAAAATAATAATTAAAGAAATAATAATTAAAAAAGACACATATGACGCATAAATTTAGTAAACTTTATAGAAGAGTGATTTAAAGTAAAAATTTTTAGAAAAAAAAATCATTAAAAATCACAAAATAGTCGGATTTAGATGGTTTTAACATACATCTATATATCAATAAAATACAACGTGTATCTTATTTTTATATCAATTTTTGATATTAAAACGAATCATATAGCTTTCGAATTACAGGCAGTTTATGTCGCTTAGGTAAAAAAGTCCTAATTCGAAAAATAGGTAAAATTATCTAAGCTATCAACGAAAGTTATGTAATAGCAAGTAAAATTGCCTAAATTTTATTCTAAAGGTTTTCAGCAACTTGTAAAAATAGATAAGTTATAGATACATTTTCTGTAGTAACAGGTAGAAATAACTAATTCCAAACAAAAAAAATTATAGGAGTATTCATCTAAATGGCCTAAGAGTTTATAAAATAAAACAAGATAAGTTACATAAATGTTGCTTCCATTAAGAATTTTCTACGGCTAAAGTTATCTTAGTAAAATTATTATTCAATGACATTGTAATTTTTTGCTCCTAACTGACAATATATTGCTTCTTCTTGTTTATAAAAATTTATTGCAGTTACTAAAACGAGCTAATTTTGATCTTGAAATAATAAAAAGTATAGAAATATAAAAACTCAAGGCCTAGGATTGCAGCCCATTGCTTTATACTTAAGCTGCGGCCCCATTCCTTGAGTTCTCTCTTGGTAGTGCTGGGAGATATTCCAAATACCGATTCTGGGCATGACACCGTGACACAATTGGCCCAAAGCCTATCCAGCTCATCCGCGGTTTTGTTGCCGGAGATGTTGCCGTTGCCTAGAACTCATACCAGACTGATGCTGTTGTCTCGTCCTAGCATGTTTAGCGTTTGAACACAAGCCATAACTTATTTAGATGAAAGAAGAAGGGGCAAAAAGTCCCCATCCTTGTAGCACTATAAGACATAATATATCAAATGAAAGGGCTTAAAAAAAGTGTCATTTTATTGTTTGACGAAAATCCTCTAAACCATGGGAGAAAAAAGTTAATGAGGGTTAAAGGTTAAAAAAGTAAAAAAATCATTCTGTATTATTGCACCGTTTCATAGTGTTGCTACTATGGAACAATTTTTGGAAAGTAATGGTATACACTAAACTTTAGAAAAGTGTTATATTTTGATAAACTGCCTCATACTTTGATGAAACGTATGGAATGATAATAAAATACTAAAAATAAGCTTTCCTCAATTTTTTCGCACATAATTACTTCTGGAAATTGTTTCTTACTTGCAACGCTATCGAATGGCGCAATAATACAAACTGTATTTTTTTTCCTAATTTGCGGGTTTGAATCCTGGCCTGGAAAAGTAGTTTATGTAAAATCAAATAATTCAGATAAAATATTAAAATACATATAATTAAATAGCAAAAATAATTTTCAAACGATTAGGTACAGAAAAAAAAGATATAGTACATGGTAAATTATACTTCTGGGCGTTGTAAAGGAAGTCAAAAAAAATTAGCAATAGCAATTTAGCCCTACGGAATATCGAGTCCGACTTGATGAAAACTTAAACTCTTGAAACATGAAAATTTTTAATAACTCAATTTTCCTACACAGGATTGGAACCCATAAATTATGAAAAAAATACATCCTTTCAATAGTATCGCAAGTAAGAAACAATTTCCATAATGTAATTATGTGCGACAAAATTGAGGAAAGAGCTTATTTTTATCATTTTATTATCATTCCATACATTTATCAAAATTTATCAAAATATTATAAACAGAGGCAATTTATCAAAATATAACACTTTTCTGAAGCTTGCTGTATACCATTACTTCCTAATAATTTATCTTCTTACTTTCTAACATAATTTGGACAAATTTATAATACATTAAGTATAAGTACTATGTTTTTGGCTGCCACGTTGTAGGGTTGTAATAGGCCATGCTTAAAAATTATAATTTATAACCTCTCTTCGACACATGACACTTTTTTTTTAAATAACATTTGAATTATTGTTTGTCTGTTATATATTTTTTTCTTTTTTATGTGTAATAGGACTTGTTTAATTTAATTGATCTATAATTTATTTACTTAATGAATTCAATTTATGTTATGACTTAAATATCTAATGTTAATACTTATTATGTTAATGTTCAATATCTTTATTTTTGACTTTTGTGATATTGCCTCTTGTAATAATTTTGCACGCCACTGACAAGGCAGAATGTTGGATCCATATAAAGCATCATATTGTAACACCTTTATAAACCACATTTCATGCAATAAATGTTATTCTATTCTATCCCAAAAATTGTTCCTTATTAGCAACACTATGAAATGGTGTAATAATACAGAATGATTTTTTAACTTTTTTTCACCTTTGGGTTAAAACTTTTTTCTCCCATGGTTTAGAGATTTTTCGTCATACAAAAAAATTACACGCTTTTTAAGTCCTTTCATTTGATATATGTCTTGTAGTGCTACAGTAGTGGGGACGGGATCCATACAAAAATTTCCCCTTCTTCTTTCTGCTGCTGTCAGTGCCTTCAGCGCAGTGTGATTGTTTTGATAGACTGCGCTGAAAGCATTGACAGTAGCAGAAATATCATCTAAATTATCCTAATCTTCTCTATAAGATTAGGATGTTTTATGGACAAGGACAATCTGTAGGCTCTGTATCAGATATCTTCATCTAAACTGATTCAATTTAAGTCTCTATAACTCCTGAACTTAGGAAGTTTTTTGGACCGTTATAGTTTTCGTTCAAAGTTTATTACATGGATTACCATCATGAATTTTCCACATTTTTAGAGCCAGCCGTTTGGCTTTTAGAGGGGGGACGCCGTATTTTTTAAAAGTGGAATATCGCGCAAACGGAATGTACGTACATCAAAATATAATCTCAGAAACCTCTTAATGTTCTTAAAATATCTATGTTCCTAATTATATCTCCCCCTTTCGTGTAGGTGTACCCAAAAATTATCTTCATTTATTTTAGCATTGTGTTGACGTGATAAATAAACTTACCCATTCAAAGTTTTATATTTCAAGCACCACCGTTTGGATGGACAGACGGACGGTCGGTCGAACGGAAGGACATGACAAAACTATAAGGATTCCGAGACATTAACTACGGAACCTTAAAAAAGGAATAATAATGAAACCACGCCGATTTCAGTGACTGTTGCCAGTTTAATTGAAAATAGACCAGCTTTAGGAGCTATTTTATTATGTCCAAGTATGTGCGCAAAGTTTACTCCCATAACCTAGTATATTGATATTTACTACTACCGACAGGTCTAACTAGCGAAACATTAGGCGCATAAATATAGAAATATATTTAGCAATGTTTGCGTTCATTTATGTTCCCACACACTATTTATTGATACTCATGCGACATTTTTGATTTCGTATTGTATCTTAGCGACGTAAGATAATATTTTGGGTACAGGAAAAAATTACATTTTTTTTTCGTCATTCTTGAACATTTCAAAGAAAAAAAAGGTATCCCCTTTTTTCGCATAATTTTAATTGTCATTTTTTCATTTGGCATACCTCTCTTGGCATAATTTTGTTACGCATACTATAACTTTGGCATACTTAATGGTTTCTTGGCATACTACATCATTAGGCATAAATATAATTTAGACTAATATTTTTTGTCCTAATTTAATGAGGCATAACTCGTAAGGCATAATTTTTCTTGTCATAATAATACTTTGGTATAATTGCTTTTTGGCATAAACTCGTTAGGCATATTTTTTGTCATAATAAATTTAAGTAATTCTGTCACAAGGTACAAATATGCATAAAATGGAAGGACATAATAAAACACGGATAAGGTAATTAAACGCATATTTATATTTATGCTTTTTAATACTAAGCATAAAATATAATTATTCTTAATTAATATAATGCGTAAAAAATGTATGGATTTTATTAAGTATGCCTAACAATTATTATGCTATTAGTAATTATGCGAAAAAAAATTAAGCTAAGAAAATTATGCCAAATGAATACTATGCGAAACTACTATTAGGTGAAATGAAATTATGCCAAGTAAAATTATGACATATGATTTTATGCGAAAAAATAGGGAACCAAAAAAAAATCTAACCGACATACTTAAAAACAAAAGTTTGAAATAAAAATATCTACATAGCGCGAATAGTTATTGTGTTAAAACTATCTTTACGCCAATATTGTTTTATTTCACTGTGGGTAAAATTCTACAAGTTGCACTTTCGTAAAATAATGGTATCAAATTAAATGCACTGTAAGGACAATTCACAAATAATTTGTATGAAGAAAATGTACAGTGTCCACGAAAAGAATTTTTTAAACAAGTAAAAATATTTTTGTGCAAACAAAAAAAGTAAAAACATAAAAATAGACTAAGTTGATTTTTAAAATTCTTCAAAATATCCAAGTGATTTTTTTTTATAAATCGCTTTTTGTTGTCGCTTAGTGAACATAACATTCATGATTTTGTATAAATTTCACTATAATATCTAAGCGACAAAAAAATCGTCGTAGGAAGACGACGATTAGACCAATCGACGCAAAAAAATACAAACTCATTGATATTTAAACTCATTTTCGGTATTTTTGTCGCTTAGGCATTTTTACCTTTCAAGCGTCGATATGAAACTTCTTTTTTAGGAAAGCGAAAAAACACCTAGCGGATATTTTAGTGATTCTGTCAATAGCACTAAGTATTGCATTTTGGTGGGCGTAGAGGTGGAAAATGAAATCAAATATGATGGGTTGGAAGCCGCATTGCCTACCAAATAATTTCCAGATTTCGGGAATAACCTCGACCGGCTTCTACAGAAGAAGGAGAAGCGGCTAATACATTCTACGTTTTTTCTTTGCTCCCAGACCAGAAATAAATTAATATTTTCAAGTTGCATTTAAGTCAATCCTAAAGTCGTATAAAAGGGCCGTTCCTCAGTTTATAATTTGAGTCGCGGTGCGGAGATCGCTAGCGCAGCGGGGTGTATGCGGGTGGCGCGGCGGGAAGTGTTAGGCCACGCCCGAATCTGTGACGTCATCTACGTATATTTTCGCCTTAAGGTCAAACACTGTATATCGATATACCGTCTATTACCTGAATATGTTTGAATATACATTTTTTGCTTTGTGAAACCAAAACAATTTTTTAAGTTTTATTTAACAATCGTTAATTATTTAATGAATTTTTATACATGGCTGTATCCACCATTAAAATACCTACACGTTGATACCACTTTCATATAATTTAAAAAAAATGTTAAAAATCTTTAAACGCTCTTTTCTCAAAATTGATTTTTTGAAAGTACAGTGTTTGACCATTTCACGTCAGAACTATTCAAAGCTTATACAACATTTATTAGTAAGGGGTATACACTATACAGTATTACCTTCAGATCACTTTCATTGTGATTTGTAAGTAAATTGGATAGGTAATTTTGTTACAAATTTAATGTTCATTTTAAACATTAGTGAAAATCTATTCTATTGAATTGGGTAAACAGCTGTACAGTATCTAAGTAAACTAAACGTAACATTCTTACAGAAATAGAAATTACTCTAATAGTACTTGAAAACTAAAATTCTATTACAAGAAGCAATCTTGATAGACAAGTGCCACTAGAACAATAAAACCTTTCCTGTGCAGTTTAAAGTAACTTATGTTTTTATAAATGGAACAAAGTATGTAATATATTTTGAAGGTTACTACTAAGGGTTAATTCACGCCGAGATGCGACGCTGCGCTTCATTTTTAGATTTTTTAGATTCCGTAATTCTCGAGGAACCTTACCTTATACTTCCACTCTGTTCGTCCGTATGTCTGTCTGTCTGCGCCTTAGAGCTTCTGTTATTATGAATATAAATAGATGAAATTTGGTAGTTAAAGACTGTGTATAGATCTTGGTTTTGGCATCATAAAATACCTAATAATTTTACATGTGAAGTGGGGATGAAAAATATTTTATCATTCTACCACATTGTCTGGGGTATTCTTGAATAGGTCTTTTATCTACACTAATATTATAAAGAGGAAAACTTTGTTTGTATGTTTGTTTGTTTGTTTGTTTGTAATGAATAGGCTCAAAAAGTACTGAACCGATTTCAAAAATTCTTTCACCATTCGAAAGCTACATTATCCACGAGTAACATAGGCTAAATTTTATTTTGGAAAAAAATTGGGTTCCGTAAGGTATTTGGGTTTTTCGGACACAAGGTGTAAAAAATCAACCAGAAAAGTTACTTATTTTGCGTACGCTGCCTAAACTATAAAAGATAGAACCATAAAATGTTCTAATTAATTGTAGATCTTATAAATATCTACAAAAATTAGGGCGGGGGGAGGGTGCGCGTGCGAGTAAATTTTTTGTTTCGTGTTCGTTGTAACTATGATGGATAGATACTTGAATACCTATTTATTTAGTGTTTGTTGTATTGTTAGTCCTGAAGAGTATAGGTATTTTATACGATAAAAGTATACCCACCTACTTATTTCATTTAGTTTTAGTAGGTACCTATATTAATTTGTTTCTGTTTGTTTTGACTAAATTTCGCCCGTTTTGTTAGAGGTTTAAAAACATTCTGTAGTATTAGTATCAGTATTATACCCGTGCGAAGCCGGGGCGGATCGCTAGTTTAAAATAAAGGCAAGGTTTGATAGATGACTTTTTTATAAAGTCAAGCATTTTCGAGATTCTGATAGATTATGCTAACTAGTCTTTAGGAAAACTTTTATGAACGAAATCGGACAATAACCTTGAAGTAAAGTTTGGAAAAAAAACTTATTACGCGTTTATAGTTACGGAACCCTCCTTGACATGACCTGCCAAGCTCTTGATCTATTATTTAAAGATAACGATTAAAAATTGAATTTCATTTACTATAACGCGTTTCAAATTAGAATAGGAACGTCAATGACCTTTTTCTGTCAAATAGCACTTGAAAAGTGCGATTTTCAGAAAAAACTTATGTGCATATAAATATTAACAGTCTTGCATCGAATTTAAATAAAAACGTTAAGTAAATTGTAATAAGTGTACTTAATAATAAAGTTCAATTTAACAGCGCGATCATAAAAAGTGCGCGCCGCGTCGCGTCTCCGTGTGAACTGACGCTATGTGATAAAATGTATAGTGTTTCTGTGTGTGATTATTGTTAGAATTTTAAATATAAAAGTAAGGTTAAGTTGGATATTTGAATTTATAGCTTCTCAGTTGCTATCAAAAATTGTTAATGTATTCATAAAAAGTACATTATAATTTTGAATTTATTTAAAGAGAAGTTAAAATTAAAAATCCTTTCTCAATAGGGAACATACATGCGTTTGTTATGTAAATCAGCAAAATTCTTATATTTTCCGAAAGGCAACATAAATATGGACCAAAAATTCCAAATATACACTGTACAGTAATCAGTTGCTAAATTTAAAAGTTACAGGACTAAAAAAGGTCGATTTTTTTTTGCTTTATTTGAAAAACGAAAATTACAGTTGAAATCCGTATGTTGAATGTGACATTTTTTGTTTAATAATAATAATAATATCTATGGATGCTTCACACCATGTCAATTTGGCTCCATGCTAAGTATCAGAAGAATTTGTGTTACAGAAAATGGGAAGTATATTTAATACTTTTATAATATACATTATATTTAAGATTTTTATTGTATTATACACATATTTAATACACATCCATGACCCAGGAACACAGTAAAACTTTTTGTTCCTTCGGCAGGATTCGAACCTGTGACCCCCGGGCTGAGCACCAAAGCGCTGAACCACTGAGCCACAGAAGTCATCATAAACAAATACATAAGCAGTATTTAAGTTAATACAATCAATTTTGTCATACATTTTCAACTGCTTGCCTGCTGTGATGTCACTTGTGCATCATTTTTTGTTTGGAGCATTTTTATAAATGCTCTCCTACGATCTCACTTTTGTGATGACTGTATTTTGTCAACAGGTGATCTTAGATATTATGCCATTGCAAAGACAATACTTCCTGGCTTATTATGTACTTTTCGGAAAGCCAATAAAAAAAAATTATGCCTGTTCCCTATTCCCTGCACTTGGCTTCTGCTTTGTAGAAATTATTATCATTCAGTATCGTCTCAAATCCAAGAAAAACTAGCAAATTATTTTATTTTCACTAACAAGTAGGTAGGTGTTATAAAAATTAAAAAGTGTAGAATTTAGTGGAGTTAAACTAAATTCCTTGTTTTACAACAAGAACCACTTAAAATGTACACTATTCACTTTTAATTTTGTTTTTACTACATAACTTAGGCTATTCCTTTTTACCACATAATAATATTATGTTAATTTGCGGTATTTTGAAATTGTAAAATATGTTCTTTGGTAACCTATGTCATTAAAACATAGAATGCTATCAGCTATTCATGTGTACTGTGTATGTGAGCATTTCTCAAATTTTTTGACCATAGCCGCAACGTCGATGTCCCATGTTTTGGTCTTTGATTATTTTTTTACTACGATAACATAAATAACATACATGACTGTCGTAACTTCGTTGATATTATTTAATTATCAGAGAAAATATCAAAGCTATAAATAAAATACTCTCACTACAATAAATAATTAATACTCTAAAATACCAAAATTTTCGTAGTATGGAAAATAGGTTGTCCCATTGCGACCGCGGTGATTTTGAACTCATTTATTTCATTAAATTCTAAGAAACGGAATATATGTTATAGTCTTAAAACACTACTTAGAGTATTTGAATACATATTTTATGTAGTATAATAGTGAAATACGTCGTAAGTTAATCAGTTTCAGGAAAATAATATTGTCCCATAAAAAAATTCCAAAACGGAATTCAGATTTTGTTACCGATTTTTGTGTCGAAAGATTTTTTAAACTACAAAGTTAATTGTTTTTTTTCCTTTGGCAACACTATTGACGACATTTCACATTGCTATTTTGTTGTGATGTCATTTCGCTGTCGACAACAGCCGCGGCTTGACGTAGTGCTCTGCACTGCGACTAATTCGATCTGGATTTTGTTATACTGTGTGAAGGTAAGTTCAAGATACTTAATACTCTTGTTGAAATTGATAAATAGTTCTTTTAATGGGCTACAATTTGATGTAAAATACTGTTTTAAGTATTGAGTTTTAAAGAATATGTATTTTATTCAAAATCTGTACCCGTCATTTCGTTACTTCTGTTTTTGTTACTTTCGCGTGGTAACGTATAACCAGAACGAGGGGTAACAAAAAAGGAGTTTTTAAAGCTAAGTACACATTTCGTAAAATTGCCATACTGGTAGGTAGGTATCTATATTCGTTTAATCCCCATAATGTTATATATATCTTTTGTTATTTATATATTACTAAATTTGAAGATTATAACACAGGATAAAACTAAATAATTTTCATTTTCACTTATTTTGTTTTCATTTTATAATGGAGTGTCAAGTGTGTGTATGCTTAGCCTTACATTTCCGATTTTGTTACCCAAGTTTCTTGTTTTGATACTGTCCCAAATTTTTTCTGATAATAATGGTAGATATTTCTTTTTCTTTAAATTGAAATGCTATAATCAATAATTTAAAACAATTTTATGATAAATATTATTATAATTATAAATAGTAAATATAACATGCCTTTTTCTATTTTAGAGGAAAACTAAACATTTTGATTAGAAAGTTTAAAAAAGGTAACAAAAAATACTCAGTACTGCTAAAAACAATTTAAATAATTTTTTTCACAATTTTTACTTTTATCAGATGTTGTTTAATTTATGATCTACATAGAAAAACATAAATTTATAATACAGTCTGCATGTTTCTTTATGGTTTTCATTAATTTCCAAGTAACAAAATAAGAACTTTTATTTCGCCCTTAACTAATAATTTACAGGTTTTTTGTATAAAAACTGTATTAAAACAAAAAAACAACCATAAATTCAGAATCTGTCTAGTTTTAGCTAGCTGTATTTAGCATTATATGTCCAAAATATACTTATTGTATTTTAAGAAGATTATTAAAATTATGGTCAAAAAATTTGAGAAATGCTCATGTGGCCTTTAGACAGTATTCTATGAAGTGATGAAAAGAGTGCTTTCTGGCTATACTCCGGTCAGTTATATTACCTTGGAGTACGGAGTTCCTGTTAGCGTGATCCTTACATTGTTGACGTTTAAACTCCATTACATTTAAACTCCATCTAAAGTATATCGCTTTTATATCGGGTAACGGGTTACAGTTACGGATACGGGATAGTTATTAATTTCGGGATATCCGATAGTTACGGTTACGGAGCTCCATAGCATTCCTGGTTTACTGCCACTATTTTGTTTGCAAATCCTGTAATCATCATCAGCCCGCGTCCTCTCAGATCGAAGACTATTGCGGATTCTACTACCACCATTTTGTTTGGAAGCACAATCATAATCAGCCTCTCCCTCTCCACAGATCGCCCCGGGGCCGCGTGACGGCTGAGGGCGTATACAGCAACGCGCACTTCATGCACGCCGCCACCTCCCACGTGGGGGACATCGTGCAGGTGCTCACGCAGTCCGGCAGCCTCTGGGAGGGCGTGTTCAAGACGTTCAGCGCGCAGTTCGAGGTCAGTGCCAGCCCTAGCTTAATTGAACAGACGGGTTGTATCATGTACCTATGTCGCTCGTCATCGACAAAGCTATGTCGCGCATGAATTTTTTTTAGCACGAGAAATCTTTGTCGATATATCTCGCGTCGTACATCGCACCTTCGGCAAATGTGCTATCCTAAGGGAATATGCACGTATTTTTTTTATTTATTTATATAGATCTATCTTGTTTGGTAAACCGTATGGTAAAATCAGTTTTTTGATATCATTAAAAATAACGAAGATATGAACGTTTAAAGTGGTCTATTAGACAGAGAGATCCGACGTGTATCGTGACGTCACATAACACGACTTTCATAGAAAGTTCATACTAAATTTCGTTTTGCTAGAAAGAGATAGATTACAAACTTTGACCGCTTATATCTTGCTCATTTATCAACAGATATTGAAAATTTTCTCGCCATTTTCTTTATTTTTCTGTCTAGTATCATATTATTATATTTTAAGCTATTTTTATATTTTATGCATATTCCCTATTATTAGGGTTCCGTAATACTTAAGGAACCCTTATAGTTTCGCTCTGTCCGTCTGTCTGTCTGTCTGTCTGTCTGTCTGTCTGTCTGTCTGTCTGTCTGTCTGTCTGTCTGTCTGTCCGCGCCTCTAGCTCCTGTAATTATGAATATAAATTGATGAAATTTGGTGCAGTTATAGATTGTGTATAGATCACGGTTTCGAGATTATAAAAAAATAATAATTTTATATTTTAGGGGTGGCTCTTCATACATGTGAAGTGGGGATGAAAAATATTTTTTCACTCTACCCCATCGTGTGGGGTATCATAGAATAAGTCTTTTAAAATAAAGGTAAGGTTTCATAAGTCACTTTTTTATAAAGTTGACCATTTTCGAGTAATCGGCCTCCAAAGTAGTTGGTAAGTTGGTCCCCCCCCTAGCATTTTTAAACTATAGGAGATAGAAACTTGCAAATTTCCATGCTGATAGATCATGCTAAAAACTCTTTAGGAAAACTATTTTGAACCAAATCGGATAGTAACTTTTGGAGTAATTTAAAAAAAAGCATATTACGCGTTTATAGTTACGGAACCCTCCTTAGACATGTCCTGACATGCTCTTGGTTAGGTTATTATAAATGTGAAAGTTTGTGAGGATGGATGTTTGTTACTCCTTCACGCAAAAACTACTGAACGAATTTTGATGAAATTTGGAATGGTAGTAGTTTAGGCTCTGGATTAAAACATAGGCTACTTTTTATCCCGGAAAAATGCAGTGTTCCCGAGGGTACTGTATTTACACGGGAGCCACGGGCATCTGCTAGTGCAGGATAAGAAATTCGGAAGATTGAGCTGCGTAGAGAGGAAAATGGGAAAGTATTGTCATTATAATTGTCCAGACGTATGTCTTAGAAATTCTGCTGTCGCCTGTCCGCAATCTAACCTGCTGAAATATAACCCTCTTATTAATAAAAAATAATTATGAACACCATGGATACGCTATGCTGCCGTTATCTCATACGTTGGAAAAGTCACTTGACAGACAATATACTTGACATACAATATTAGCATTTAGCTCAACTGTGATGTGAATATTAGTGTCCGAATCTAGTTTATACCACCGAAAACTAATTTCGGCAAGCAGTTTCGGCCGAAACCGAAACCGAAACTTCCTTACAAGGATCATTTTTTGAGGGAAAAATAAAAAAAAAAGTTATTATAATCATCAGTCAGTCAGTCTTTATTTTTTTTAATCTTTTAAACGGCGGGAGCGTGGTGAAGAAATGTAACAAGAAGTGTATAATGGTGGGATGTGATCCATCTTATGAAAAAGCAATATCGTTACTATTGTTTATTGTAAAATAACTACCTATTTTACAATAAACAATAGTATTATAATGTATGTATGATGTATCTAATATCCTTTACGCTTAGGTACAATACGGCCCCATGTATCTTAGCGAGTCTGAACTTCGCGCAGAAGGTTGCGCAATAACTGTTTCTAAGTGTTTTCGTATTTATTTTATTTGTACTAGTTGGTCAACTGTATTAGGGAAATTTTATTAGTACATAGGTTTATAAAAATAATACAATAACAGTTTTCTTCACGAGTTGTACATGCGCTAAAGTTCGCAGAGCCTATGTTCAGACCCGTCAAGATACAGCGGCCGTAGTGTAATTTATTTTTCGGGCTTTAAAGACCCCAAATGACCAGCGGAGTTCAAAAAATGCGCGACCAACCGAGGGTTAAAAATCCTGATATCTCAAAAATAAGATGTGTAAGTACATATAATTTACTAGCTTTTTCCCGCGGCTCGCCCTCCACTATACAGTATCCCACGGGAACTCTACACTTTTTTGTGATATAAAGGCTATGTGTTAATAGAGCTCAAACTACTACCATACCAAATTTCATCAAAATCGTTGAGTAGCTGATTCATGAAAGAGTACCAAACATCCATCCATCTATCCTCATAACTTTCACATTTATAATAACATCAGGATGTATGTAGCCTTCTTCGGCCGTCCTAGTCCATCCAAAATGTACGACATAGCAGTTATTACACGTTGGTAAATAAGGGCGTTGCTCCAAACGCATCTCGTCTAGCCGGTGCAGTTGTAATTTAGCTCTCAGACCGCGCATATAATTCATTGATCGCACATTCAAACGCAGTTATTTGCTGACTGCATCCGCGTTACGACCTACGTCATCGTTACAATATCGATGGCTTGAGATTGTGTGGTGTTCAAGTACTATGTATAGACTATATCTGTGACTTTATTATGGGTGAGAATTGAGGTTTTCTTTAAGCGTGTTTTGGCGATGTAATGCATGATACAAAGTGTGTATTAGCTAACCAGGGGGCAGGGGTATATATTCTTGTACTATATTATGTATATCTACTATCCCCCTTACTAATAAACGCTGTTTAAGCTTTGAATAGTATATTCTTGTACTATATTATGTATATCTACTATCCCCCTTACTAATAAACGCTGTTTAAGCTTTGAATAGTTATACAGTGTTTTGTTCCCGTCACACAAGTGACATTTTTAATTCGATTGAAGAAGACAAAACACTGTATAAATATTCAAAGCTTATACAGCGTTTAGCGTATTAGCAAGGGAGTATATCTATAGCTTAATTATGTATGAGGTTTTCTTTTTGGCGTGTTTTGCTAAGTTATGCATAATACAAATTGTGTATTAGGTAACCAGAAACCAGGGGTATATGGGGTGTATCAAGATGTGCATACATAATATACCTTTGTGACTTATGATAAGATCATAATATGTAACAACTTCAACTAACAATGTTGATGTAATAGCTGTTTGCAATGCGATTTTTCTCACTTGGATTTTGTATGATAAGTTATTTTGTATTTTTAAATAGGTAAGTAGGTACATAGTTTGTTCTTCTTCTTCTCTAAGTATTTAATTGACACCAAGTCAGGGTGCAATCTATCTTCAAATAAAATTAACGATTGCAATTTGTTGTAATTATTTTTTTTTTTTTTTTTTTATGAAATATGGGGGCAAACGAGCAAACGGGTCACCTGATGGAAAGCAACTTCCGTCGCCCATGGACACTCGCAGCATCAGAAGAGCTGCAAGTGCGTTGCCGGCCTTTTAAGAGGGAATAGGGTAATATGGGAGGGTAGGGAAGGGAATAGGGTAGGGGATTGGGCCTCCGGTAAACTCACTCACTCGGCGAAACACAGCGCAAACGCTGTTTCACGCCGGTTTTCTGTGAGCCCGTGGTATTTCTCCGGTCGAGCCGGCCCATTCGTGCCGAAGCATGGCTCTACCACGTAACGTTAATCATAAAGCTTTGGACAGTGGTACAGAATAACTGAACTAACCCTTTTACCAATGTATGCCCGGTTTGTCGGCAGTTTATCTATTCAATAGCTCTTTTGATAGGTTAATAACGCGTTTGCTTTATCCAATCAAAAGCGTTATTGACTACCGATAAAAAACAACTGTCTATATCTTAATATTTAAGAATATTTTTATGACAAAGAATACGTAAACTTGTGCAGTACTGCACTGGTGACTTGTAAGTTGTAAGACTTCTTACACCCCCATAATTACATAATGCTATGGCTGTAAATAGATCATTCTGCTAAACACTAGAAAATCCCTCACGAGTTACGACCCTATTTACGGTTCAGTATCCGCAGGGTAAAAACGGGGCTCTATTACTAAGACTCCGCTGTTCGTCTGTCTGTCACCAGGCTGTGTCTCGTGTTGAAATTACCACTGATGGACGATGGTGTATACTGCCGTCCTAACGAAGAGTGCAGAAAGTCGAGTTTTTGGGCAAATTGAGTTAAGACCATATTATACCATAATATAAGGTCTTAATCCAATTGGCCCAAAAACTCGACTTACTGCACTCTTCGTTAGGACGGCAGTATATGTCACCGTAAAATTGTAAAAACCGTTAGATTGTAAAATAACTAACGAGATTATAAAAATATGTCGATAGATTTATAACTATATTATATTTATAATTTAACGAAAATTATTGTGTTAAATTGTAGGCAGAATATTCGAGTCTGAAGTCTATCAACATTTTACAATTTCACTAGTTTTATTACAATCTAGCGGTTTTTACAATTTTACGATGACAGATATGACGTATCTATGTAATATTTAATCAAAGATTGTTGTAGGTCATATTTTGTACAGATTGTTCTGATGTGTAAAACTTGTACTTATTGTCAAGTTTAACCTCTAACTAGGTGTTGACTGTTGAGTGATCCCGGCGCTTACCGCGACCGACCGCCGCGGCCGCGCGCCGGACGTACAATGCGGAACTGTTAAATATAGACAAACAAACATCTGAGATTGTGTTTGTGCCTATCGATCCGCCCCACTTTGTTGCACAGATAATGAAATGCACGCGTTCGGATACACGTTTCGTCGCCAACGTTTACGTACTAGTTCTATGGTTTGACTTACTGTTGGTACTGGGTTAAATTATATCTGTATAGTACGATGTACACAGTGGATAACCTTTTGAACCTTATCGCAATAGTAATAAGGTAGACGTCGCGGTTTTGGCGCCAACGTGTGTTGCAGACACGTGTAGTGCAGTTTTGTACCTTAACACCCGTGCCATAGTAACGAGGCTGATAAGGACAATATGGTACGTCTTCTTTGTTGACGACCGTGTAGAACTGAACTGTGTGATGAACTGATGATTAACCAGTGTAGGTATTCTGCTCAGTAAAATCAAAATCCGTTCAGTCGTTTTACCTTGTATCAATCCTCACACTTTTACGTCGACTCTAGCTTGACCATTTTTGTAACGCATAGGTTTCTAAATTTCTATCTGAATTATTTTCTCATTTTGGCCTTATCGTATTTTTTATTTAAAATATAATGCTTAGAAATACATAAAATTAATAAAAAATAAGAGTACACTACCTCAGATAGTCAACTCACACTACCGTGCGTCGGATATGTCACCGTAAAATTGTAAAAACTGTTAGATTGTAATATTATTAGAGATATTATAAAATGTCGACAGATTGTCAAATACAAATTTCTTCTTACAATTTTACACGCTATTTTTCGTTTCGACTAACACGTTGACGTTTGTCATTCTGTCACAATTTTTTTTTCCTATGAAGCAAACTTAAAATATTATGGATGAATTTCGACCACGACCACAGGGCGACCTCTACTTCTAATAAATCGTTAGCCTAACTCTACCCTAAAGTTTTCTCAAAATAACTGTCAACACTTAACAATTTGTCATTTATCAAAAAACCTTAAGTGCCAGAACAAAATACAATATCGAGAGGGACTATGCCTCGAGTGTTCCGATAGCGATACCCACACACGAAATTTATTGCCAGTAACTTAAACTTAATGCTTCCCCGTATAGTTTTTATTGTACCCAAACCTTTGTTCGTTTATAACTCAGTCGCAATTTAAGCTGAGTTTTGGATTTATTATGTTTGAAGCTTAGTCGTTAATCGTTATTACTTTCTAAAGCTAGCTTCTCACGGCGCGAGATATCACAAGTCGCGCCGCGCCGAGCCGATTTGTACGAGCGAGCACGCGTCAACAGGCGAGTCCGCGCTACCCGTTCTCACGGCGCGGCACGGCGCGAGTCGGCGCGGCGCGCGTTGGGCACGGCCGCGGCCAGGTCGACATATAAGATTAAAAATTCGGAAATCGTCTCATTAGTCCACTCCATAATTAAATACGCAAGAGTATCTTTCACGCTGGCACAAAACGAAATGAATGACCAATGCTTCGCGCCCCGCGCCACCCCAAGCGCACTCGAGTCGCCACGAGTGCGCTCGCGCCGCGCCGGCCCGCGCCTTTGAAGTTACCGACTTCGATCGGATCGGACGCGCTTGCTCGCGCTAGCTCGCGTCGCCTCGAGCCATTACCTTCACACGGCGCGTAGGCGCGAGCTGACGCGGCGCGACTTGTGATAACTCGCGCCGTGAGAAGCTAGCTTAAGAAAAATCTGAAATGGAAGTTAGATGAGAAATTGTAGATACAAAAAAGTGTCGCAGGACCAACGTACTACACTTTTATAAATGTGAAAGTTTGCGAGGATGGATGGAGGTATGTTTGTTACTTTTTCACGCAAAAACTATTGAACGGATTTCAGTGGAATTAGATATGGTATTATTTTAAGCTCTGGATTACCACAAAGGCTACTTTTTATCTCGATAAAGTACAGTGTTCTCATGGGATACTTTATTTAGGTACACGGGCGGCCGCGGTCAAAAGCTAGTATACAAATAATTGGCGTTTATTTAGATATTTTTTAAATAAAATCAATTACTTAGAACCCTAAAAAAATTGTATAATATTATGTATTATGTAATTATGTAATCACTTTCATACTATCCTTCAATTTACATCGAAATATTAGGTTGGGGAAAAAGTTTCTTCGCATTTTATTTTATATAAAAATTCAAAAGGTTTTTTTATAAAGTTTATTTACAAGTGACTAAAGTATATAGGTGCCATTTTGTTCGATAACTTTTTGCCATCTTGTTGGTAGGTACATGATCCCATTGCTATAAAATTTTTGGGGCTTCTGATGAAAAAACTGCGACAAGTGGTTTTGGCAGTCCTCTTGTGATGTCAACCTGACACTGCCTAAGGAATTCTGCAGCGACCGAAACAGGTGGAAATCTGAAGGTGCGAGGTCAGGACTATACGGCGGATGCATTAACACCTCCCAGCCAAACTCCCGTAATTTTTTCTGAGTGGCTAAAGATGTGTGAGGTCTAGCGTTATCATGGTGAAAAACCACACCCCTTCTGTTGATTAATTCCGGCCGCTTTCTCTCAACTTCTTGCTTTAATCTCATCAGTTGTTCGCAGTACAGTTCAGAATTGATGGTCCTGCCTGGCGGTAACAGCTCATAATGAATAATGCCCTTCCAATCCCACCACACACACAGCATCACCTTGTTGCGAGTTAACCCGGGTTTCGCCACAGTCTGTGAAGCCTGACCGGCCTTTGACCACGATCTTTTTCGCACGTTCTTGTCGTACGTGATCCACTTTTCATCACCAGTTATCAGCTTCTTCAAAAATGGTTCGGTTTCATTACGTCGTAATAAAGAATCACAAATGAGTACACGGTTCATTAGGTTTCTTTCAGTGAGCTCATGAGGCACCCAAATATCGAGCTTTTTTGTGTACCCAGCTTTTTTCAAATGCGCCAAAACCGTTTTGTGGTCAACCCCCAGTTCTTCAGCTACATCGTAACTACTAATATGCCGATCTTGCTCCACTTTTTCAAAAATGGCAACAGTTTTGTCCGTAACAGGGCGACCAGAGCGACGTGCATCTTTGATATCAAAATTTCCGGATTGATAACGCTTAAACCAAATTTGCGCTACTCTCACAGATACTGCATTAGGTCCATAAACATCACAAATTTTTGTCGCGGCTTGTGTTGCATTTTTACCTTTTTTGTAATAAAATTTTAAAATGTATCGAAATTCTTCATAAGAATCACTCATTTTAACAATAAGAAAAACAAATGAAAATCTCAAATTTACCTAATTTGAATTTGGAATTGTCTTCTGTAAAATTAAAACTTTTTAATGATACCAAAATCAGCCAGATACAATTGGTATAGCCCAAGATATTTTATGACAAGTTCATACATACTATAATGCGAAAAGACTTTTTCCCCAACCTATTAGATTTGTGTACTTGTTACAAAAAATGTATTTATATTTTGAAGCTTCCTACTTGTCGACGAGCTGGACTATAAGCTAAGCTATAAGCACACTATTCTCCTGTGTCTTAACACTGAGGCCCACTTGCTCGGATCTGGGTTAAAGTAAACCTTGGGTTAAAATATCATGCCCTTCTCTTTCATCGATACGAAGAACGAGAGAGATAACACGATATTGAGCCCAGGGTTAACTGTAAACCAAATCTGCGCAAGTGGGCCTTAGAACCAAAAAGCCAAAATTAATAATAACAAAGTACGAAACAAAGAAAGCCAATGACAAATTTTGTACATAAATTATTATAAATAAATGTTTGTTACATTGAAGTGAAATAAGTAATTTTGTAGTATATTTTCCACCATTCCCCTTTATTTCCGGACGCGGCGCGCGGCGGCCGGCGTGTCGTCCTGCGAGTTGCGACTAATTCCATTTCCTCCTGCTATTACCCGTCCTATTATTTTACACATTTCAAAAGCGTTCATTTCAGTCCCGAAGGCTGTTTTACAGAGAGATTCGCTTTCAAAATGCATTAAATTAGCACAAATTAGTATTTGTAATACTAAAATAAGAGCGATAGATAATAATTAGGAGGCAGAAGTAGGTATAATATCTGTGTAATCGTCATTAGTGATTGTAATTTAATATGTTTACAAGCTTTCATTTGAACACTGTGCAATTTCGGGATAAAAAGTAGACTTTGTGTTTTCCAGAGCTTAAAACTGTACTACGATACCAAATTTCATCAAAATCCGTTCAGTCGTTTTAGCGTGAATCCATCCATTCATTTATCCATCCTCACAAACTTTTCACATTTATAATCGGACTAATAAATCGGATAAGCAATCGAACCGACTGATTTTGGACAAAAAATACTCACCGTATTATTACACCATTCGATATTGACATTGTTCATATGAAACAAATTCTGAAAAAAAAAACATGACGATCTTAAGCCCATTTGAAAAAAATCACCTGTTTAATATAAATATATTTATTCTGAGCTGAAAAAGAAAACTGTAAAATGTACGGTCTGCGTCGGAAAAACGGTTTATTCCACGGGAATGATATGACTGGCAAAGGTTATTATTTCATGATATATTTGTCGTTAATTTGTAAGCGGGGATGAGGCAACGGGTTTTATCTGCTCGGGCCCTTTGTTCCCTTATCGCCAGCTTCCTAAACTGATAGTGCTGGTAATTATGTACATCCGAAATGTACAAGGAGATGGAGCGTGTGTGTGTTACGTAACGCAAACATAGCTACAGTAAGGGGACGTAAAGTAAGCGTCAGGTCAGGCGCTGCACTTTTAAGATAGCGACACTTGTCGAAATTGGCACGACAGTTCGATCTAAACCCCACAGAACACAGTAGATGGACGGTCCGAACTTTACGTATGCGGGACCAATGAATGAACGAATGTAGCTTGTACTGTTAAAGGTCAAAATATTCAAAAACGGGCAATTGGCCCACCACACTTACCCACCACAGCAACTCCTGTGTAGCCAGGATCGACAGCGGTAACCAACCACAAAAACCCTTTGATATGATCTCAGGGGTGCCCGATGGACATGCTAAATCTGCCTTGGGACCCGCAACGAAATTAATCAGAAGATTGTAGGAGTAGGAAGTAAAGTTCCATAAAGGTCAAAATATATGGAGCTCAGTGGCGTGGGGTTCCTATAACTCCATTCCTATTTGCTTCACTTACCATTAACCTTTTGAATACCCTCTTTCAAATCCCTACCTATTATACAGGTCAGGGCTATGAAGGAAAACCAGCCTTCGCAACTGCTAGAGCTAAAACTTAATGGTTTTTTTCCATATCTATCTATTCCTTCCAGGTGGTACTAGAGGTGGCGCACCGCGTTGACCAGGAGGGCGTGGTGGCGGTGGACTCGGTGGTGGAGAAGTTGATCTTCAAGCCGCAGGATGTGGTCTCCATACGGGCCAAGGACTCCGACTTGGAGTACGCCACCCACGATGTGTTCCAGACGGACACGGCTATCTCTAAGTTTAATGGTCAGTGGTCTATCTTATTATGTAAGAGCATATTTCACAATCTACTGTACTAGCTATCAGACCTATTCACAAGTGTTGTGTCCTTCACTTTACATACATTATTATCTTTCCTGGTTTTCAGGTTTATAGACACTATCATAACACCATAAAACGTATTGCAGCTTATTATATTCTGGGCATATCTGTGATGTAATAATATTAAAACAAACCAAATCGAGAAATGGAAGTCCTATAGAGTAGCTTCCCTACTATGAAGACTAATGTTATTGTATTAGATGTGAAATTAAATAATATTTATTTGGCAAAGTAATTTTGCCTGATGTAGATAGTCACTTTTAGTATTTGTTGTATATTTTTTTCCTTACCGAAATAAGTGTGTATAATAGTTATAACGTGCGGTATGTTCTGTAATATTTCCTCTACCCTAGAAGCCCACGCCCCACAGGACATACATAAATGTCAAATCTATACTAATATTATAAAGCTGAAGAGTTTGTTTGTTTGTTTGAACGCGCTAATCTCAGGAACTACTGGTACGAATTGAAAAATTCTTTTTGTGTTGGATAGTCCACTTATCGAGGAAGGCTTTAGGCTATATAGCATCATGCTAAACTCAATACGAGCGGAGTACCAATCAAGAATGTTACAAAATCGGGGGTCTTTTTTTCCTTTTGAGAGCTTTCGCTACGTACGCTGCGGAAACGGTTAAAGTTTCGCTAAAATGATGTATGGCAGAATTGTTCCCCTTTAAAAGTTCTAAAAAAAAGTCCGCGACAGTATATGTCTATCTTTTAAGGTTGGCTCACTATAACCTTTTTATACTTACCAAATTTGTTCTAAAAGTAAGCATTATTTGTGAAGGTATTTTCATAAAGATTATATTAATCCTTATCCAAGTAAATACGTTATTCATTACAAGCATTTAATCTAGAAGAAATTTGCCGTTTACATCATTTGATTTCAATGAGTATTTTAGAAGATATCGCAGTAATAAAATAATCATGCGCGCTATAGTAAGGCGCGCGGAGCGGGCGGGCAGTCGTGAGGTGGAAGCGCTTCTTCTACGTAAATGAAGTCGCAGGTAAATTTTAGCGATATCCCAAAGTAACTATTCCACGCGGACGAAGTCGCGGGGAAAAGCTAGTACCAAAATATATAGAATAGACAGTCACAGTGTTGCCATCTACCATACATATAACAGCTGCCTGTATCAAGGACGCCATTGTGTTAATTGTGTAATTTTTTTTTGAATTCTTTTCTTCTTTTTTGTTATATTCTATGTTGTGTGCGCGAGAAATAATATTGCATTATCTGCAGGTAACGGGCGGACGTTGGAGGAGCGGCACCTAGAGCCGTGGGACGGCTGCGGCGACGCGGAAGAGAGCAGCGCCCCGCGCGACGAGCTCGAGCTCGACCGCGCCAACGGCTGGGACGCCAACGACATGTTCCGCAAGAACGAGGAGGTGTACGGCGTGCACAGCACCTACGACCACTCGCTCGCCGGCTACACGCTGCCGCTGCAGCGCAAGGACACGCAGGACTACAGGTGCGTGCATACGGAGATGACAGGCAACGAGATATGGGCATGGATAGGCTGCTCCAGCCGTCAGGTAGGCTACACGATACCGCTGCAGAGAAAGGCAAGGCAGAGTTCCGTCTACGTAAGTTGACTCCAAAATAGCGTCCGTCGTAATATAAGGTTCGGTAAAATCAAATATATTTGTGACAGCCTTCGTAGTCCAGTTGATTAGAATTTGGCTCTAGACTCGGTGTCGTGGGTTTGATTCCCGCGTTGGAATTGGAACAACAAAAAATATTGTTTCCAATTTTGGTTAGGACAATGCAGACGAATGACTTGATTGTCTGACAAGAAAGATGATTCATGCGTCGGATGGGCATGTAAAGAGTCGGACCTGCACCTGATCTCTCGCCAGTCGTGTCGGTTATCCGTCCCACGAGGTTTCAAAAGTTAAGGAAGAAAGAGTGCTCTTGTGCACTGCGCACACACTTGGACACTATAAAATAACTTCTGCGTGGCCAGCTACGCAGAAGTTGGTTTCAATGAAACCGGCCACCGTCAACGAAATCGCTGTGGGAAGTTATATTTGTGAATTACCTTGGCGTCGCAGCTGTAAACACTACGTGTTTTTCTTCTTTGCCGCTTAAAAGGTTTGCCTCTGAAGATACAAAAAATAACGAATGTCCATTTACAGAGACGCAGAAGCTAAAGCGGAGGAGATAGCCGCTGAGATAGAGAGTGCGCCCGCGTACAAGGCGCGCATCGAGCTGGAGAACGGCGACGAGGAGGAGAGGTTCGCGGCCGTGGCGCGCCCCGACACCGGCAAATACGTCATACCCAACAAGAGGAAGACCATGCAGGTGAGTGACATCACGCCTGCTACACGCCTGCCACACTAGAGGAAGAGACACCGCTCAATTATACTATAATGTTACAATTACCGCGTTATAAAGCATAACTATTTGATAAAACATATTAACACTGTATAACTATTTAAAGCTTATACAGCGTTTATTAGTAAGGGCGATTTTACTTTGGTCGAATTTAACCTTTTTATTCACTAAAATATCATATTGGATCTGAACATGAAAGGAGATAAAATAGGCCGCCGATATTAGAAGCCATATTATGTGGTGGAAAAAAGTATTATGATAAAGTAGTACCTCGCACGATCTGAAATAAATAACTCTTTGATAAGGGCTGACTGATCGCGATTCACGCGCGTAAATCGCGTGCACTATCCAAGAACCTCGACTCGTGCGTATCTTATATCTACGCGTCCTGCCGCGCCATTTCTGTGCAAAAACTAAACTTTCATCTTGTGATAAATATAATATGTTTCATTGTTAAATTCTTGAAATTATATAAGGTTCGGTAAAATCAATTACGGATATTTTGGGAATTTGATCGACTGCTTATGTATAGACGTTTATGCAGAAAAATAATTGTCATACTTGAAAAAAAAATTTTCACTTTCTATGGGCGAGTTTGCGTTTTGCGGAGAGTCACCCATACATTAGGTGATTTTTTACTTTGAGTAAGACAATTATTTTTTTGCCTAAACGTCTTTACATAAGCAGTGAATCATGTGCCAGAAGTATCCGTAATTGATTTTCAGAGACCTTATATAATATAACGTAATGTTGTAATTTCAGACGGGCAAGCCCACGAAGTCGGGAAACGGTGGCGGGGGCGGGGCGGGCAACTCCGGCGCGGGGGGCAAGCCGTTCACGTCGCGCGACAAGGACCGCCCCCCGCGCCACCTGCTCACGCCGCCCGCCGCGCCGCCCGCGACGCAGCCCGCGCCCGCCACGCCCGCCACGCCCAGGCCCGAGGACCAGGTATAGACAGGAAAATAAACATAAAAGCATAGATGTATTATATTGAGTGACCGTAAAAAGTGAAGACTCAAATTGGGCCGCTGCGGGCCAATTTTTGTGTTAGACGCACACTAAGTAACACGTATTAATACGTTTACGCGTCCCTTGTCAATGTGTGTCGCGGCACAGAAGTATTGTTAGTTTTGTAAGGGTATAACGTATCTATGTAATAATTAATGAAAGCATAAAAGTAAATAAATCAAATAACATGTGCCCAGAAGCCCAATTCGGGTATTATTTGGGCCAAAGTGTAATCTTTGAAAGTATGCGTTGGGGTGGTCTCCTATAATATTTACTAGCTCTTTCCCGCGGCTCCGCCCGAGTAAATATAGTATCCCACAGGAATACTGTGCTCTTTCGGGATAAAAAGTAGCCTATGTTATCATACCAGATTATAATTTTATTTCAATTTGTAGATTTAATATTAAAATCTAAGTAGTAAGGTACCACAACATCAATAATATATTTGTGCATGTTGTGTTCACTTCCTAGATGGATACAATCTCTAGTAATATTATTTTAGTACATAAGTGACTCATCTGCATGTATTGTGATTGTATCTTGTTTTGTGAACCTAATAAAGAAAGTACCATACCAACCAAAATCTGTTAAGTAGTTTGTGCGTGAAAGCGGAACAAACAACAAAAAATACCATACCAATCAAAATCTGTTCAGTAGTTTCTGCGTGAAAGAGTAACAAACATCCATCCATCCATCCATCCTCACAAACTTTCGCGTTTATAATAGGGGTCGTCCATTAATCACGTGATGCCTAAAGGGGGGGGGGGGGGGGGGGGTCCGGAAAAAAATCACCAAGTATCACCAAGGGGAGGAGGGGGTATAAGGAGACATCACGTGTATTAATTTTCGAATCTAGTCTATGCATACCGAAATTATTATCGGCTGTAGATTCGTAGTGTTGTTTAAATACTTACAAGACAAATGACTCGTATAGTTTTTAATTGCTTAAATTATTCGATTAAACGGTTTTTTAAGTTAAAGTTTTTCTTCAAACATGACCTGCTTACTACGTAAAAAAAATACACGTGATCTTAGGTGGGGGGGGGGGGGGGGGGGGTAGTATAAAACCTCACCACGTATCACCAGGGGGAGGGGTCTAAAAAGTTGTTAAAAACATCACGTGATTAATGCACGGCCCCATAGTAGTAGGATTCGATATGCTGCGGATAGATGGCGTTGTATTCGAGGCAGCGGCCTTAGTCAGATCGCGCCATAGTATTTTTTTTTTTTTTAATGAAATAAGGGGGCAAACGAGCAAACGGGTCACCTGATGGAAAGCAACTTCCGTCGCCCATGGACACTCGCAGCATCAGAAGAGCTGCAAGTGCGTTGCCGGCCTTTTAAGAGGGAAGAGGGTAATAGGGGAGGGTAGGGAAGGGAATAGGGTAGGGGATTGGGCCTCCGGTAAACTCACTCACTCGGCAAAACACAGCGCAAACGCTGTTTCACGCCGGTTTTCTGTGAGCCCGTGGTATTTCTCCGGTCGAGCCGGCCCATTCATGCCGAAGCATGGCTCTACCACGTATTTCTGGTAATCAATAATTTATTAGTGAGTGTTTAATTAATATCTATTGTCGTTCCAGTCCAACAGCCCCGCGTCCAGCACGTCCAGCAGCGCGAGCGCTGGCAGCGCGCACGCGCCGGCTGGCAAGAGCTACGCGGCGCAGGCGGCAGCCTACCACGCGCCGCCCCCCTTCCCGCCGCCTTTCGCTCACCACCAGTACGTACGCCTATATTATGAAATAGGAAAGCTTTGTGTCTTTCTATGATTCTGAAAAACACCTAACCTAACAAACACAAGTCCGCTTTTAAGAATTCTTTTAACCACGATAATGTCAAATAGCATAGGCCTAGACTACGTTTCCCACTATAAATAGAACGCTGCGGTAGTGCAATAAAGTTAATACGATGTGCCCAGTGTCTCTACACGATTTTCACCTCTATTGTATTAGCGCAGAGTTGTATTTACAGTGCAGTTTTTTTCTGTCGCGACCACAAACAACGCTCGTGGAAGCGTAGCGTAAAGGTTGACTTCCGAAGCGAGCGTATATAGCGACAGTGACAGATCAATGTAGTACTGAATAGACGAATAGTATGGGACGACTTTTGAGCACTGCGACCACGAAGCATAGGTACCAGGAGTTCGGACTCTTTCGGACGGACGTTCGGACGTAATATTAAAATAATGGTCTCAATTTAGGGGACAGATTTTTTGCCGGTAGAGCGCGCCATTTTTCAAGAAGTACCAAGCGCGATTCAGGACTGCGCTGATTGGTCTGCCACGATAGCATCGGTACGTCCGAAACTCTAGCGCAGCCAGTGGCAGAAAAGAGAACTAAGATCTGGGTTTATTATTGTGTACATAAATACTATGGAAAAGCATATACCGTTCGGACTCGTGGTATCTATACTTCGTGGCTGCGACAGTGACACTAGACGCTCGCGACAGCTGCAGGAACAGTCGCTGTCGCCGTAATATCACATAATATATTTTTTCTAAGGTTATTTTATAAAAATACATCTGTATACGTGTTTCAGCAAATGAAGACGAAACTGTAATTTCATTAGTATGTCAGTATCCAATACTTCAATATTTTATAATTTAGGCCTTGAAGAGTATATAAAGACACTCAAGAAGAAAAAAATGTGTACTGAAATTGAAAATATCGTAGTAAAACCTTATCCCCTTCCGGCTTTTTAAAAAATTTATTCTTCTTCTAACAACGAAACTGTCTAGATACTTTTTGCCACACTATCCAAGTTTACAGATGCCGCGGCGTTCCTGACGCTCGCTTCCAAAGTCTACCATTACGGCCTGGCCACCATACATTGACGAAAACAAAAGATAATTATATAAAGTGGCGCAATCCAATAGTATTTATAATCTTAACTTGTCATCGACAGAGCTGCAGCTGGTGGCAAAATGAATGGAGAACCTAGACAACCCATACCGAGACAAGGGTTCCCGCCACACCACCACCATGTGAGTTCATAGCTAATTAATTATTTAATAATCAATAATTAATTATTTACTACTTAGCTAATGGCAATTATCATTGCTTCCGCGAATAAGTTTTTTTCTAATTTCGTAAAGACTAAATGTAGAGATGTTTATTTCGATAATGTAGTTTGAAAACTTGTATGTTATAGCTTTAGATCAAAAGCGAATCTCATAATCATTATTTAGAAATTTGATGCATTTTCATGGAAAATTGCGAGTTCATAATATTGTCCTATATAATTTCTTAGGTAAACTACTGTATTAACTAGATTTTCAAATTAGTTTTGATCCAAAAAATTCCATACAATACTCGTAGTAGCTAAATTTCATTGTTTATTTCGCTATTACTGCCTGTGATACTTACATACTCAGAGAGGCGTAGTCATTTTTTAACAATTATTCCACATAGAACAGCTGCTTTGGTATTTAAAAATACAATGCTTAACTTGCTATTACCGCAATCAATACATAATGCTACTTCTATAAATAAAGTATTTACAGAATATTGACGATGTTTTTATTGTTTAGAACCCGCCCCCGGGCGCGGAGAGTCACGCGCGGCCGCCGCGGCACCACGCGCCGCACGCCGCGCACGCGCCGCACGCACCGCACAACCCGCACGCCGCGCACGCGCCGCCGCCGGACACGCGCAAGGACGACGTGCAGGTAAATATTGTTATATATTGAAGCCTCTGTAAAGTATTAATTTTTACGGCAAGAATGGAGCTGAAGAATTACTCGAAATAGTACTTGCGTTGTTTCACCAATAGCGTGTTCCACACGGCACTTATTTTGCCCAAAACGCTACGATAATTTTTACCACAAAATGGTGTTTCTTTAGCGTAATAACGAAATTATTGAATATTTCGAAAATTTCGTTTTTAGCGATTTTTGTGACTAGTGGAACAACTGACAGCTGATCACAGCTGATGTTGAAAACGTCAAAAAGTGCTAATTTTAACCCAAGTAGGGAGCTGGGTAAAAATATGCAAAATGGCGTGATCATTCTTAGCGTTTTTAGCAGTTTTTGACACATGACAGTTGCGTGTGGAACAGGGGTGAAAACAGTTACGAATGATCATAGTGGTGCTAAAGAAACAGAATGTGAATGAAAATAATGAAAATAACGTTATGAACCTGCTAATGGAACGAAGCACAAATGAAAGATGGTACTTTATAAGAGGTGGGTGATATTGCCCTTTGTTGGTCACCATGTCTAAGAATACTGACAGCCTACAAAGTCTCTTGCCATATAATTACATTTTCAAAAGGGACCCGACGCGTTAGTTTGAAAATGATGATAAGCTTGGATGTTTTAATTCTACTGACTATTTGAAACAGGAGCTGCGAAAGTTCGGTCAGGAGTTCAAGCTGGTGACGTCACCGGCGGTGGCCGTGGCGCCGGCGCCGCTACCGCCGCACGTGGTCCCCGCGCCGTCGCCGCACGCGCACCACCCGCCGCCCGCCGCGCCCGCACCACAGCCGCCGCCGCCGCAGGTAAATCGCAGACGTTTACATTGTGCAAATAAAGTGTATTTTACAACCCAGCGGCCTATCTTGACGTCAATAAGTGTATAAAGTGTATTTTACAACCCAGCGGCCTATCTTGACGTCAATAAGTGTATAAAGTGTATTTTACAACCCAGCGGCCTATCTTGACGTCAATAAGTGTATAAAGTGTATTTTACAACCCAGCGGCCTATCTTGACGTCAATAAGTGTAGAAATCTATTTACTTCATTAAATATTACATTTATTACGTTATCTATTGATAATAATTTTTTTAACCGACTTCCGAAAAAGGAGGCGATTATTTTAGTTATTTCTTTAAATTACTAATTTAAAGAAATAACTAAACTTAGAAAAAAACACCCGAACCCATTATCCAGTATGCTCTTGCAACCGAACCAGATAAGAAGACTTAAGAAAGCCGATGTGCTATAATACTGAGGAGTGATAGCACATTGGTGCTACCTTGAAAAACGCCGAACCACCTACAACAAACCTGATTACAGTCTAGCGACTGATCGCAGGTCTTCACCGAGAAAAAAAAAAAACTAATTTGTTTCCATGTGCGGATAACTTGTGACGATACACAATATATTTTTTGTCAGTTCAATTTTCTTAAATATGTGGCGGACCAATCAGCGCCACAATCCTGAGTCGCGCTATCGAAGTTTCTGTAGTTCGGCGCTATATATACAACAGCTGATATATACGACACTATTTCCACCAGTAATATTTTGTTTGCACAGCACGCGGTGCCGGTCGCCGCTGCAGCGCCCAGCCCGGGCCCGGCGCCGCCCAGTCCGCCCGAGGTGTCCGCCAACGCCGGCGCGCCTTCCGACCCGCCTAAACGCGCACACCACCACAAGGTCAGTGTTACTGTAAACTTTACTATGTTCGAGGTAAGAATATACTGAGTCATCATTGTATAACGCGTTTCAAATGAGAATAGGAACGTCAATGACCTTTTTCTGTCAAATATCACTTGAAAAGTGCGATTTTCAGAAAAACTCATGTGCATATAAATACACTGGGCAACAAAATTTGAACTTTGTTGCGCCACACGAACTTTACTTATATTTTTTACTTTTATGGGTGACTGTTTGTGAAAATATGTAATTAAAAAAAATCTATTGGCCACGAATTTAATTTATTGATGTAATTAAAATATTTTATAAAAACGAGAATTTCTGATACAAAAAAATTAAAAAAGTTTTATAATGAATTTCCAATTTAAGATTTTCTGGCATATTCAGCTTCTATTTAGTCCCTTTTTATCGTCCAGTAGTAATCGGCTAACATTCTTGGGTTCCACTTGCTTTTAGAGCGTTTTTCCATCTGTAAAATGTCTAGATGGAACCTTTCTCTGTGCTCATCGCTCAGAAACCTAAATTCTCAGGAAAAAAGCTAGGTATGAGTCTAAAAAATTAATCTTGAGTGACATGTTGAAACCTAATGCTTGATAAGCCAATAACAGCTCGCTAACAAACTCTCTGTAGTTGTCACTCTTATGTTTCCCTAGAAAATTTGAAACAACTGTCTTAAAAGATACCCATGCTCGTTTTTAAAACATTGTTCAATTTTTTTATTCAAACACTGGATCTTTTACTATCTCCCCGATTTGAGGTCCAATGAAAATACCCATTTTTGTCTTCGCATTACTTATTCTAAAAAAATCTTGTAAATACAAAAATCCGTTTCAATTTCAAGTTTCAAAAAAATTAAATAGGGCCTAATTTAATAAATAATGGTAGAAGAAGTATTTCAAATGGCTCTACAAGGGGTAAATATTTCAAATTTTTCCGTCCAGGGTTAAAGAGGCTCGCTTAGGCCATACTTTTTTATGATAATGGTTTTTTGTCCCGACTGTCCCCTTCATAGAGAAAGCAGCAAAATTTGGTATTGCCCAGCTGAAATCCAAGTAAATTAGGGCAACAACTTTCAAATCCCCACATATTTTGAAAGAATAATATACTAAATATGAGTTTTTCAAGTAACAACCTCATGTTTTCATAAGTTTATTTCAAATTAGAAGAATGGGCCAGAGGTATAGAAGGAACAACATTATCAACACATCACAAAAAATCTGAGGCCAATCGAAACAAAAGTACTGCAATTTATTAATAGGTGTAGGTGGCTAAAACAGTATTAGCTATCAGAGTTCGTGTGGCATAACTAGTGTTGACCAGTGATATTAATAGTCTTGCGTCGAATTTAAATAAAAATGTTAAATAGTAATCAATTAACATAAATTTAACTATCATAACAGTCTAAATTCGAAACAATATGGCGCCGACTCGATCCTACTCTCATTTGAATCGCACTATAAATGTCAAATGCTTTTTTAGACTAAATTTAGGTAATAGTAAAATTGTTCTGATTTGTTTGTGATGGAAACAGTTATTTATGTAATGCTCTTTGAAGTTTTTACGTTTAAGATTATATTATAATAATCACATTTGTAAACATTATACATAAAAAACTGATTTACCTTAATAATTAAAAAGAAATAAGATTATTTCTAGTCTTTATAATATCCCAACACTAGACGCCCCCGTGGTCTAGGTTTAGAGCTTGGCTCTTGACTCCGTAGCTTAGGTCGAAGGATCGATTCCCGCGTTCTAACAACACAGAAATATTGTTTTCAAGTGTTGCTAGAACAATGCAGGTTGATCTCCTTGTTGTCCGACAAGAGATGATCCATGCGTCGGTTGGGCATGGAAAAATCGGCCTGCGTTTATCCGTCCCAAGTAAAGGAAGAGAGTGCTCTTGTGTACTATAACTACTGCGAAGCTGGTCTGGTTTCAATGAAACTGGCCACCGTCATTGAAATCAGTGTGGGAGCTATTATATATCATATTTTTATTAAGACGGAATAAAAAATAGCCCAGTATACTTACTAAATCTAACCATATTATGACGTTGCAGCCGGCGCCAGTGGTGCCCAAGCCCGAGGAAGTGGTGGAAGAGCGTTCAGCGTCATCATCGTCACCCCCGTCGTCGGCGTCGCCGGAGCGCGTGGAGCGGAACGCGGCCACGCTCAAGAACTCCAAGCTGAACCCCAACGCGAAGGAGTTCAACCCCAGCGCGAAGCCGTTCACGCCGCGCAGCCCCACCACGCCCAATCATAGCAGGTAATTTATTTGTGGAATATAACAGGAAAGAAGCAGGTGGATCGACTTGCTGTTAAACTTTTTTTTTTATCGATAATATTGCTATAAGTATGAAATCCATGGCAATTCAGCTGAAACCCAAAGGATTTGAGAGTTTAGAAGAGAGGGAATCAATGTAGCTTTGTATTTGTAACACGTGAAAAATACCATTATCAAAGTCTTCTACATTATTATTATTATTTACTTAAATCATATCTTAATTAAATATTACGTTTATTCAAAATAATGTGTGTTTGTTCTAGACCACATACGCCTGGCACGCCGGTAGGCGTCGGCGGCATGGGCATGGGCGTGGGTGGCGTGGGCGTGGGCATCGGCGGCGTGGGCGTAGTGGGCGCGGGCGTCAGCTACGTACCGCCGCCGCCGCCACATATGGTAACTACACTACTTTTGTATACATATACATATTTTCTATTTATAACTTAACTAGCTTTTGCCCGCTGCTTCGCCCGTGTGGAATAGAGTTCTTGGAGAAAAAACTTCTTCAGCAAATAACTTAGGAGGCCGTACAATACGACATGTCGTAAGATATTACAGATTTAAAATTCAGGATTTTAAATCTGTAATATCTTCGAAAATATTAATTTAAATTACATGCTGTAAAGGGCCATATGTACCTATTTATACGAAATGCACAATGTATTTAAAGTACCTAGTTGGAAAGCTCGCTTCGTAAATAAGCCACTATTTCTCGTAAAAAGTAAAGGATAAAAATAGTTATTGTGGTCTAAGGTCGCTGTTTCGAACACAGCGGCGTGGCGGCTCGCGCAGGCGGGCGCCATAGTCACAGCTTGACAGGATTGCACTTTTGTTGATCTTTCGCCGCCGCGCCGTTCGCCGCTATGTTTGTGGCGCGGCCTACTACACATAGGCTTCATTATAAATTAGTCTAAATGCATAATATAAGAACGATAATCATATTGAACATTGTTCAGGTGACGGTGCCTGGCTATGCGGTGCTCGCTGCGGCGGCGGCGGCCGCACAGCAGCCCCCGCCGTACCTCTCCCACCCTCACCCCGTAAGTACACATTAGTAGTCATTTAGATCATGTGAGACGCGTCTGCCAATACTGAAGAACACTTTAGTGCATTACTGATATATGCGATGCGGTATAGGAGACACGTTGTGCATAGCGACAACACGTGTTTGATTCTGTGTGTATGTCGGATGGACTCGGATTCAGTCTATCTCATAAGTATAACAATTTGATAGCGTCGTAGAAATTTGTAGAAATATAGACATTGTCTAACTCCAGAAGAGCTACGGAAGGTGCTACGTATTGTACCACATGCTTATAAATATAATTAAACTTGCCCTATTGGACAGTTTTAAGAAGGTAAACAGTAGGGATCTCTATGTATTACGTATACGTGACGTGCGCCGCTGCGTGTAGGTGGAGGCGTGCGAGTGCCGCGCCTGCCCGCTGCTGCTGCTGCCCGAGCGACGCCGCGACGCGGTGAGCCCCCCGTGAACCCCGCCCCCTCCCTTGTGTGCAGGAGCGAGACGGCTGTAGCGTTGTCTCGTTCTAACATAACCATATAATGTAGGAGCCAGGCGAATGTATAACGATGTTTCGCTCTAACATATTAATAGGCAAGCGGACTGTTTTTTTTATTGCATTAATGAATAGTACTCTTAAATATGATAACTTCTCAGAAGAAACCGTATATTAAAAGTCAATATTTTCAAAGGTACAGCGATTTGTATACAAAATTTCGCGAGTCTTTATACCAAAAAAAATTTTTTTTTTGCGAAATTGGTAAACAAAACCTACATCATTAGTTTACTCACATCATATACAAAAACATTCATTATGGTAAGTATGAACTTAAACACACAAAAATCGGAGATATTTATAAATATATTCCTGCGGCCATATATTCATATACTACTTCATATACAAGTGACGTCATTTTTAGGTCGACTTTAGTATGGAGCGTTTTTAGGAGGCTCGCGAAATTTTTTATACAAATCGCTGTACCTTTGAAAATATTGACTTTTGATATACGGTTTCTTCTGAGAAGTTACTCATATTTAAGAGTACTATTCATTTATGCAATAAAAAAAAATTGTCCGATTGCCTATTCGCAAAGATAGCTCCTTACATCACATATTTTAAATGGAGCGCAGTAACATCTTGTTTTGTTAAAATTGTCCTATGTGTAAAACACTTCGGTTTAAAAAATAAAGTATTATATACTAGAGAGTTTTAACACATACAAATGACAGACAATAATGCTTATTCCTATTCCTTCTACAAAGTTTGAGCGTGGCTAAACACTGATCCCTTTTAGCTTTGGGTTTCGCGTTTAACAAAATAAAGTGTGGTCGCGGAGCATATGGAATTCCGTACATTGACTCATCGCTACTTGTCTCTTTCACTCACGCACGAATATATTGATGTCGTGTTTACACAGGAATATATTGGTGCCCGAGTGAGAGACAAGTGCCGATGAGTCAACGTACGAAATTCTACGTGCTCCGCCACCGCACATAAGAATAAACATTGTACAGACATTCCTACTTGTGTTACTAATCAGTTTGCTGTGAATTTCAAATCTAATATTTGTTGGTTTTGTTTTTTTGAGTGGTTTGTTTAGTCTTTGTAATATCAAATTGACCTAACCAATTTACCAAAGATATTTTATTAAAAAATTTGTTATTATTAAAAAATGGAATAAGTTCGAAACATCTAATAATAATAATTTAATTCAATATTTTCATTATTTAAAACTCTCGTCTAGTTCCTCTTGTGTCATCCCCACCAGTTCCCGCGATGTCTCCCACAGCTTCGCCGCCAATTTCTCGTCCAGCGCCCTCTTAGACGGCTTAGCCTCGCCGCAGTCTTCGAAATACCTTCCAGAGACTTCGTCGCAATCGTTGGATATGGCCAGGTATACCGACGTTTGGGCGCCCTCTTCGGGAGTCTTGAAGAACGCGTATAGGAGTAAACTACGCAGCTTCTCCAGAACCGTCGAGCTTCTATATAGAGATGTGTTCACCTGGCCCGGGTTCAGACTATTGACGACCACGCCTGTGTCCTCCAAACGTCTAGAAAGTTCGTTGCTAAATAGAATGTTACATAGCTTAGAGTTCGCATACGCTTCTATATACCCGTGTCTATCGCTGTTTATGTCGTCTATGGTGCCGAACTTATGCCACGCCGAGGACACGACTATGACCCGACTGAACACGGCTCGTTTGAGCATCGGTACCAAAAGTACCGTCAGCAAAAATGGTCCTAGATAGTTGATTTGTAAGTCCATAAGTATGCCGTCCTCCGTTCGTTCCCGAGTTGTGCATATAGCTCCGGCGTTGTTTATGAGCACGTCGAGTTTCGCTTCGGTCCACTTTAATTCGTCGACGAATTTACGAATCGATTTTATCGACGTCAAATCTAAGTGGATATATCGTATTCGTTTGTTGTTGGTTTTTCTAACTATTCTACGTACCGCTCTCTCTCCCTTTTGCTCGCTTCGGCAGGCTAGTATCACTTTGGCGCCTCTTCTAGCGAGTTCTAGAGCGGTCTCGAAGCCGATACCGCCGCTGGAGCCGGTGACTACGACCACTTTGCCGCTCATGACGGTGTTGTCGTAGCATTTGCCGGTGGTTAGCTTGTTGAAGATCTTTATCGAGAGCAGAAATACTAGGACCCATATTATAATGTATGTGATCATGTTCGTCTCGTTAGTCTTGACTAGTTTTGTTAATTAAACTGAGGTGATCTGAAAATATAATTTGTGAATTAGAAGAAAAATTATATTGTAAAGTAACTTCGACAAAGAAGGGGAGGTCAAATCTTGTTCAAAAGTTTAACAACTATTATTATTATTGACATGTAGTAAAGACAGGTTGGTAGAGGTGATATTTGATAAAATTATCTCTTCCTGAAACTATTTAGCTGGTGGCAATTTAGGTATATGATTTTGTCGTCATTGATACTAATACGTAAAGTAGTCTGCAAAAAAATTGTGGCGAGCTAAGGTAGCTATGTTTTTTTTTTATGTAATTTCCAAACCGTAATAAATCTAAACTGTAACCCCCTTACTAATAAACGCTGTATAAGCTTTGAATAGTTATACAGTGTTTTGTTCACATCACACAAGTGACATGTTTAATTCGATAGAAGGAGACAAAACACTGTAACTATTCAAAGCTTATACAGTGTTTATTAGTAAGGGGGAAACTGTCAAAAATTATAGTATAATTTCTGCCATCAATTAAATATTTGTGATGGTATTTGTATTCCCTAGCAGCTGTCCTCAGGTAGCTAGGTAGTAAAATACTTCTCAGTGCGGAGTGCGAGTTATTATCACTACTCACCGTGAGGAAGTTACTACAATTTGTATGGCATCGAAACAACGCCCCTGGTGGCAAACAATGGTAACTAATTGGATGTCGTACAAACTGTAGTTAACTTGTTCATGGTGAGTAATGACAGAAACTAGCATACAGCACACTGCCTTCGAAAAAACAAATTAGATATAGATTTTTGGTTCATGCTTTCTATAACTAATAAAAAATAAAACTAATAATAATATCTATGGACGATTTACACCACGTCAATCTGGTCCCGTGGTAAGTTCTCGAAGAACTTGTGTTACGGGAACCAAACAACGGAAATATATTTTATACTTTTTATACTATACATATATTTAAGATTTTTATTATTTAATATACATATTTATTACACATCTATGACCCAGGAACACAGAAAAACTTTTTGTTCCTTCGGCGGGATTCGAACCCTCAACCCTCGGGTCTTGAGCATCAACACACTCAACTACTGAGCCACAGAAGTCGTCTAAAGGCAGACACGATGTTAAACGTTTTTGTTTAGAATATAATTATACAAATAACCTTAACCTTCATAAAATATTTTTAATAAATTTTAAAACATTTTAGATTGTATCAAGGTAAGAAATTCGCAATGACCTGAATACAATAATTTGAAAAATAATATAATAACATCGTTTGTTTTTGAAATAAGGAATACTTGGACCCGGAATATTTAAAGAAATACTGGATTCAAGTTTAATTACTTTTGGTTTTGACTAAAGAATAAGTTTAAAAGAGGTTTTTTTTAAACATGTCTTATCTTGTGTCCTTGACCTAGTGACGTAATTCGGCTCGTACTACGGACAATATTAGTAATATTAATCTTAAATCTGGAATTCTAAAACCTACCGTCACAACATCGATTAACTTTTTAACTTGGTATACAGTCAATAGTTTCCTTATATTTAACACCAATTAAGATTTAAATCGGATCACAATGCTCTTCGGTCCAAAGGCGATAACCCACTGAACGATAAACTAAAGACACATTAAGTTAAGGTTACGGCACAATGTCATTACCGCTGCGTTGAGCGCCTGCGATTGCAGATCCAATAAGACCAATTTTTTACTAAAATCATCAAATAAAGACTGGCAAGCCGCCATAGCCCATACATAGTCGCCTTCTCGAAGGTACGTTCCCACAAGTTTTTTTTTTTTTTTTTTGTGGTCGCGACAAAAAGAAACAGCACTGTAATCTGTACTGTATCGTTGTCAAATCTGACATTGACACTTCGATTTTCAGCTCTATTGTATTAGCGCAGAGTTCTATTTACAATACCTACAGTGTTTTCCATCGCGACCACAAAAAAACTCTCGTGGGTACGGGGCTTAAGACACGCGTTTACAAAAAAAAGCGGCCCTACTACTATTTATTATAAATGTGAAAAATTATGAGGACGCATGGATGTTTGCTACTCTTTCACGCAAAAGCTACTGAACGGATTTCGATGAAGTTTGGAAGGTTTTAGTTTTAGCTCCGGATTAACACATACTATCTTGAAAAAGTACAATTTTCTTGTGGGATATTGTATATACGTGGGCGGAGAATACAACAAAAACACAAATGAGGAAAAACGTTATCTGGGGAGTTTATTTTTGAACATAAAATTATTTCGATAAACAAAATTGTATCTGATAAGTTGAAATTGTAAAAAGGCACGCATGTGTGTTAAGATACTAATAATAACTTGTACAAAACAGTTTTAAGTTTGACGCTAATAAAATATTAGGTCCCTGGACTGCGAAATAATATATCTCTAACATATTTATTGAAAGCAAAAAACCCGCTTGCCTCTTTCTTTTAAATTACAATAGACAATCCACTCTCTTTATCAAAAGTAAATATTAATCTCTAAGGGCACGTTTATAAGATGTGTTGTTTGACAGTGACCTAGTACCTACCTACGGACTATTTCTGAAGAAATATAAATGTTTTGTGCAATGAATATGTCACCGTAAAATTGTAAAAACCGTTAGATTGTAATAAAACTAATGAAATTGTAAAATGTTGATAGAGTTCCGACGCGAATATGCTGCCTATAATTTCACACATTATTTTTCATTAGATTATAAATATATAGTTTTTAATCTTTCGACATATTTTTACAATCTCGTTAGTTATTTTTCAATGTAACGGTTTTTACAATTTTACGGTGACAAATACACACAGTGACCGAATAAAATAAGCGCACGCATTAAGATTCGTACATAATAGCCAAACACGAGAAAACTTTTAGGAGACTTTATGATTTTTCCAAATTATTTTAATTTTGTTGTAATATTTTTAAGCAAGTTTTAAGATGATTATATCCGATATCTTTAGATATTTTTAAACAATGTACGCTACATATGAGCGTAAAAATGTTCCTAAACACGACCTCTTTTTGTATATTTTGGGTGAAGGGGTTCTGAAAAATGGTTTTTGCAACACTAAAAATATCATAATTTTTATAATACTTTTATCAATTTTAGATACAGAAGTACTCTATTAATGACAATTGTTAGTTTTGGTTTCATTTGGTCGCAAAATGTAACGAAAAACAGCCAATTTGTGTCAAATTTGTAAACAAGCCCTTACAAGACTTTATTAGTAATATTATTATTATTCCGAGGACTATTTCTATACAGATCCCAATGACGTTTAATTGTATAAAATATCAACGAAAGTGTCATTGTCACTTCTAATAATAAGAACATGCCAAAATTGTCCTCTCGCTCAAATATATCACTCGTCGATTGTCAATCTGTTTGTCTGTCTGCAGCTGTACGGGGCTGCGATGGGCGGCGGCGCGGCAATGGCTGGCGGCGCCGGCCAGCACGGCCCTATGCCGCAGCCGCAGAGGAACTTCCGAAAAGGTACGTGTACCTACTCATATTAAGTTGTGCTCATTAATTTAACTGATAATTTGTCTCGGGATCGAGACTTGTTTATATAAACGAGTTACACTCGAGCCGGTGCTGTTTATTGCTTGGACAAAATAGTAGTAATCGAAGCGGAAGGTGAACAAACTATTATTAAACTTATATTACGACGACGATATATAAGGTTCGGTAAAATCAGTTACTGATACTTCGGGTATATTATCTACTGCTTATGTAAAGACGTTTAAGCAGAAAAATAATTGTCATACTCGAAAAAAAATTTTTATCTTTATATGGGCGAGTTCGGTTTTGCGGAGAGAGTCACCCATACATGAGAGATTTTTTTTTAGTTTGAGTATAATAATAATCTGTGGACGCTTCACACCACGTCAATCTAGGCCCGTGCTAAGTATCCAAAGAACTTGTGGATGTGCTGGATATCCGTATCCGTATCCGCGGATATCCGAGGCAGAAGAAAGATCCGTATCCGTGTCCGTATCCGTTTCTGTTTGGCGGATCTTTCACGGATCTATTTACCTTATTAATTTTAAAATTGTAGATGAATTCTTTAAATAGGTGATTACTGATTAAGGTAGCGACTAGCAATAAAAAACTATTAAATTCAATACAGATAATATTCTTGAGGATGTTTTTGTTGTAAATGATTTTTTAAAGAAGTTGTTACCCCTCGTTTATTGTTTGTTTGGGAATACTTTCCATCACTAATTTTACATTTTGCACATTTATCATTTACTAATACAAAATAATTCCAAATTACACTATTAAACTTCTTTGTAGACATTTTTTCAAACTCATGTCAATACCAAACAAACGTTATCTATGCTGTCCAGTGTCACACTAAACTATAAACAAAAGAGAGAACCGCCATGCAATGCAAGTCGAAACATGTGTGAAGGTTGTGCGCACCGACACCGACTGCGTAAGAAAGTTAAGATCCGTATCCGTATCCGCGGATCTTGATACCAAATATCCGTATTCAGATCCGTATCCGCGGATATACATTTTTAACGATCCGGCACATCACTAGTTACAGGTACCAGACAACGAGAAGTATATTTAATACTTTAATACTATACATATATTTAAGATTTTTATTATATTGTAAATACACATTCATGACCCAGGAACACAGAAAAACTTTTTGTTCCTTCGGCGGGTTCGAACCTGTGACCCCCAGCTTGAGCACCAACGTGCTGCACCACTGAGCCACAGAGGTCACAATTATTTTTCTGCCTAAACGTCTTTACATAAGCCAAGTGGATCGTGTGCCTGAAGTATCCGTAATTGATTTTTGGAGACCTTATATTATAGATATGATACATACTCGGGCAATTCGTTAGTTCCTGACCAGTGGCGGATCTACGACTCTTTCCAAACGGTGCAAAAATTTGATATGGCGCCCCGCAATTCGATATTTCGAATTCTTGTCTCAAGGATTTGGCCGATTTGGCGCTCCCATGAAACTGCCGCCCGGGGCAAGTGCCCCCAGTTGCTCCCCCATAGATCCGGGGCTGTTCCTGACTATAGAACGTAACGTCGTCCACAGGGTCGGGCGTGCAGGTGGCGACGGCGACGGGTCAGCCGCTGCTGGCGCCGGCGCCGATGCAGCAGTTCATGCCGTACCCGCACCCTCACCCCGCGCCGCCGCAGCCCGCCCTCCAGTACCAGCACATGGTCAGTATAAACACACACACATATTACACCTGTTAATATTATAACCTAATATAATAAACAGGAAAAGTTTGTTTGTATTGAATTGGCTCCGAAACTACTTGACCGATTTTGATACAATTTGGCACAAGAATAGAATAGACCGCAGGGAAAGAACATAGGCTACTTTTTTGCGACAAAATGTACGGTTCCCTCGAATTTCCTTTTGCGCGCACGAAGTCGCGGACAACACAAGTCATCGGACACTTGATTTGCTGCTTATCTGAAGAAAAAAAAACATAAGCGTGGTCGAGTTTCGATTCCGAGTAATAAAATTATTTCAAAACAAGACATCTATAGTCTATACATAAACAGTTGTTAGTCCCTGGAATTGGTACCTATATACATATTTTGATTTATTGTATTACTATTTTATTATTTATATTAGTCATGGGACTGTGGGACACTGGGTTACGAGAGTAGAAGAGAGAGTGCTCTAGTGTATTGCGCACACACTCGGGCACTATAAAATTACTCATGCGTAGCTGGCCTTTCCCCAAGCATGAACTTTTTGCGGTATCGTTACGTGTACGTAAGCGAGAAATATTGTATGAAAACCATGAAAGCGCCTCTAGCGGACGTAAAAGTAACTAAATTTTTCATACAATATTCCTCATATTTCTCGTTTATATTTCAAATCGGTGTAGGGAGCTATTATTATGTTATACAATAATGCACAGCACATACACGACGCTGATAATGTCTGTGTGTTAATAATACCTCTATCGCACACGTACATAAGTCTGAGTGCTATAGGTAATTTTAATTAAACAACATAACATATTAAAGTTGTAGTAAGCTATTTTGAAGTTTACGTGAGATAAACCACGTATAAAATAATCTGGCTAGTAAATGTACGTGATTCACGACCGAATACTGGAATGATAGTCAAATTAAGTGACGCTCAAGTCGCATGCTGTCCTTGTCATTTCGGCTGGCAGAGACAGCAACAGCCTGTGAATAGTAGGGCTCCTACTTTTAATTGGCGTTTCGGTATTCGGCCGTAAGATGTTTACTAGCCTCAACGTGCCAGAATTCGACTACTATTATAAATGTGAAATTTTGTGAGGATGGATGGATGGATTAATGGATGGATGTTTGTTACTCTTTCACGCAAAAACTACTGAACGGATTTCGATGAAATTTGGTACGGTAGTAGTCCCTAGTTGTTGCCCGCGTATTTACAACTAAGGACTCATTAGCTAGCTGTTGCCCGCGCTCCGCCAGCGTAAATATAGGTATCCCTCGGAAACACTGTACATTTTCGGGATAAAAAGTAGCCTATGTTTTTAATCCAGAGCCCAAACTACTACCGTACCAAATTTCATCGAAATCCGTTCAGTTGTTTGTGCGTGAAAGAGTAACAAACATCCATCTATCTTCACAAACTTTCACATTTATAATATTAGTAGGATTAGTAGGATGATATTTACGAGCTCTTACCATCCATATTACAGGTCCGAATGTACCACCACGGCGGCGGTGTCGGCGTGGGCGTGGGCGGCGGCGTTGGCGTTGGCGGCGGAGTGGGCGTGGGTGGGGCCGTCGGCGGCGAGTACGCGCCCCAAGCGCCGTCGCCCGCCGCGCCGTCCCCCGCGCTGTACCCGCCGCCGTCGCCCGCGCACACGCCACACCCGCACCCACACCCGCACCCTCATCCACACCATCACTACCAGCAGCCACCCTTCCAGGTAATGAAAACGAGTATGATATAAAGCCCTATTGCACCTCATGGTATTCAGGGACCCTAGCCCTTATTTAGGCAAGGCCGAGCCTCCTCGACCTGGCAAGGACGAGAGCAGGAGGTGCGATGAGGAGGGCTTCATACTGGTGGAGAGAAGAAAAAAGAAGAAGCCCGCCACCCGAAACCATCGCGGCACCGCACCTTACGTACCGGAACTGCGCCTGCGGTGCGAGGTATCCGCGACGCCGTTGTACGTATCTCGCCTGCACTGGTCTATGCAGGTCGTGGACTACATCCGCCAGAAGACGTCCATCGCCTTGAGGGTCGAACGTCTGGAGTCTCGCCACAAGGTCAATTTCAGTTCCTTTGTGATGAGAGTGCCGACGCATCTTTTGTCGACCTTCGAGGTGGAGGAGTTCTGGCCGACGAGTGTGGTCTACCGGAGGTTCCGGGGGAGACTCCGGAACGAAGCGCGGATCACGTCGCCGACAACACGTGACAAAGTGTGATTTTTAAGTATATAATATGTATGTTAGTCTGTAAGGTATTTATAATATGGGCCTATGTCGCCCGAAATAAATGGAATTTAATTTAATTTAGGACAGTATAAAAGAATTCCTGGAGTAAGGGTCGCGTGGAGGATGGTCCCGGCGAGCCCTTACGATTTTTTTAGGGAGCTAGGGAGCTTTCTGTAGCTAGAAATCATAATGTAACAACCAGACTTTGTCTAACACTTATACTCTGTCTTAAAATTCTGGTTTCTTTATTTATATATGGAGCTACTAGATTTTATAAGTATCTAAATTCCTCCTCTCCTATTCTAAAGTAATTTTGCCTGGAAGATATCGCTTTTTAGCGATAAGGCCGCCAGAATTGTATTGGTGTTTCTGTTTTTTAAATGTTTTCGTGTTTATTTTGTGGAATGCAATAAAATATATATTATTATTAATAATAATTTTTATATGGAGCTACTAAATTTAATAAGTATCGAAATTACTTATTTATTATCTCCTATTCTATAGGTCTATCCCTCTGGTCATAATTGCTATATAACTAGTAAAAACAAAGCAAGTGTTATTTCGCTCCAATTTTTTTTTCGAGGCTGCAGCATATCTCTGGGAGAGCCGGCATATTTCGTTTATCAGCAGTGTTATTTGACTAATTCTATGTGTGTACAAACTACAAACATTGATTAATACCCAATGTACTCAAACGTGTGCCGGCCGTTGCAGGTGCTGTGCCCACTGATGGGAGGCGGCGCGCACCACCACCACCACCCGCACGTGTACCTCAACCACGCCCCGCCCACCGCCAGCCCGCCGCACCACCCCGCGCACCACGTGCAGGTGCGCCGCTACTAGTCCTACGGCTTAGGTCTCACGTAACATAGGCACGTACCGTCCCGGTCTGCGGGGAAGTAGAGGCCCCGTGCTGCGCGTGCGCACCTCGGGGCCGGGCAAAACCGATACCGCAGGCGTTAGTCCGTCGCAATCCCACCGCTGCTGTACAGCCAGGATTTAATGCCCCCGGTCTCGGGCTTACCCATTACCCAAATGTTCGAATTTATTTCTATTCAATTTATATTATAATTAACAATTGAAAATAGAGAAGATGCATTTGTTTTAAATCAGCTAAATTCTTATATTTTCCTAAAGGCAACATAAATATGGACCGAAAAATGCAAAAGTATAGTAATTAGTGCTAAATTAAAAAGTTACAGGGTTAAAAAACACGATTTTTTGCTTTGATGGCAAAACGAAAATTACTGTTCAAATCCATATGTTATTTGTGTGATTTTTTGTTATGACAATGATACATAAACTCAGTTAAACGCATATTTAAGTTAATAAAGTCTATTTTGTATTTATCTTCATACATTTTCGTTGTGACACAACAGCTGTGACGTCACTCCTGGGATATTTTTTATATAGAGCGTTTTTGATGCTCTCCGACGATCTCACTTTGGTGATGACTGTATTTCATCAACGGTTGATTTATATTATGCCATTGCAAAGACAATATTTCCTGGCTTATTATGTACTTTTCGAAAATCCAATAAAAATTATGCATCTTCTCTATTACTAACATATTTTTCCGTTATATAATATAATATTGTACTGCCCGAGTCTGTAAATGACTGTCTTCAACGTCTGCTACATACGAAGTATACGTGACGGGTGTTGTGTGCAGCAGGTGCTGCTCCCCCCGCACCAGGCCGGCGCGCCCGTGGCGCACCCGTAACGCGACGCCACGCCCCGCGCCGCCCGCCCCCGCGCGCCGCCCGCCCGCGCCGCGCCCGCCCGCACCACGCCGCCCGCCCTGTGACCGGCGCCCGCACCGCGCACGCCATGTACGATGACTCTTCGTTATATGTATTCGAGGATCGTTCGATTCGACAGCGGTCGTTATCGCTCGAATCGCGTGCCTTGGAATTCGATCTGGCGTTCATAAAAAGGCACCCGACTGCTTATTTCCTTTGAATGTATATATACAATATTTTTTAAAATAGTTATAATATATATCGGTAAAAATTATTACTAGTGATGGTTTATAAAATATATATGGCATTCCAAATGTACTTTTATACGCATATAATATTTATCTAGGATCGTATTCGGAATTAATATACTAAAAATTGTGAACACTTTTTGATAACGAAACATCTTAATTATAAATTACAATTTTCGATAGCTATAATTTGCCAAACGTAAACTCCGATGTTTTGTATTTATATATTGTACGATGAAGAGTAACATAATGCCTTTCCGTGAGTCGACGGCTAAAGCAATAATGTTAGTGTATATCGTTAAGTGGCGACACCGATGTTCGTTGTCGACATATCAGTGTCGCGTGCGGCGGTGCGACGCGCCCGCACGCGCCCGCACGCGCCCGCACGCCGGGCCGCCAGGGCGCACGTATTGTAGCTAGTTAATTCTCCCCTCGATCGACGGGAGCGACGAGTCACTCTCGATCTCTTGCACAGTTTCACATTTTCTCAGCCCTCGAAAACGATTCGCGATATCGGGCGATACGAGCCTGAGAAAACGTAGGAGACGGTAGTTTTATGGCCGGTGTACGTACGATAGCGATAGGCTCATCTAGATATCTTCTGGGTGTCCCGCGAGATATCCGTGAAGAATACGCAATAGAACAGGCAGCTGCAGGGGCGACGGTCGAGAGTGGCGCGGCGCGTCCGTCCGCCGTCTTGTTTTGGATTGTCTATGGTCCGGTGCGGCCTGCGGCGGCGGCTCCGTGCTCTATGGCCGCGGCCGCAGGCGCACCCGGACGGTGTTATTATTTGTTATGCAAAGTCAATTATGCGTTTTTCGTTGTCTATGGACTTTAGTTTTTTTTTTTGTCTGTGGAATTACTCGTTGGGGTCGGTTAAATATTGCCTCCGGCAATTTTTTCTAAGCTATAAAAATCTGTTCTATAATAAAGTCAATTATAGGAGCTCTATAATATATTTATAAAAAATAATGAATTAATATTCAAAGAAGTATAATAAATCTTTACAAATCTAAATAAATCTATTTTAATATAGAATTGATTTTTTAAAACAATAATAATTAGTAAATTCAGCTTCTGTATACTGTTGTATACATTGTTTTTGTTGTTTTATTATTTTTTTCTAACCCACCGAATAGATAAAGATTTAAAATATTGAATATTTAAATGTTACAAAGTATGTAAAATAACAATAAAAGAAATTATGAATTTAATTTTTAAAGTTTAAAGATAAATATAAGACACGTTTTGAAAATATTTAGTAATTTGTAAACTTGGCTGTTTGAGTAAAAAAAATCAATTTGTCTATTAAGCATATTTATAATAGAACAAACCAAACCAGTATTAACCGGTCCCAACGATGTAGCTCGTATATAAATAGTTGTACGATATATTTATTTATGCTGTTACTGCCGGTAAGGAGTTGTGGTACTGAACAAATAACTGTAGGTTAAGATGTAGATGCGACAATAAGTTACTATAGAAGTCCCGTTCGACGCCCGAATCTGAACCTACACCCCTCTCACCGTAATGTAAAGTCTATTCCAAATTGTATGTGCCCAACCCCTCCGCTGAACACTACAGTAAAATGTTACGTAAACGGTGACGTGGTGTCGAGTGTACCCCCATATTGTAAATAGATCTTACACGCGCAATCGCTGGGAGCTGACCAGCGACGTGCGTACGATTCACGCCCCGTCTTTGGGGTAACAGTAGAGTAGAGTCTTAGTGAACTTAGTGAAGCGTTATTTTGATGTTTTTGAATGACACTTGTGCCTTTTTAAAATTTTAATAAACCCGAATATATTAGTTGATATCGAATTGTATCAGGCTGTCGATTTAACTGTAATTTCCATGTCTACGTCTTACCATGGTTCGGTTTCGCTGACTCGGTTATGTAGTTTCAAGAGCATTTTTAGGTTAAGGTTGAATGAGAGGTCAGATTGGGCTATGCTTTTAGATGTTATCACCCGTAAATACGAGAAGAACTTTTCCGTCGTGCTCTTACTAGAATTCAATAGGACAAGTGTCTCGATGTTTTCGATGATTCGGTTCTGGAATCGCTACCACGCGCGTCTCCGCGTTCAGACTCTTGTATTCAAGTTCGTTTTATTTTGTACTATTTTGTATTTATGTAGTTCATTTTTTAAATATTTTAATATCCAGTTTTCCATAAAATTAAGTTAATTCGAAAATAGACGAGTGTTTTTATAGAGCGTAATATAAAAATTGGCAGTTCTGGTATCAAATTATTAGCTGTAAGATACTTAGTGCTTAGAATAAATGGAAGTTTAACCCCCACGAGCTAGAGGGGGGGTCTGAGAGACCGCACGCGATGTTGCGAGCATACCGTGCCGTGTATATATGTGAGTGCGCAGTGCTTCGAGTTGTGTGTGTGGACGTGTGGAACCATTCCGATGCCTCTCGCGAATTCCCGCGTGTTCCCGGTGGATGTGTGTGTGATGTATATAATTCAAGGGGGGCTTAGTCCATGACCTCCGCGCGGTGCTCCCTGGGTAGCGCCAATTGTGGACTCGCATTCAAGTTAATATGAAAATTCTAGCGCTTGCGTATTTAACAACGTACGGTCGATACGACCCGGTATTGGCGATAACTTGCAGTAGTATATGGACTTACGACGCTACCAAACAAAAACGTATTGGATATTGTACCTCTTAATACAATGCCTAGAATTTTTCAAACTGAAAGCTAGTTTACAAATGTTCGGCTTGCAAGTGTGGCTGAAGTAATGCTTAATTGTAATAATATATTGATTTCAATTTATTGTCATTGAATTTCTGTATAAATATTATTCATTTTATTATAAAAAAAAAAATTATCGCTTTTTTTACTCAGCCATACGTTAGTTTTAAAAAAGTTTAATGTGAACTGGCTGTAAGAGCAATTATATAGAATTTATAGTGTCGCCGTGATCCCCAGACACGTCAGTGGTCCCAAAGTGTTCTTTAGATTATAATGTAAGTCGGAATTGCTCACTGTATAAAACTATAGATGCGGACAGCATACACTTTTATATAACGTCTAGTGCGTACGATTGCGATTGACTTAATATAAAAACCGAGATGCAACGTAACGAAATGTATAATATTCTAAGTCCATGAGTAAAGTTTGTACATATGTATATACCGAGTGCACGAGGCACCGCGAGGTACTTCCCGCGGCCTCGTGTATCGTTTGTGATGTAAAATATGAAAAAAAACGCGTTTCTAAATAAAAAAATCATAAAAAATATGGAGAGGGCCTACTGGACCCCGTACCGCGGCCGCGACGGTCCTCGAGACGGCGGTACGGGTCGCGCGTATTTTTTTTTCTTTTGTTTATTTTTTTTTATTATTAAATTTTATTGTGTCTCGAAGTCGAGTGAGAGAGAAATTCTAAGTGCGTCTGTTGATTGTTGTGCGCCGTATATTATTTGTGTCGCAGCACTAATGTTTGCGAGATTGTTTTTGTTTCTAGTTGTAAGTGCGAGAGAGCGATGTGTATCGTTTACACGGTTGCGTGGGAAATGTGTTTATTTATTCGAAGCCACGCGTGTGGAACGTTCGCGATTCGAATGGAAAAATGTTGAATATCGAATTTGTTTTCGAATGTTTTTTTTGTAAACGGTGGCTTCGTAGGGCAACGAAACGACTTCCGGCGCGATATTGTCGACAGATTACTACCAATACTCATTCGTTCCTACCGTTCCATTCCATTCTTGTTTCTTCGAATCTCCCCGCAATATCGCGATCCGAAGTTGAGAATATCTATTTATACCAAAACATTTGTAAAGTAACGTCTACATACTATTTACAAGAGAATTCAATGTACTATCTGTTTCTGTGGGCCGGTCGGTATAGCTTGGCTTTGCAAAATCTTCAACCTTTTGGGGTGCGCTGTTTCTATGGACTTAGCTACACCGACTGCGGACTAGCTCCGTACAGGCCGAATCCTAAAGACGGAGATTTATGTAAAACATTTCTGTTCCTAAAGGCAGTTTTATTTTTAACTGTACCGTCGCCGGCAGATGTAACTGAACACGCGACAGCTGTACGTAATCAACTTTTATCAACGTTAATATGACACAGAAGAATAATGTCAGTGTGCCCTGTGGAAAAAAGGGCAAATCAATATAGCAGGCCCTATAGGCCGCACGCTTGACATCCGCCTCGAATGTCACGGTGAGCGGCGCGGCGGCAAGCGGTGACGACAGCGGCGACTCGCGCAGGCGGCCGCCATAGTCACCACTTGAGTCTTGACCTGAGTGGGCGGTGACTATGGCGCCCGCCTGCACGCGTCGCCCTTGCTGTCACTGCGCGTCGCCGCGCCGCTCGCCGTGGAATTCGAGGCAGCGGTCACGGTTTTGTAGAGAGCGTCATCTGTCTAACATTACCAATGCAGCAAAAAAAAGTTACATTGGAAGTGCTCGACGGAGGCAGGGCTTTAACGATCGATGTGCATTAATTTCGGTCGGGTGGACTACTTACACGTTCAGTTACATCTGGCGGTCTAACACGCGGGCGTCGGGCCTCACTCGGCGCCCGCAGCCTCGTGGGTCGAGAGGTTACCAGGTCCGAACTCCGACAGTGTGAGCTCCGCGTGAGCGCGAGGGTGGAAAAGACTGAGCTAGGTTTGGGATTGTAAAGGAGAGGCCGATTCGTACTGGGACACTCGAATCGCATCAAAGCGTATATGGTCGTGGGGCGCATGCGCTGTGGCATCGGCGAAACTTACTACTAAAAGTTGTAAAGTAATTTGAAAATTTGTAAAATAATTGACTTGATTGAGGTAACCAAAAATAAAGGTTTTTAATTGGTATTTGACAGCGCATGCGCGAACAGATACACGAACACGGCTAAAGAACGCGCCCAATATTAGAGCGAGTTCACTCCAACGTAATGCACATATTCCTCCCGAGATAAACAGAAGCGTCGGTCGCTCACATACGTACTAGTTCCGTCATATGCGCGTCACGTATTTTTGTTCTCAGAAAGATTATGTGCATTACATTGTAGACATAAGTTTGGAATATCAAGTTGTAATTGACGCTTCGCTTCGACTGTACCAGTGTGAATCTCCCCTACGAGTGTGGCTTGAGGTTCGTTGGAGCTCGCGCCCCGCCCAGCGGGCAGGCGAGCGTACTGTATGACGCGTACAGCTGTGTCAAATGATATTTTTCAATAAAAAAAGATTTAAAAAATGTGTTTTCAACACAACATTTGGGTGTTTTATTTTCATCTCTTAGTTTTTAAGTAAAATTAAAAATGTATTAACTTGGGGTTAATGTGAAACTAAAAAGAATTTCTTTACATCCTTTAATATTAATAAATTATATTTTACAATCATTATACTACAATAAATAATCCTCTTAAAATCTATATAATTCAGAATACACGTCGCCAAAGCAAACATGGAATGATACATTTAACATAGCAGATTCTTGCACATTTTATGATGTGCTTAACTACGTATAAATGATAACCTAAAATTATAATACAGATTTAATTCCGTAGATTTGGTAGAACATAATTATTTAGAGACTTGTGGACTGTCAATATTTGAGGAATGTTGCACCATCTTTATAAATGAAAAGGTGTCCGTCAAAAAGCGTAAATAACAGTGGCGCTACTGTAGCGAGTGTGTAAATTTCAAAGGAAAATTCAAACGGAGAAAATCGTTGCCAAATTTTTTAAGTAAACTCACTTCACTCCGTCTCTTAATGCTAACTTAATTTCATACACTCTTATAACTCTAGCGCCATTCTGGTCAGTTTTGGAACTACTGTTTAATTAATTTCGTCGGACACTTTTTCGGTTTTCTTTCTTAGAGAGACGGTGCGCTCCTTTCCTTTGTTTTCCATGGAAGTAAAAGTCTCAACCGACTCTAGGAATTCGCAGATGAAAACACAATATTGAACATACTTTAAAAAATCAATGCGAGCCCAGTTACTTGTTGATTAGATATCTTTAATCTTGTTAAATCTCTCGTTTTTCGTATTAATGATAGAGAAGACATGATATTTAGACAAACGATTGACACTAACAGCCACTGGTGAAATTGGGCCTAATCTTATAACATTATCGCCCCGAATATATCTCTAGTTCCGAGGACGAACTCGAAAGAGCACGGTTTTAATAGATCGTCCAATGTTTATATATTCCGGATATGTCGTGTGTGCGTGCGGTGCTGGCCCTGCATAGCGATCCGCACCTCGTCGAGGAAGGAGGCGGAGTTGTGTACGGTGGACCCGCCCAGCACGACGCGTGCGGGGTGCGCGCGCCGCAGCTGCTGCACGCACAGCGCCTCCTCGTACGTGCACCCGCCCACCTGGTAACATAATGCAAGTGAGTATTTCTCAAAATTAATGTACATTTGTGGAAAAGGAAGTGTGCCTCGAAATAATTAACTAGTTTCATATGTTATTACTCTATCATACTTAAACAAATAACATATCTGTAATGGGAAACTAATGGTCTTTCAAATGAAAAGAAAAAAAATCATACAACGTTATTATTTAAGTACTTTAAATAATTTTTTGTAAAACAATATTTTTGCTTCTCATACAAAAAAAATTGCCACCCTACACACTACATGTTTTGAGTCTTCATAAAATGTTAAATTTCACATTAACATTGTACATTTGTGGGTAATATTTACTTTGATTAAATGTAGTTTTTATGAAAAATATCTTTCTGTAGGGTTTTCTTATATAAACAATAATTTAAACGCGAAAAACAAAGTGAGTCGGATACAAAAACTCTTTAGTTACGTTTTATTTCTATTCAATTAAATTTATGAATGCGCCTGTTACATAGTATTACTGGCTATACTATCTTTATCCTGATTATATGTTTGTCTGACGTCTCCGCCATTTCGTTTCATGTGAAAATCAGTGTAGACGTGTTTCGTCAGTGGAACTCCTTTTTCGAGACAAGTTCAAATGCATCCATCTTATTGTGATAGCAAAGGCTAGGAGTATATATGTAACGCAATTAATTCTTTTTTGTAGGTTATAATAAGCTATTGACAATTAAGAACACTGTTTAGTTTAAATAATATTACTATTTCGTAACGTTTTATCTAAATTTCGTTACGTTATGAAAAAGTATACGATGACTTGTATCAATCAAGTTACAATATTCACAGAAAATAAATGGCCCTAATAAACGTAATGATATCCTACATTAGTAGTGTTCGCATTTATAATATACCGTATTAACATTATTATAAATGTGAAAGTTTTGTATGTTTTAATTAAAATTTAATTTCCAGGACTCATCTAAGAAGGAAGAAGACAAGACACGAGAACCCTAAGTAGAAGCTAAAGTAACAATGTTGTCTTGATGAAGATTTATGTCTGCTAATCGAATTTTATTTGGATTTCGAAAAAATATAATTATTAAAGTAAAATTAATATTTTATTGTGTGTCTTATTCTAAAGTAGCTATGTCCCGTGACTTCGTCCCTGTAAATTATAGCTTTGTTTATTGTCACGCTAGTTTTCTGTGAGTGAAAGAATTTTTGAGTTTATCCATTACATACATACAAACATACATACACACATACATAGATACGCGTGAAAACATTTTACCTTTACCCTTGCATTCGGGTAATAAGTACCTATTAATTATTAAATAATAATATTTCACTTTTGTATACCAAGCCTTATGTTCTGTCTGATTACTATTTAGTTACAACTTCGAACTATTTCGTAACAATATTTCGTTATGACATTTTCGTTACGTACATTAATTTTGAGAAATACTCAAGTTAAACCTCGTTTTAATAAGACAGGGATTGAACATTTTTTTTTCCGCGGGATATCTAGCTATATAGATATAATATTATGTAATTAAATTTAATGCTATGGATTTCCGCAAATTGACGCCTGATTCTATTAACTATTACCTAAATGATGGTTCTCTTGGAATGGAAATCTTAAAGTTTACAGGTCTTAAGTTCAATCGATCAATCGCTATTAACGTGTTGGCGTCTGCCGTCGATAGCCGTGGCCACAGATTAAAGAAATATGACCAGATAGGCATCTACATAGAAAACTGTCGATTAGATTACACTACTAAAAACATACGACGTGTACAAAAATCTCCTATCGCGTACACGGCAATAGCGTCAAAATAGTGTCCAGTTTGTGCCCGCTCGTGTTCGAGTTTTTGTGTCACGTGAGATTGAGAATTGTGATGTATTGTTGGTTGTCATGACGACAAATAACATTTTTTTTATATTCTATTTGTGTCCAATAAATGTTTAAACTTTATAATATAAGAATTAAAGTAAATATTTTATTTTCTAGAATCTAGGTGTCTTGCTTATTTACCCCTCGAGTCACACACATCGTGAAAGTTCGATGCGGGTTGTTGGGTGTACCGATTAGACTACCTCAAAAACCGTATAGGTACTGACGCTAGACGTTTAATTTACCCTTCTGTGACAATCCTGACAAAATATTATTATTATTTTATTTTTTTTATGAAATATGGGGGCAAACGAGCAAACGGATCACCTGATGGAAAGCAACTTCCGTCGCCCATGGACACTCGCAGCATCAGAAGAGCTGCAAGTGCGTTGCCGGCCTTTTAAGAGGGAATAGGGGAGGGTAGGGAATCCCTTCCCTACCCTCGGTAGGGAATTGGGCCTACGGTAAACTCACTCACAAAACATCTTTGACAAACATCATTGACAAAATATCTTTTATAGTAATGAAAGGTATCCTCTGTACGTCAGGGTAAATATTATTAATGTGATTGTGCTACGGATGGCGAAGTGCCGTTAATGTTAAAGCTCATAATAGAGACAGAAGAATATCTGGCTTATTTATTATGGTTCCGTTTGACGTCCAAAGTCCTCTAAGAGAGTACATCGTCTTCTTTCCGCATGTGAGCCGCTAGATGTCGTTTACCGTCACAGATCAGCTCCCTGCGCAGCTCCCTCTTACGGTAAGTCTGTGAACTAGATAAGCCACAAGCCGCCATATTTGATATAACTGATCATTGTTGCATCGTTCTTGTTACCATGCAACCACTAAATACAGACTTATGACACAGAATAAATAATAGTACCTAGAGGTACAGAAGAACCACTCCGACAAATGGTTTGAAGAAATAGGAACTCTTACTGCGATACGATAAGGTTCAATTCAGCTAACGCAGCGCTTGATTACCTACGATTATATTTACCTAGAAGTTGCGTCTCTTTCTATCGCGTAATTCTTATCCATTCTAATGACATTAGGGTTGACTCATTTTAGAAAATAATTAACCGACTTCCAAAAAAGGAGGTGGTTATACGTATGTATATATATATTTTTTCTTAATATTTAATTACAACATTTTTTTACATACTTTTTAGTACCTACCTACTGTACTTTACTGAACAAATTGCTTTCCAAATAAACCTAAGGTAGGTGTTAATAGTACTTTAATAATTGTAATAAATTCACGCATACCTATAAGTATATACATACTTATGCGTAAACGTAACCGTTTTCGATACCTTCACGGCGATATTACTCAAAGAAGTTAAATCACGCCACCTTACTATTTCTAGGTACTTTTGTCAACAAATAACTCTTCAAAACGTATCACATCGGAATAACATAAGACGCGAACAGATAGTTCAGGTGGAGCCAACACCTAAACACTAAATATTGGTTAATTGCAGTAGTTCAAACTATATTATTAAATATTATATTACGGTATTATAGTTATAGCTGGCCGGGTGATTTTTACCTAACTTAAACACAGTATTGTAATATTATGTGCACCGATTATAAGGTATTAAATCAAATCCATAAAACATTGCGACGAACAATCTCACGCATACGTCGCTCACTGCTCGCGCGCGAGTCCCTTTTAATTGGCCCGTTTAGGGAGGCCGCCGCACGTACTTATATTTTTGATACCTACACGGGGAGTGGGACAGGCCTGCTTATGAGTACAGTATTCCACGTACAATAAACACTATAACGTCCTGCGGCCGCGCCCCGCCCGCCGCGCCGCCCAGCGTGGGGTACTGCTGCTCGCGCAGGCGGCCGCGCAGCAGCTCCTCCAGCGTGTCGCGCAGCAGCGGCGTGTGCTGCGTGTAGATGTTCTCCACGCCCTTCAGACCCTGGAACGTACGCGGTAACCTCTCACTCACTTCCTACAACTAACGAATGCGTAGAGTTTTTGCCGGGAATGTCAATCAGCAATGTTGTGTTATTTTGTATTATTTCTCTGAATTCGTGTTATTTTGGTTTTTAACGTTTAATATTGGTGGAATATTAACCATTAATTATTCGTTGAGGTGCACTAGTGTGGAGCAGTGATCCATTCTACAAAATGCGTGCTAAATTCCTCTCCCTAGGAAGTTTCAGTAAAGCGTCTACCACTTTACTGAATCGACTGACTTGACTGATTAACTACCGTGACTATTTATTAGGACTTTGACTGGACTTTGGACTTGACTATTTAGAAATACGTTGATAAAAATATACTCGACACTGGCAAATGGTGATAAGCCGACGCCATAAATAATTTAAAAAATATGAATGCGCAGACGTTTGACGCGAATCAATGTACAGTCAGGCAAGGATCTTTTGGCACGTGGACAAAATCAGAACTAACATCGCCGTCTTGTAAAATGTCACTTTTAGTATTATGTATTGTTTTGTAATTGCGACATTTACCTTTTGGCACGTGGATAAAATCAGTACTAACATCGCCGTCTTGTAAAAATTCACTTTTAGTAATAAATATTGTTCTTATTTGCGACACTCACGCCCCCATCCAAGTGCCAAAAGATCATTGTACGACAGTATTTTTGATAAAATCACGTTTGGATTTACAAGCAGTCGCATTGGCACGCGCACGTTTTGACACGTGTCAACCAAAACAAGATTTAATCAAAAACATCAGTTACATAAATCGGCCCCAATCTCTCGGCATACCTTGAACAGTCGTTTAGTCATTTTCGCAGCATCCTTCAGCCCGAACAAGTCGCTCTGTCGCACGTGCGCTCCGCAGTGCTCGAGCACCAGCACCGCGTCTCGTGCCGCCTCAGCGGAGCGCGACTTGAGCGCCTCCACGAGCGAGGGGAGTTCCGCCCCCGCGTGCTTCTCGTATCTCAGGCCGTACAACGCCACCAGGCGGGCGAGCTCGCCCTCGCCCATGCTCCGGTCGCCCAGGAGGGAGCGCAGCTGCTGCAGGTCCCGCGGATGGTCCCCCCCGCAGGCCAGCTGCTGCTCCAACTCGGAGGCCACGAGCAGTTTCCGCCGGCCCACCGCAGCGGACAGCTCGCTGACCACGCTGACGTGCTTCGTGACAGTACCGGACAATTTCTACAACGATAATGACGTTAAAGCGCAGATCTGAGTTAAAATATCATGCCTTACCTTTAATAAATACGAGGGACAAGAGAGATAACATGATATTTAACTTTAATCTAGATCTGCGCAAGTTGGTATAAGAAGATTAATTTTTAAACATGGGATATCCATGATTGAGCCCTCGTTTGACGTTTTATTAAATAAAGCCAGTACCTACTGATGTCTTTCACATTGTTATTAAGGCCTGTTTCACAACCTTTTAATAAGTGTGTGTGTCTTCGGAAGTTTTGTCGCCGTTTACTTTGTATCGAGCGACAAAGACAAAATATGCTAGAATCGATCTATCTGACACTTATCCGTTAGATTAAGTGACGCCCAAGTCTCATGCTGTCCTTGTTGTTTCGGCTAGCAGAGACAGCGACAGCCTATGAATCTTCTTAGTTTTGATAGCCGTAAATGTATTAATGACCTTGAAGAGCGGGTACGTCTCGACGAAATTCTTCATGTCGGCGATGCTCTCGACCGTCTGGTGGCTCTTGACTTTCCTCTGGAACTCGTCCATCAGCGCCTTCATCGTTTGACCGATCTCGCCGAAGTTCGAGTATAAATTCTGAAAGAATTTTGTGTTCGATCAACAATAAGATTTTGAGAAAAACAAATGACAAAGAATGGACTGTTAGAAAGAGAAGGATGAAGAAGCACGTGACGTGTAATGACGTGACGTTATAGGAAGCGACGTTCAGGGAAAAATTCATTATGGAGTTTGGACACTAAGCCCTCGTACCCACGAGAGTTTTTTGTGGTCGCGACAGTAATATCTGCACTGTAAAATACAATAGAACTGAAAATCTATGTGTTAAGTGTCAAATTCGACAAATTGGTGTTGAGCTGATATGGGCTAGTATGTTTCAAAGAGGTCAAGTATTTTATAAATAATGTATAATCGGCCAACGCAATTATAAATCTAACGGTACAGTTTGAATTTCTTTCTGCTTGGGAAACTCATAAGTCCTAACTTTCCAAAAAAAGCTCCCCACGCCGATTTTAAACCATACCAGCTAGGCAGGAGTTATTTTGCAGCGCTCAAGTGTGTACGCAATGCACACTCTCTCTTCCTTTACTCTCGTGGCCCAATGGGACGGATAACCGACACGATTGGCGAGAGATCAGGCGCAGGTCCGACTTTTTACATGTCCAACCGACGCATCTCTCATCAGACAATAAGGTCCTAACCTGCATTGTCCTAACCAGACTTGAACAATTTTTGCCCAAGGCGGAGGTCGAACCCATGACCTCCGGACCCGTGAGCCAAGCTCTAAACCACTGGAGGCGTCTAACTTCTAATATACGAAGACTGTAGACCTATATATATTTCGAACTAGCTTTTGCCGCGGCTCCGCCCGCGTAATTACAGCATCCCACGGGAACAGTACTTTTCGGGATAAAAAGAAACCTATCTGTTAATCCAGAGCTTAGACTACTACTATACCAATTTGGTAATCTATTCAGTAGTTTTTGCGTGAAATAGTAACAAATATCCATCCATTCTCACAGACTATCACGTTTACAATAGCAGTATGCTTTCAAGTGTACCTTGGCATAGAAGTCGTCGTGCTGCGAGGAGAGCACGACCTCCTTGAAGTCCTTGGGCACGTCGGGCACGTGCGCGAGACTCACGCGGCTGTTGTTGATCGTCAGCAGCTCGTGCACCATCGCCTGGTACGTCCACTGCAAGAACCGAACATTTCGAAACTTAGGATGGGCTATGAGTATGACGCACATTTGACAGAATAAATGTTCACACAAGGAAAAGTTACGCCATCTCGGTTTCACTATACCTCGATCAATGTCAAAATGACCCCAAAATCCCCAAAAGTCGGGCCATTTAAGTGAGGATAGTTTTTGGCTGAACATACCTCATCTATAATAATAGGTTGGGGAAAAAGTCTTTTCGCATTATAGTATGTATGAACTTGTCATAAAATATCTTCGGCTATACCAATTGTATCTGGCTGATTTTGGTATCATTAAAAAGTTTTAATTTTACAGAAGACAATTCCAAATTCAAATTAGGTAAATTTGAGATTTTCATTTGTTTTTCTTATTGTTAAAATGAGTGATTCTTATGAAGAATTTCGATACATTTTAAAATTTTATTACAAAAAAGGTAAAAATGCAACACAAGCCGCGAAAAAAATTTGTGATGTTTATGGACCTAATGCAGTATCTGTGAGAGTAGCGCAAATTTGGTTTAAGCGTTTTCAATCCGGAAATTTTGATATCAAAGATGCACGTCGCTCTGGTCGCCCTGTTACGGACAAAACTGTTGCCATTTTTGAAAAAGTGGAGCAAGATCGGCATATTAGTAGTTACGATGTAGCTGAAAAACTGGGGATTGACCACAAAACGGTTTTGGCGCATTTGAAAAAAGCTGGGTACACAAAAAAGCTCGATATTTGGGTGCCTCATGAGCTCACTGAAAGAAACCTAATGAACCGTGTACTCATTTGTGATTCTTTATTACGACGTAATGAAACCGAACCATTTTTGAAGAAGCTGATAACTGGTGATGAAAAGTGGATCACGTACGACAAGAACGTGCGAAAAAGATCGTGGTCAAAGGCCGGTCAGGCTTCACAGACTGTGGCGAAACCCGAGTTAACTCGCAACAAGGTGATGCTGTGTGTGTGGTGGGATTGGAAGGGCATTATTCATTATGAGCTGTTACCGCCAGGCAGGACCATCAATTCTGAACTGTACTGCGAACAACTGATGAAATTAAAGCAAGAAGTTGAGAGAAAGCGGCCGGAATTAATCAACAGAAGGGGTGTGGTTTTTCACCATGATAACGCTAGACCTCACACATCTTTAGCCACTCAGAAAAAATTACGGGAGTTTGGCTGGGAGGTGTTAATGCATCCGCCGTATAGTCCTGACCTTGCACCTTCAGATTTCCACCTGTTTCGGTCGCTGCAGAATTCCTTAGGCAGTATCAGGTTGACATCACAAGAGGACTGCCAAAACCACTTGTCGCAGTTTTTTCATCAGAAGCCCCAAAAATTTTATAGCAATGGGATCATGTACCTACCAACAAGATGGCAAAAAGTTATCGAACAAAATGGCACCTATATACTTTAGTCACTTGTAAATAAACTTTATAAAAAAACCTTTTGAATTTTTATATAAAATGCGAAGAAACTTTTTCCCCAACCTCATATTATATACATCTATGGCAAGAACACTATTAATTATATAACAACACTAGCTTTTGCCCGCGGCTCCGCCCGCGTAAATACAGTACCTATCTCACTAGAACACTAATTATTTGGGGTGAAAAGTGTTATCTAGAGCCTACCACACCAAATTTCATTAAAATCTATCCAGTAGTTTATGAAAGAGTAACAAACATCTATACATCCAATACCTATCCAGCCATTCTCACAAACATATTGCCTTTTTCAAAATTGCTATTTGTAATACCCAAGATTTATAAAGCGCATCACATAAAATTATAAAGTGCTTTAAGCAAAGTTTTACTGTGCAAAACTACCTGAGTCAACAACGGTGTGACGGGGTCATCTCTTCTGTCCAATATAAGCAGCTGCGGGGGAGTGTCTCCGCTCGCCGGCACATTGTTATCGAATAACGCTCCTTCTCGTCTCACCAGGTCTCTCACTGCCTCCGCCAGCCGGGCACAAGCATCCGAACCCGCTTCGTAGCGGATTATCGGTCTTTTCTTCAATGATAGTAAAACAGCTAGGAGACCTTGTGAGATGCGCTGCAAGTGGATCTGTTTCCATGATCGTCCTGCAAATAGTAACTCATCTTCACCACCTCAGACTGGAAAGGGACCCGGCAAACTCCCTAGCAGCTCACAACAAAGATGTTCAGGAATGGAACACGCTGTTAACTCTTTCAAAACCAAACTTGATCACTGGCTTCTATCAAAAAGGCAGTATAAAAAAGAACAAAAAAAACAATTCCAACACTGTGAGATATGGTCATATCAGCCAAAAAAAACTGCTCGACCATAATAATTTGTCAGTAATAATAATAATAATCTTAATTTCCAGGTATGACAGTTTTACAGTCTTAGTCAGACATATAGACATAAATTTCATATCTAAATTGCTGCCAGTTTATGCTTTTTTTAATTTCATAAAAGTGTCTTTTACACAAAGTGAAATGTAACTAATCTATAATTATTACCATGCAGACATCCAACAATGTTGAAGGAGAACAGATGAGGATCAATAGCTAAGTAGTCTGCAAACACCTCCTGCACCTCACGCACACTCTCCTGCTCGTCACACTCCGCCAGTGTCTTCACATCCGCTTTAGCAATCACATTACTGAAATCTAAAAATATAGGGCAACAATAAATAGAGTATGTTGAAGATACTTAGTAATAACTTCGTCATTCATTTAGACAGATTTAGTCAGACATTCAAAATACCAACTTTAAATAAAACATTTTGACTCTGACTTTGAATTAATAGATTATATTTGACATTACATTTAAATGGGTTTAGTTCCAAAACTAATGTCACAGAAGATTTAGCAATAAATACTGTAAAAAAATAAAACTTGACCTACTAAATAGTGATTATTTAGATGAAATGAAAACAAATATAGAATTACAAGGTAGGATAGACACACACAGATAGACAGTAACAAATGTGATTTTACAAAGAATACTATAGTGTATTCAATATCTAAAATAGTTTGGACATATTTTAAATTATCTGTTTCATGCCACCGCCACCGCCGCCACCATACCATAGACAAAAAACTTCAACCCAAAAAAATTTATGTACAAAAATTAATCTAACAATAACAGGAAATGACAATATCAGCCCTGTTATTTTATTAATTTTGATTTCATTAAAATTTGACTTACAAATAAAGTAAACTCCATATTTGGGACATTTTAATTCCCGGGACAATAGAGCTATGTTCTCCGACGTCGGTCGAAGGAATGCAATGCACTTCATGTGTTTCAAATTGTCCCACTTTGTATGGTTATCTATTCTTTCGAATAAGTAAACTTCTTTTTGCAGAATTTCTGACTGGCTGAACACCATACTCACAATACTTGTCTGTAAAAATGGGAAATTCTTCAACTCGGATCAAATAAGAAAGTGAAGACAGAGCTTTGTGATTTGTCAAACAAAAACTGAGGTCATTTCTTTATGTATGTAGTGCACGTTAAAACCACACACTGCGACAGCTAGCCCCACAAAGTAAGGCGTAGTTTAGACCGGCCTCACTGTGTGGTTTACAGAACTCTATTTTCACTTTTTTATTTGTTCCGAGTTCTTCATCTATTCTTTACCAGGGAAGTAACTAGAAAAAATTTAAATTAATGTTTTACAATAATTTATATTACAGTGATGGCTTATTTAATTTCAGTATGTAGATAAATAGTTACTGTTTCTTTATCCATAAGTATCACTTTCATTCCAGGACCACTTTCTTCCGTCATTTTAATGATGTACATCTTTATTGCCTGGATAACATTCATTTTGCTTGTTTTTGTATCACCTCTCCAATAATATTGCAGGCTACAAAATTATTGTTGCTCTTGTTTTGTGTGTTTCAATGACCAGTAATAGTTAATACACTGTAATGTTAAAAGTATTAGTTTTTTTGATCTAATAGGACTTTAAAATAATATTTAATATTTATTTGTATAATAAGTACATAGCGATTTTATTCAATCTTATGTACCCTACTTGTCAAAGAAATGAAAGAAATACATATTAGGGGCCCCATACATGGTCCGGTCTACCTTCAGTTCGGCCTGAACGGATGCAAAATCGTATCGTGTGTGTGCAATTTCGAGATCGCATCAGGCGGCCGTACGGACTGAAGCGATTCGTTCCAGTGTTGCCAGCTCTTTTTTGTGAAACTACTAAACTCGTATCGATTTCTACTAAAACTACTAAAAAACTACTAAAGAGGCTACTTAACTTAGGAATTCCTGAAGCCCCCCAAAAACCACTGCATTTTAGGTTTTATTATATTAAATTTTTTTCATTAATTGAATTTGATTATAAATTTTACCATTAAATTAAAATATACTAGGAAATATTACGTATTTAGTATCTATTTTGCATATCATTACTGTCTGGCTCTTTCCTACTTAAACACTACTAATAACTAAATTTCTACCAAGGAGGGAATAAAATACTCAATTTAGTAAAATTTTGTAAAATAACTAAGTTGGCAACATTAATTCTGGCCTGACCGATCGGCCTGAACGCGCGGCCTGTCCTGACCGTGTGTGGACAAATCGCTTCAGTTCTTGCCCGACCCGCTGCCGTGCGGACGTGTATCTTGTACAAGCGTTGTATGAGTTTTCGCGGTGTTTAAATACAAAATTGATAAACACGACCGTAACGCGCGGCAAACCAGAATGGACTGATGCGACTGTTCCGTGTGTGGGCACGAATCAGATCAGGCCGAACTGACGTAAATTGGATTGGATGCGATTTTTTCCGTGTGTGTGCTCGAATCCGTTCAGGCTGAACTGACGTCAGTTCCAGCTGAAACGATCGGCCTCTCGTCTGTGGGGGCCTTTAACCTGTGGGTGACCTGTGGGCTGTGGTAATAGTGTTCTGTGGGGCTGTGTTTGGGCTGTGTCCATTGCTGTGTCAAGCATGTGTCAACCATAGAGGTGTCAACTGCCAGTTGTTGACAGATGTTATCACGACAAAGGTTTGTCAACCTTTTGTCAAAGTCACAAATTGCGTGACTTTCTGAGGGAAGTATTTTAATATCGATATACGTAGTATCCCCTTAGTAGTCTGTGATATCGATTAATTTTTGTGTCTGATAATGTCTATTCGCTGTCTACGGATAATGTCTTAGAATTTAGATCATTATTCAATAATATTAGATGATCTAAGGATAATGTCGTAAAACGAGAATCTAATTTGTCACGCGATTTATGATATTTTTCTTCTGAAATCCTAAATCTTTCCGTAGTCCATACTTAATCCAAGTTTTCTTCTTTTAGGCATTTAATTTGTTGTTTTTTCCAAAAATAAAAACAACAAATTAAATGCCGATCAACTCTAAACTTTTATTCGTTATAATATTATGCTATTCCCATATGATTTTACGGCCATTCTCCAATTAGCGAATTTTACGTGTCCGGGCTTGTTTATTCCGTAATATTATCATATTCAATCATGCATTTTTTTTATGTTAGATAGCATCCGTATCTATCTGCAAACAAAATCATTGGCTTCTGTTTTAAGTTATTATGACTAAATTAATGTAACTTATGTTCAAAGAACCTCTATTCTCTAATTACCGTGGCGTGTCCGCACACCAACTTAATCTTAAAACTTGCTTGTAATTTTTATAACGTACAGATTTACTTTGATCCATTCACCTTTTTAAACGATATTAAGTAACTGTCTATAATTAATTATCATTAAGTAATCGCATGTCCAATCGAAAGTTATAATTGCCGTAACATTTGATGTTCTCGGGTGCACATCCCTAAATAAAAGTATTTGACACATCACTACTGTAGGAGTCGCGTCTCCTCCGTGTGTACCGAGGACCACCAGCAGTTGCACGTCTCTAACGTTAGTGTACCGCCAATGAAGCACGTGAGTATATAATTACCGTAGCCTTGGTTAAAAACTTTTCTAATTACCGTTGTTCTTATTTTAATACTTGATTTTTTAAGATAGACCCAAGTTGATCATGTAAATGGAGACAATACTTTGGCCTCCGTACGTTGTAATAAGCTAGTATTTGTATACTGTGTCGGATTTCGAAATTTTTAAGATAATCTATCGTTTTCTAATTACCGTATACTAATTACCATATGTTTATAATTACCGTTGTACCGGGAGTGCTCCGAGGAATTGTTCGGACTTATACCTGCTGCAACTTTTCGCCACCGTTCCATGCGACAAAATATTTATCATCCTCATCACCTTGATGAGTGGCAGTCCTCCACCGTGCGCTTTACCCGAAGCTTTCTGCCGCGCACTGTAAAACTCTGGAATGAACTGTCGCCAGCAGTATTTCCGGACTACTACGACCTGCAAACCTTCAAGAAGGGAGCGTATTCCCTCCTAAAAGGCCGGCAACGCACTTGCAACTTCTCTGATGTTGCGGGTGTCCATGGGCGACGGTAATCGCTTTCCATCAGGTGATCCGTTTGCTCGTTTGCCCCCTTATTTTATAAAAAAAAATGAAAAATTAATAGTTACTTGTTTACTAACTGAAGCCGCGATTTCATACCAATGGAAAGTTTTCCCGCGGTTTTCGTAGGTTATTATTATCATTGTCCGTAAATATGTCTATATTATATGATGTCCATTCATTAAATTATTTAATTTATAGGATGGGAAAACCCAAAAAGACCAAAGAGGAAGTTAGAGAAAAGAGAAGGCTTGCCGCTCAATAACGCCGAGAACGAATTAAATATTGTCATCCAAACTAAACGTGTGTACAAAATTGCAGCTCAATCGGTGGAAGATATCTGCTTCAAAATTGAGTAGCAAGATTCCAACCGAACTAACATACATTGCAAGTTAAATAAAATATGCTTTTAAAATAACCCTGTTTTGTATCAGCAACTCAAACTCAAACTCAAAGTCAAAATTTTTATTTCCATATAGGTTATATTAAACACTTATAGAATTGTCCTACATGATGCCTACCACCGGTTCGGAAACTAGCCCGGCGAGAAGAACCGGCGTAAGAAACTCGCACGGGGCCATCTTTTACCAAAAAGATGGAAAATTGTTATTTTAAAATAAAAAAGGTATATAACAATGTTATGCCTAAAACTACATAACAAGAATACAATATATGTAATTTCGAAGTAGCCTTACAGGGGGCCACCTTATTCCCAAGGTGTGCTATCATTCATAAAATCATTAACTTTATAATAGGCTTTAGCACATAAACGTTCTTTAACTACTTTTTTAAATTTATTGATTGAAAAAATTTGAACGCGTTCTGGGATCTTATTGTATAGGCGTATACATTGGCTTTTAAACGAGTTCTTTACTTTACTAAGTCTAGTCACTGGTACATCAAGCTTATGCTTATTTCGAGTATTTCTATTGTGGTTGTCACTTTTCTTTTTGAATTGGCTTAAATTTTTTTTAACATATAATACATTTTCTAGAACATACTGAGAAGCTACAGTTAAGATTCCAGTTTCTTTAAACTTCTCTCTTAATGAAGTGTTGGGGGCCAGCTTGTAGATTGCCCGAACAGCTCGCTTCTGCAGCACAAATATAGTATTTATATCTGCAGCATTTCCCCACAGTAGAATGCCATAGGACATTATACTGTGGAAGTAACTAAAGTATACAAGCCTTGCTGTGTTTTCATCTGTAAATTGTCTAATCTTACTTACTGCAAATGCTGCTGAACTGAGTCTGTCGGCCAACCCAGCAATATGAGGGCCCCACTGAAGTTTTGCGTCTAATGTTATACCTAAAAAGACAGCTGTATCTACTAATTCCATACCTTTGCCATTCAATAGTACATTGGTTTCAGTTTGCCTTACATTCGGCAACGTGAACTTTATACATTTAGTTTTTTTGCTATTTAACAAAAGATTATTAACACTAAACCAGTGTACTATTTTTGAGAGAGCATTATTTACTTCGTCATAACCTGCATTTTGGCGATTAATATTAAAAGTGAGTGACGTGTCATCGGCAAATAAGACTATCCCGTTTTTTCCATTAATAAGGTATGGTAGGTCATTTATATAGACCAGAAAAAGGAAGGGTCCTAAAATAGATCCTTGTGGGACCCCCATCTCAATTTTGGTACCTGTGGATCTTTTTCCATTTATCTCAACCCTCTGAGTCCTATTTGATAAATAAGATTTTAATAGGACGAGTGCTGGTCCCCTTACTCCGTAGTGGCATAGTTTCCTGATCAACGTTCTGTGCTGCACGCAATCAAATGCCTTAGAGAGATCGCAAAAGACTCCTAGAGCATCCTGCGACCCCTCCCAAGCATCAAAAATATAAGTAATTAGATCAACGCCTGCATCTGTTGTAGAGCGACCCTTCGTAAAACCAAACTGTTTATCATGTAAAATGTTATTTATATTAAAGTGTGCTTGTAACTGAATAAGTATTATTTTTTCATATATTTTACTTATTGTTGGTAAAATAGATATACGTCGGAAGTTAGATGGATCCGACCTACTACCAGACTTAAACAGAGGTAAAACTTTACTATGTTTCATTAGATCAGGAAAGACGCCACTTTTTATACAATCATTAAAAATAATTGCTAAGTAAGGTGCGATAATATCGATTATAGATTTCATAACTTTCATAGAAAGGCCCAATAAATCTGCAGTATTCTTAATATTTAATAAATTAAAAATTTTAATAATGTCTTGGGGTCCTATTTCTTTAAATCTAAATTCGATTTCACACTCTCTTACATTTTCTTTGAGAAGTAATTCAGCATCAGCAGGAGAGGCATCCAAATTTTTGGTGGTTGAAACTGGAATGTCAGCAAAGAATTTCTCAAAAGCAGTTGCAACTTCACTGTCGGATTTAATTAATTTATTATCTATATTCAATTTAAAATCTGTGTTGCGACTGGTGACTCTTCCAGTTTCATTTGCAATAATTTGCCAAGTTGTTTTTATCTTATTTTTCGAATTCTTTATTTTATTTCTAATGTGAAGAGATTTTGCAGCAGAACAAACTTGCTTAAATAGTTTTGAATATAATCTTACATAATTTTTAAATTCTTCACTTTGATTCATTGTTCTTTCATTATAAAGTTCATACAATTTTAATCTACTTTTTAAAATACCTGCTGTTGCCCATTCACTAAATTTACTTTTATTGTTTGTTCTCACTGTCTTAGAGGTGAAAATAGTGTCAAATTTATGTTTAATTAATTTAAACAGATTACTAAACGACATATCCGGGCTACTATGATACTCTAAATGTCCAATATTAGCTATAATTTCACCTTTCAACCAAAAGAAATGTAAAAAAAGTGTCTAATTTTTATTTAATTATAGCAATGATAAATTGTCTGTTTTTACTATTGGTAGGTTATAGTTATGAGAGACATCGTTAATTCTATCGCTTCAATTATAATTATATGTGTACAAAATATTAATGTGTGTTTTTATCATTTCATTATATCATATTTTACATAGACTTGATGATATTGCCAATTACCATTAAATTAAATATTATTTTTTTCTAATTACCATACCCATAAAATTTTTAAGTCTCATTATCTAGAAAACAACAATTAATTGTTACATGCCTCATTAATTATTGAATTCGTATCTTTGATTTGCGTCATATTTTAATGTGTTTAAGTCAAATCAGTGAAAAATTAAAAAGGTTACGGTAATTAGGCAAAGAACGCCGAATCGGAGAATGACCGTTTAATAGTCGTCATTTATTATTATTTTATATTACAATTAATTTTCACGCTTTTAAGATAAAAAATATGCTAATACTTCCATTAAAAATCATGCGAGAATAGCATATTATTTATAAACGAATAAAACTTGATTATGATATTTTAACGATTAAAACTCTGAAAGTTGATCAGACTATATTTTTTCAAACTTACTATATCGATTATCGAAAATTCGAAAACGAAGGTCTGTCGCTCATCACTAGTTACTCGTCAAAGGTCGCCTGGGTCGTCAGATTTGCGCTGGTCGTAATTGTTTAAAAAAATCAAAGGCTTTCCAATAAAGTAGCAAATTAAAACAATAAAAAGTGCTCCAATATGTTCTCCCGCACACTCAAACCCGTAGCCGCCTTGGTTGTAGAAAATGGAGCCAAAAACTTTTCCACCTCGTCACAGGTATTTATGTTATAATATCTTATTAAATAAATCACGCTGGCTCGGCTGATTACTCTTACTCCTAGTTTCAAACCCTGAATATACCATAACCGTAAACCATGGTGTTGCAGAAAAACTTTAAAGTTGTGGTGGCAGGCGCGGCAGGTGGAATTGGACAGCCTCTGGCGTTGCTGCTGAAGCAGAATCCGCTGATAACGCGGTTGGCGCTGTACGACATCGCGCCCGTCACCCCCGGCGTCGCAGTCGACCTCTCGCACATGGACACCCCCGCCAAGGTCACGGGACACAAGGGACCCGAGGAGCTCTCCGCTGCCATCAAGGGTTACTATCCTCCAGCTTAAACCATGAGCACAGCTAAACAACCGCATGAACTAGTTACATAACACTAGCACACTTATCAGTTAAATAACCTATATATAGATCTACAGCCAAGGTCAATGTTGTTCTGTGTTATTTTACTGTTGATGTGATGTATCTATGTCCAGATTGTGTAAATTATACAATCTGGACATTGACATTTGATTTCATACTATACAATATAGAATTCAAATCTAACATCGTCTCACCAATATGTGACCTTGTAATTTGAAAGATTTAATTCAACTGTATTTTAATATCAATCATACATTTATACAGGCTAAGTTACAATTCTTATTCTAATTAGCAAATACTTAAATCTTTGTTGATTATAATACTATGAGCAAAAGTAAAATAGAAAAATTTACAAACCCCCTTACAAAAAAAATAAACTCTAAAAAGTGTTTTTCCAACAGCTAATTAATTATTACGAATTACTTTTAGATACGAGCAATTTTTTTTTTCGAAGTAAATTCATTTGGTGCAATCTGTGACTACACCTGTTTTTCTCACTTAGCGGTCCCCCGGCTTCATCTATACAGGAGCTATGATGCCACAGACAGACAGAGTCACAGACAGACACGTCAAACTTATAACACCCCTCTTTTTGCGTCGGGGGTTAATAATTTATAATAGTGCAGTACTTAGTTGAGAATATTTTTTATTTTTTAATATTACAATTACAGATGCCAACGTAGTAGTCATCCCTGCTGGTGTGCCCCGCAAACCAGGCATGACCCGCGATGACCTGTTTAACACCAACGCCTCCATTGTCCGAGACCTCGCCGTGTCGGTCTCCCAGAACGCCCCCAAGGCCATTATAGCTATCATCACCAACCCCGTCAACTCCATGGTGCCCATCGCATCTGAAGTCCTTAAGAAGGTAAGAAATATGTGCCTAATATCAAGGTAAAATAAAATTATGTTATTTAGTAATAATATTTTTAACTGATCCAAGTTGAGTTAAAAAGACTTTTTTAATCACCAAAAAAGGTTTTACAAAGTTTATGTTTTTTCAAAAGTTTCACGTGTATTTTTTTACTATGTAAAAAAATACATGTGATCATAGGTAGGGGGAGAGGGGGCAGTATAAAACCTCACCACATATCACCAGGGGGAGGGGAGGGGTCTAAAAAGTTGTTAAAAACATCACGTGATTAATGGACCCGTTTCTTTGGTTATGAATACTTTTTCTAATTAAAGTATGTGTCGCAAACGCTAATTTGAATGAATGTTATGTTTTGTACATTTATAACTTTGACATAAAAAGAAAATGTATATTGATCAAATTAAAACAAATCAGGAACAGTGTGTTATTTGCAATATTATGCCGTAACATGAAAATTCTCAAACATGTCCACAACAGTAATACCTCCTTGTAGATTGGATAAATCACACATAAAATACTTGTGAATGTAACATTTTTGTTTACTATTCATAAAGACTACACATACTCTTACAAGATAACAAAACTGACGCATTTCAACTTTCAAGTAGCTAACTATAAACTTAGGTCAGATGACCCAATAGATATTTGTCTATGACATCATAATTTCTGATTATTGTTTATTATTTCAACAGTTAATGATCCCTATACAGTATCAATAAACTTTATTGAAACAAATTATAGTTTCCTAGCAATACTAAAAATATACCAACAACATTATAAATTTAAAATGATCATTAGGCTGGAGTATACGACCCCGCCAGAGTGCTCGGTGTTACCACCCTGGACGTAGTCCGCGCCGCTGCCTTTATCGGAGAGATCAACGGTGTGGACCCCCGCAGTGTCACCATCCCCGTCATCGGTGGTCACTCCGGAGTGACCATCATCCCGCTGCTCAGCCAGAGCCAGCCCGCGGTGCAGCTCAAAGACCAGGCCAAGATCAAGGCCCTCACCGAGAGGATCCAGGAAGCCGGTACTGAGGTATGTATTATTCGAATGTAAAAACTAAAAAGTCAATTCAATTACGGTTAAAAAGAAATAATATTTTCAATTACTTACCTACATTATTATTATACTGAATTATGAATATATGCAACATTCATAAGTACATATTATGTAAAACAATAAGTATTGTAATGTCTAAGAGATGTTATAGGAAAATACTAAAGTTGAAAAACTGGGGTTAAAGTTCATTGAAGACTGAAGTATTGTTTAAGTGAATATTTTTATCAGTTATTTGTATGAGAAGTATTCTTCAAAACTGAAGACCAATTTAGTACTTTTGATGGCATTTTGTTTCAGTGACAATTGTTTTAGTAATATGTAACAAATATAAATCTGATGATATCCCAGGTAGTGAAGGCGAAGGCCGGTGGGGGCTCCGCGACGCTGTCGATGGCCTACGCCGGTGCCCGTCTCACAGACGCCGTCCTCAGGGGACTTAAGGTAACTGTACTTTTAAATGCTGCAAATTAAAATTATTTTTAAGAAGTTTCTATTTGAATATAAAAGATTTTACAATAAAAATGTTAATAGCAGTGATTAACATTTTTGTATTGGTCACATATTAGTAGCTTTACCCCAAACAATGAATTCTTAAAATTGTATTGAAAAAAAAATAGATTAAAAATGAAGTATGTCATAAGTCATAATCTAGTAACTCTAACAAAGATATTTTTTATCAACAGGGTGAAGCCAACATTGTAGAATGTGCGTACGTCAAGTCTGACCTCACCGAAGCCGCCTACTTCGCCAACCCAGTCCTGCTCGGCAAGAACGGAGTACAGAAGAACCTCGGCTACGGCAAACTCAACGAGTACGAGCAACAGCTGCTGAAGGCTGCCATCCCCGAGCTCCTCAAGAACATCAAGACCGGAGAGGAATTCGCCAAGAAGTAAACGACTAACGAGTGAATTGACCAGTGCTTGTAAATAAAATATTTATATTTAATTAGGCATACATTGTGAGATTGGTTCTTCCCACTAGTCTAGAGCAATAAAGCTCTTTAAAAAATATATATTTTTTATAGATATCCTGTTAAAATTTGAACTTAGTGTATATATATGTAATTTTATTTGAACTGCCATTTTTTTGTCAAAATATTCAAGTGCTGGTCGTTAGTACAATAGCGAATGTAGTGAAATTGAGTGAATGTTACCTAGCGTTATCTAACTGCGTATCATGTATGAATGTTTTTGCATTTTATCGAACGTAAAGTGTTATGTTACCAAATAACTCATTGTGTCGAGTAAAAGTTATTATTACATATTTTCTCTTTTTTATTTCAAGCCTCATAATATGTGCTCCCGCCTCTCGGTAATGCGAGTCCGAAGTATTTTTATTATGGGCAAAAATGTTTCCGTATGCAGCCGCTAGATGTCGTTACTAGACAGAAAGCCGCCATATTTAATTTAAGATAAGTAGGGCTCTTTGAGTATATAGAAGTCTTTGGTAGGGCTCTCTCTCTATAAATACCTACCTAATTATTGTTGTATCGTTTTTGCGACAATGCAGTCGTTTAAACGACACTTACATTTTTTTATTTTCCGTGACTGTCGCATTCGCGGGTGGACTAGTACTAACCGTCTGGACGATAAGCTGGAGACGGACTAATGAAACCGTAAGGGTTCCGATTTTCGAGATGACTACTGAACTACGGAACCCTGAAAACGACGTAATATAAAAATGTCGATTTCCTAAAGCACATTAAGAACTTGAGCGTACTGTTTATAAACATTTATTGGAAATAGCCAGTGGCGTAATACAGGGTGGCTGGGCTGGCAAAATGCCACGGGCCCCGGGACCCGGCCCAAGGGGACGCCGCTAGCTCAGATTTAACCTAACATATATTTTTTTTTTAATTACTTAAATCAATCAATGTGATGTATAAAATATAAAGAGCATGTACAAAAACAAAATAAACATGATTTCAACACATTAAAAAAAAGCGTCGATTTTTGGAACGCATCAATGGATGCGTTCAATGAACAAGAAACGATCGCGGTACATTGGCAGTTACTTACGCCTACTTACTAGTACAGGTCGCGCAACGGTTTATGAGCGCTCAGTGAAAGTGGAGGGGGTCGTTCGCGCATGTGACCAATAGCAAAGAATATATATTACTAACGTACCAATAGCGTGTCGGCAGCCACGTTCGACATGCGTTCAGCGCATCCACACCTCCCCGCCCGAGCCCGCTACCGCCAAACACACCAAAAAACTGATTTCTGCGCATACCCCCTCTACTTTTGCCGAAAGATCTTAATTCGTTGCGCGACCTATATATATCTGTATAATCTATGCTTACGCCACTGGAAATAGCTATCGGTTTCAAAGTACCTATCTGCTACAATGCCAGTAGTAATGCCTACACGCCTAACGTTTTATCGTAACGGTTTAACGGCCTAAGCCGAACCGTGCAGTTTTATCGATAGTGTGTAGGTGCTGTATGGTAAATCGTTACGAAAATTGGCTACGTAGTGTGTGTGCGGGCTTAAGTAATATAATAGGGATTATGGGCGGTATTCTTGGTCGATTCTTATTTCTAAGTTCGCTTTATAGACATGCTTAAGGTGACATTTCGATTCACAGTCGTAACTTAAGCATTATCTTAAGTATTATTTCATACAAATAAGGCGGACTTATTCGAAAATTCTTAAGTCTTTTCTTAAGCAACGACCAAGAATACCGCCCTATGACTACATTTAAAATATTTTGTTAAAATTTCATTAATATTAATATGTACTCAGAAATATTAAGGCATTACTACTTGGTAAATGTAAAAAAATATAATATTTTATTAAACAAAAAAATAGTAATCAAAACCTACATCATTAGTTTACTTCCATCATATACAAAAAAACATTATGGTAAGTATTAACTCAAACGCACAAGTATCTGAGATATTTACAAATACTTATTATGTTCCTGCCGCCTTATAGATATTTCATACATAAACAGTCTCCGTGGTCTAGCAGTTAGAGCTTGGCTCTTGACTCGGAGGTCGTGGGTAGGCAAATCGCTTTGCCTACAAATATGTTCATATAACTTTTTTCCCTTTGAAAATTAAAGAAGTTATAAAGCAAAAAAGTGAGAATTTTTTAAAGAATGTATTTACAATAAAAAAGATCATAAAACTAAGTTAAGCATTTCGTTTTGACCGGATTCTTATGATTATTAACGAAGCCGGTCAACTTTGGAGCGCTGTAACAGCGTTTTAAATTAATGAAATAAAAAAAAAAAGAGAAAATTTTCCTCAAAAGACTATCTACAAGATTGGTCTTAGGTAATTTTTTTGTAAAATGTATAAAAAAAGTTATAGAGCAAAAAAGAAATTTTTTATATAAATTTTCTCACTTTTTTTGCTTATAACTTCTTTAATTATTAATTACGGGGAAAATGTTACATGAACATATTTGTAGGCAAAGCGATTTGCTACAAATTATGTCTTTACTAATTTTTTGTAGGCCGCATAGTTTCCGAGATATCGCGAAGGTGATTGCACCCCTTTTTCCAAAATGGCGGCCGGTGGACAAGGGCGGCATAGATTATACAGACATATACTAAGGGCGGCAACCCCACAAACTTGAGGTTAAGCTTCTATTTACAAATGTCCCAAAAATAAAATTGCGTCCTCTAAGAAATGTAAAGCTCATGTAACATTTCAATAGACTACATAAATAGTGAATGTCACAAAAATAATAATCCATAATATCTTCAAGTTTATTTATAAGAAATCACTTCCGCATAAGTAAATCACACAGCCTGTTGTAGATTCTAATGTGGGAGCGGTTTTCGAAGAACTCTATGTACATCTCCACCATAAGCAGCACCAGGTACGCGGAGAATACCGTGACTCCGGTCCACGTCCTCTGTTTTGGGTTGTGTTTCGCTCGCGGACTCGGCATATTGGTGACTTTGGCGCCAAATCAAATATTTGATGACGTCACGCACTAGTACAGACTACAGTCACTTTCATATTTGGATAGATTTGAATAGGCAATCGGACTAATTTTTTTTTTATTACATAAATGAATAGACTCTTAAATATGAGAAACTTCTCAGAAGAAACCGTATATCAAAAGTCAATATTTTCAAAGGTACAGCGATTTGTATAAAAAATTTCGCGAGCCTCCTAAAAACGCTCCATACTAAAGTCGACCTACAAATGACGTCACTTGTAGGTTATAGTATATGAAGTAGTATATGAAGTATATGACCGCAGGAATATATTTGTAAATATCTCCGATATTTGTGCGTTTAAGTTCATACTTACCATAATGAATGTTTTTGTATATGATGTGAGTAAACTAATAATGTAGGTTTTGTTTACCAATTTCGCAAAAAAAAACAAAATTATTTTTGGTATAAAGACTCGCGAAATTTTGTATACAAATCGCTGTACCTTTGAAAATATTGACTTTTGATATACGGTTTCTTCTGAGAAGTTACTCATATTTAAGAGTACTATTCATTTATGCAATAAAAAAAAATCAGTCCGCTTGCCTATTGGCCGTGTTCCGCGGAAAATAGCTTAGCAAATGGCGACCGCTAGCATTAAATAAGCAAAATGGCGGATTATGTTAGCAGTATTGAAGTTAGCAAACGTGTCCCTGCTGATGATGTTTTTTTTTCTTTAGCGCTAGCAAGCGCTAACAAGCGCTATTTTCCGCGTAACACAACCGTTGTATGAAATCTGTTTCTCTGTCTTATGTTGTATAATTTCTACTGTGTGCTACAAAGTCTGGCAATGTCAGTAGCATATGTACCTAACATACAAAATATAATTAAATGAAAATTCATAAAAACTATCCATTATTATTATCTGAACTATCTGGACGTCTGCACTTCAGTTTTATGATGTATTTATTTATAGAGCACATTGTGTAAATTTAAACGTCTCGATATATACTATAACGTTTGGCATAATCAATTGCAGATATTTTGGGTACATGAATACACGATCTACTGGTTGTGTATAGATGTTTAGGCAAAAATAAATTATCGTAATCATCTCATGTATGGGTGACTCTCCGCTCAACGCAAACTCGCCCATATAAAGGAAGATTTTTTTTTCGAGTAGATATGACAATTATTTTTCTGCCTAAACGTTAGACATAAGGAGTAGATCATATGCCCAAAATATCCGTAATTGATTTTGCCAAACGTTATATTTAAGTATTTTGAACGAGAAACTGAATTAGGCAAAATAGGATAGTTTAATGACGTAGGAATAAAACAAAATGTAGATTTGCATCTTATTTAATGATTTGTCCTCCCAAAACTTGGTTTCGCTTACGATGGGATTTACAAGGATTATCTTTTCTTTCGGCTACTTACAAATACGTTACAATTTTATATAGAAATCACATTGTGTAGGGCCGCCGCCGCCGCCGCCGCAGCCTCGCTCCAAGTTAAGTTAATCAGTCGTTTGTACACTAACTCCAACCTGCTTCTCACACAACAATCTTAAAGCAATTCAAATTTCAATCCTCTATATTTTTGTGTCAGTAAAAAAGTTTAACACATTCATTTGTAAATTCGAAGACAATTGAACAAGTAATCGTTAAATATCAACAAGCGATAAGAGTCGAGGGCACAACAACGCGCAGACCACTCGATACAGAAAATTCTCTGGCGAACGGCGGCGGACGGCGAGTTCTGTACAAACTCTTACACGCTCACACACACGCGCGCGCACGCACGCGTGCGTACGCAGACGCTCTCGCACGCTCTTCTCACCCTCTCTGATCATATTTACCCGAACTAAAAAATGAAAATCTCTCGTCATATTCATAAAACTAGCTTGTATAATTACAAATGCACAGTATGTATATATGTATAATAACCATACGCTTACGATATAATATAAGCGGCGGGGCGGGGGGCGGCGCACGGACTATACACAACAAACGGAGATGCGCTATTTACACGACAAATGATAATTCAACTACGCGTTACTAACTCGAGTGACGGTGGCGCGGCCCCCCGCACCGCGCTCCTACTGACTATACAAAATTTACAACTTAGGAGTAGATTTGGACGAAGTCGCGCGGCGTCGCTAGCTGTGGTGGGGCGGTGTCGCGAGATGGAAGACTGAGGGCGTCCCTGTCGCTCCGCGGCGAGGGGCGTGCGGCCGCCGGAATACAACCTCACACGAGACTCACGCAAACTTCCGACTGTACATCCAGTTATTCGCACTATGTATAACAATATACAACGTTTTTTGATACAAAAAATACATAGTCTCCCATTGTTTAGCATCATACAAAAAATAATTATAAAGTGATAGTAACCAATAAATAACATTACATCGCCGGGCGCGGGCGCTCCGGCGGCGCGACGCGGGCGGCGCCGGGCGTCAGGTCCAGCCGGCCGCGGAATGTCAGCCTTCTGAGCTACGTAAAGCTGTTTCAACAATTACCGAGCGGGCTCGTTTAAACGTAAAATAAATTAATCAATAACATGTTACAAAACTTGGCGAATAACCTCCGAACGATGCTCCGACGCGGCTGCACCTCACGCCCGGCGCACCGGCACGTACAATAGTCCGTTAAAGCTTCCCACAACACAAAATTCCCTGTCACGATACATAAGAACGTTATCACTGTCCTCTCGCTCACTATGAGATCACTGTGTCCGCACTCCCGGCACCGCGCCGGAGCGGCCGGGCGGAGGTCACGGGCGGTGCGCGCGGCGGATGACGGTGCTGCGGGCGGCGGGCGGCGCGGGGGCGGCGGGGCGGGCCCCCGCGCGGCGCTAGGGGGCGGGCGCGGGGAGGGGGGCGGCGCGGCGCGCGGGTCAGTCCTCGTCCGACAGCGGCTCGTACTGCGCGGACATGAGCGGCGCGGGCTCGGGCTGCGGCGGCGCGGGCGGCGGCGGAGGTGGCGCGGGCGCGTCGGGCGCGGGCGGCGCGACGTTGAGCGCGGAGTACGGGTACGCGTACGTTGGGAACGCGAGCGGCTTGGCGCGCTCGTCCGCGTCGCTGCGCATCACCTCCACGATGCGGTTGGTCACGTAGTCGAACGCCGTCAGACCCGTCGTGCCCACGCCGCTGAAGCGACGGCCGCCGCCTCTGCTGAAACACGAAAATACGGTTCAGTAAGTTTTTGACAAGTTTGTTATATAAATATATAACTATTTTTAATGACACACGGCCGGCAAATTAGTAGGTAGATAAGCGATCGTATACCATATATATTTTTAATTTTTGCCAGGGGCATTACGACAGTTTCCTCTTAGGCCCTGCAATTTCCTGTCGAGCCGATATCATTCAAATTTATAGACACAAATATAAATAAGCGTTAGATAACGCTCGTCATATTTTCTTTCTATTTACCTGACGTTGAGCGAGTCGGGCGGCGACACGGGCTCGAGGTAGGGCGCGTGCTTGAGCGAGTCGCGGCGCCACTCGGCGTCGCCGGCGCCGCTCGTGGTCACGCCCCCTGCACCGCCCGCACCGCCCGCGCCCCCCGCACCCCCCGCACCGCCGCCGCCCGTAGCGTAGCCGTCCGCGTTCGTCACGGCGAAACGGTTGCTGTGGAAAAGATAAAGATAAATATATATTTATTAATTCGACTGCCGAAGAAGGCAGGATAATGTAATATTCAAACGAATGCATGTAGGTATATAGATGTATTTCTTCACATTTCTTTAGCACGCCCTACGCTACAGCTTAAACCTCAAAATGCACAACCGCTGGAAAAATATACTTAAATTAGTTTTAATCGTGAGAGACAATGGGTGTATCGATTAGAATGAGCAGGCGAAATATTAAATCAAATAATACTATAGTGTATTCGGTGGCCGACTATAGTTTGGACACATTGTTTTAGAAGTAAGTGGTGTTCTCTTAAGAAGTTTAATCGATATTGATGTCGCATCGAGAAATTTAAGTATTAGTTGAAATGAAATCGAATTTCGAGTCGTAAACCCCAAACTGTATTGTAGACTAATACTGTAAATTGTCAAACCTATTTATTTATTTATTACACTTTATGCACGTAATGTACAAAGGCGGGCTTAATGTGGCATTCTCTACCAGTGCCTTGTGGCATTCTCTACCAGACAACCTTAGGGTGATGTCTCTACATCCCCCTAAGGTTGTCTGGTAGAGAATGCCACTAGGTAGGTCTACATGGTAAAGTAGGCGCATTATATATCGATTATGGTCGATTCAATGGTGTCAATCCCTATGGGGTTCGGTTTCGCCGTGAAAAACTTGATTGCAAATCTTTTTTTCGTAATTTTAATGATGATAAAAATATAGGATTGATATTGTTGATTTGTAAGATTATTTTTTATATAACATTATAATAATAAATAGGAGGTAACATTATTTTTTGTTATGAAGATTTTTGTGTAGGTTGCCGGTACGTGGCGTTAAACGGAAAATTTCAATCTGTACAAACTATTATTATGATACAGATTTGATTTGATTTGTTAATATTTTATACAGATTTGAGCCACACTCACTTGTGGTGTATGAGCGCCGTGGTGTTGGGGCTGCTGAAGTCCCGCACGATGATGTTGGAGGCGAGGTCCCCCAGCTTGATGCTGGTGGTGTGTCCTGCCACCTCCTCCCCGTCCCGCACGTGCTCGCGCACCAGCTCACGAACGTGCGCGGCCTCGCTCGCCGCGCTCGTCACGGGCCGCTCGGGCGCGCTCGGGGCTCCGGCTTCGTTCTCGCGAATGATCTTCTGAAACGAATGATATTTCGGTATGAGAACGAATTCACTTTTATACTGTGTTAATAATGTAGTAGCACATTACAGTAGGTAGTAGCTTTTATTTATATAAAAAACCGGCCAAGTGCGAGTCGGACTCGCGCACCGAGGGTTCCGTACAAACCTGCAAGGTTTACAAAGTTCGTTCATTACGACAATCGAGTCATAACTATGGTATTTTTATTGCAAAATGACGCGTTTATGAGGAAATGGGTAGTAAGTTTAAAATTATTAAAAAAAAATATATTATGTGATGTAACTAAAAATTTATGGTTTTCGTAATTTTTCCTTTATCTATGCTATAAGACGTTGCTTCGTACCAAATTTCAAGATTCTGAGTTCACGGGAAGCACCCTGTAGGTTTTGATTCCCTTGCAAGTGTCGAAAATTTGCGGCATAAACGGCTGTATCTTTTGATTGCGTTGGCTTAGAAGTTTGATTTTTTCACAGCTTCAAGGGACAGTAGACCTGAGTAATTGATATAAATTTCAGCTTCATACCTCCACGCGTTCCTGAGAAAAAGGGTCTTGACAGACGGACGGACGGACAGACGGACAACAAAGTGATCCTATAAGGGTTCCGTTTTTTCCTTTTGAGGTACGGAACCCTAAAAAACATGAAGATTTTTAACTATTCATAGACTGTTGTTTTTGGTTGTATGTATGTTTAATGTCTAGAAAGTGTCACACGTTGGAATCTTTTTAAAAGTAGATATCGTTTCGTATCGAGGGCGATCCCTTATTTTCATTTTACTCGTTGCGTCGCCGTTGGAGCCACCGCGGCCGCCCTACACGAAACGTATGTGTAACATGTGTCAATAATGCTGACCGGGAAGCGCTGGTCCGACGTCTGGCTGATCTGGTGCGTGATGATGGCGTTGATGAGCGATGCGGCCGTGAGCGTGCCGTCGCCGGGGCGCGCGCGCTCGCCCGCCGCCGCCGCGCCCGCCGCCGCGCCCGCTGCGCCGCTCGCCGCGCCGCTGACGCTCACCGTGCTGCTCACTATCGGTCGCCTGTGGGTACGAACAGTTATTAAATGTAGCTATCGACGAATCGGGCAAGATGGACTATGAGGCAAGACTTTTTTTTATTGCGGTAAAAACAGTTTTTTACAAACTTGATTACAACATAACTCTACATAATAATATCGTACAAGTAAGGGTCAAGGAATTCGAGCACTTTTTCTATATTTGCACAGTTTAGAAAAAATATGTCAACTTTAATTAAATTTCTATTATAATATCAGAGAGGTTTTTGCTAAATTTGCCCTTGATAGGTAAGTGACATTCGGAACCGTGAGGAAGATTTAGTTTATTTGTTAATTAAAAGTAACAAACAGTAATTTACAAACGTTAAAAAACGTTACAACTAGACCTGAAGCACCATGAAGATGGCCAAAGTATATTCCTCAAACCTCATTTCACAGATATATTTCGTAATTTTATTAATTAAAATATTTCATTAAAAGTTACAAGTATATCAATAGATTCGTAATAATGAGCCCGGGTAACACACGCTATAAAATTTAGGAAGTCGGGTTAAAGTTTTTAAAAAAAGTTGTTCGTATGTTAAATAACATTAATCTTTGTATAGTGTATACTCACACATCCTTCCGTTCTATCTGATGCGGCCGCTTGCCGGCGGGGGCGGGGCTGTAGGCGGGGCCGACGGGGGCGGAGCCAGCGGGGCTGTAGGCGGGGCCGGCGCCGCCCGCTCGCCGCTCCTCGCCGCTCGACACCGACTGCAACACACACAAACAATCATTTTTAATGTTCAGACCCAATTTATTCTACACGTAAACAAAATATTAAATTCTTCCAATTTTTTTCCGATTTTTTTCATTTATTTCAATTTTCATTATTTCAATGTTCAGATTGAATTAGATCTGAACGGATTATAATAATCTCTTAAGTTTTAAGTCTACATTGTTTTATTTGGACTGCACGTAAAATACTGCATTTTTGTTGCATATTATACGATCAAACATCGCTTTGCAATACTAATACTGTTATACAGTTAGCAAAAAAGCATCGATCCGTCCAGTCCGATTTTATACAGTCGGTTTTCAGTTATTATTTCATCAGTAAGCATTATCTTGCAATAGATTTTAAGTTAATTACCTGTCCATGCGTCATGTTATGGTGACGATCGTGCATGATCTGTTGTTGCTGCTGCTGGTGTTGCTGCTGCTGGTGTTGTTGCTGCTGCTGGTGTTGCTGCTGCTGATGTTGTTGCTGCTGCTGGTGTTGTTGCTGCTGCTGATGTTGTTGCTGCTGTTGATGTTGTTGCTGCTGCTGGTGTTGCTGCTGCTGCTGGTGTTGCTGCTGCTGCTGGTGTTGCTGCTGTTGCTGATGCTGCTGCTGTAGCGTCTGATGCTCGTAGACGTAGATGCGCTCCGGTATCATATTACGCTCCCGTCTGCAATAACAATAATTTAAAGTATAACAGTGTGGCGAACCAATCAGCACACAGTCCTGAACCGTGCTATCGAAGTTTCTATAGTTTGGCGCTAAATATACGACATATAAAATTCTTGCAAGCATACCATACCACCCCCTCGGTCGGAGATCTCCCTTTGGGGCTACCACCACTATTCCCACAACAGAGTCAAGAGTTTACCGAAAACAATTTTGAAGTTAAAACTCACGAGTCTCGCTGGTAGAGGCCGACGAGAGGCATGTTGTGCGCGTGCTGCGTGTGCTGCGCGTGCGACGTGTGTTGTTGCTGCGAGTGCTGCTGTTGCTGTGAATGTTGTTGCTGCGAGTGCTGCTGCGAGTGCTGCTGCTGCGCGTGCTGCTGCTGCGGCGTGTGGTGTCGCTCGCGGCCCTCGTACCGCCGCTCGCCGTACTGCATCTGATACTTCTGCGCTATCGACAGCTCTCGTCCGCCCCTGCAACAACATATTTTAGTTTATATAGCTGCTCAAACTCTCGTAACTTTGAATTTCACATGCATTATCTATAGCTTTTTCTGTACTGTTTACTCTGTTGTTTCAAAGATTTATATATATATTTTTAATATCCAACTTAAGTACAGCATAAGCACGAAAGGGCCGAATATACGCCTCGAAAAAACCGACCTCTAAGTACAATAGGGAATATGCATGTATTTTTTTTATTCTTTCAAATGTCTCTACTGGTTATAACATTTCAAAATATATATATATATATATATATATATATATATATATATATATATATATATATATATATATATATATAACACATCTAAAATATTATTTATTTATCCTGGAAAAAATGTTTTAAAATCACAATCATTTTTGGGCGACTTAAAAACGCCATTTTCGAGCGCTTGAGTTGTGGACTATGACGTCACAACGTCATCGTACTTGGATAGACAGTTGACAGATAAAATCATTGTTTGATTTTTTTTTATTATTTATGGCGTCGGCTTATCACCATTTGCCAGTGTCAAGTATATTTTCATCAACGTATTTCTAAATCGTCAAGTCCAAAGTCTAGTCAAAGTCCAAATAAATAGTCACGGTAGTCAATGAGTCAAGTCAGTCGATTCAGTAAAGTGATAGACGCTTTACTGAAACTTCCTAGGGAGTTTTGTCGGGAAACCCAATTTAGAAAGCATTTTGTAATTGTATCACTTTTCCACACTAGTGCACCTCAACGAATAATTATTATTAATGGTTAATATTCCACCAATATTACTCATTAAAAACCGAAATAACATGAATTTTCAATGCTCAGAATTTTCTTCGGCCTTCCGGATTCCGGATCATATTAAAGTCCCAGCCTTAGGGGCCATCCACATATTACGTCACGCAAAATTTCGACTTTTTGAACCCCTACCCCCGCCCATGTCACGCTTTTTAGTATCCCTTTACCTGTATTTAACATGTACTGTCACACTTTGTATGACCCCCCTCCCCCTCCCCCATCAGGTGTGACGTAATATGTGGATGGACCCTTATATGAAATTTCTGTTTCACTTGACACAGTGAAATTTTTTACATTGGTAATGGTTTAATACCTTCCCCCTTAAATAAAAAAAAAATTTTGAAAGTTGACACACGTCCGTGCGGTCTATGACGTCACGTTTTGTTCAGCCAATAATATCCTTTTGAAATTTGCGCGGCATTTTCAAAAACAATACTTTTTGATGATTAATTTTCACTATTAATTCAGGATAAATTAAAAAAACAATTGTACGGGTATGTTTCTTTAGAGATAAAGATTACAAATAAAAATATTTTATCCATTTTGGTGTCACATGCATATTCCCTATTACGTGGCGTTCCTCCGAGTTAAATTATGATATTATCCGACAAGGGCATTGTCTGCTTTACTTTAACGCACTTGTTACTTCTCTAGCTTACCTGATGTCGTGGTGCTGGTGCGAGGGGTGGTGGTGGGGCGGCGAGGGCGCAGGGGAGGGGGCGCGCGCGCGCGGCACGGGCAGCGCGGGTGCCGCCGACGCCGCGTTTACCAGCGATGTGAATGCTTCGTGACCTGTCAGACACAGAGAGTAAGTAGAGTCGTAACAACCCAATAACACGAGGGGCGTTAAATACTAACAGCCTTTTAAAAAAGCTTCTACAGTCGTAAGGGTCAATATATACCAAGATGAAAGCGAGCAGTTTTTGGTTTTAACTTATTGTCATAGCATGCCATGCTCGTCGCTTCGCTGTATTCCGGCTGGAGGATATCAAAAAGTTTTTGGCAGAATTCAGACATATATTTTGTACATTAACAATTCAATTTTACTTAATAAAACCTGCATTAATACAATTACAATCGAGTCCCGATACACTAAAACCGTCAAACGGTAGTCTCGTAAACGTTAAGCCAACGTGAAACGCGTTTCGATTGGTCTAAACTGCACAAAACCAGTTTACGATAGCACGTCGCTTCACTAATACAATCAAAGTAAAATGAAAGTCTACTTTAAAATTTAAATACGAGAATTGATGTTCTGACATTATCTACATATTCACTAACCGGGTGGCGGGTGCGGGTGCGCGTACGCGTGCGGCACGTGCGTGTGCCGTTGTATAACGGACACGGAGTCGCGGTCGCGCCGCACCGGCTGGTGCTGCTGCGTGTGCTGCTGCGCGTGCGGCGCGTGCTGCTGCGTGTGCTGCGCGTGCTGCGGGTGCGGGTCGGCGCGGTCGCGGCGCGCGGCGGAGGGCGGCATCTGCTTGGACGTGATGAAGTCCGTGAGCATGATCTGCCGCCGCTCCAGCCCGTACGGCCCGCGCGACACCGTCGCCGCCGTCGACTGTAACAACAACGACACGCGTGTGTAATGTTAAATGTATTGATACACTAAAATGAGTCACTACATTTCTAATACTTTTTTTACTATATGAGGTTTGGTAAAATCGATTACGGATATTTGGGCATACGAACTACAGTCTACCGCTTATTTAAAAACATTGAGGCAGAAGAATCATTTCAAAATTTCGAATAAAATATATTAAACTACATAAAATCTGTTATTGATTGTACTGTAGGTTCTTAGTGGAAATTCATGTTTCACAGTAATAATACACAATACTTCTTTTCGTTTTCGACAAAGTCATCATCCCTGATGATGACTGTCGAAACCGGTCGTGTAATATATTAAAATTAATGTAAAATACTTATTAAAGTGGAAATAGTGCAAGAAGTATTGTGTATTATTACTGTGATACATAAAATCTCTCTCTGAGGGGCTGAGATCGTTAATCTCACAGAAAGAGCTAATCTTAAAGCGAAAGCAAAATCTTCGCCTAAATAATAATAGCAAGTTCAATGACCTCCGTAGCGCCGCAACGAGCGTAATGTAATTTTATTTAGTATTTTATTTTTCTTTATGGATTTTTAAAATTATTTTTCTTCCAAAACGTCTTAACACAAGCAGTAGACGATATGCACAAAACATCCGTAGTCGATTTTACCAAACTCTACAATATTTGTGCTTGGGACTTGACTCACCGTGGCGAAGGAGGAGGGCGAGTGCGGGCGCGGCGCGGGGTAGTAGGCGCCGCCGGGGCTGCGCCGCTTGTAGTAGTCGTAGCCGCGCTTGTCGGGGTGGTGCGGGCCGTGCACGGGCGTGCCCGCCGTGATGCTGCCCGTCTTGGGCTCCGGCGCGCGCTCGAACCTCGCCTCCACGGGCGTGCCGAGCGTGATCGACCCCTTGTTCGGGGGCAGCTTGAGCGCCGGCCGCGGCGACGACACCGGCTTCGGCTTGCTGTTGTACTGCACCTCCTCCGCGCTCCGGTACGCGTACTCGTTGCGGTGCGGCTGAAGGACAGGAATCATTTATTTCGTGGGTACCGAGTGAGTAGTGAGATATGAAGTATGCGCGTAGAGAAGAAAGTGATCGCTCAGACGAGTGACATTTAGTTGTAGCAGCACTGTCCGGGACGGATGCTGCCCATCGCGTCGACTGTGATGTAAGCTATCTCGTAGGTGTGACTCACCGAGTTGATACGCGCGGGCTTCGGCTGGTCGAGGCGCGGGCGCTTGACGCTGAGGTCCAGCAGCGGCTCGGCCTGGGCGGGCGGCGCGGGCGGGGCGGGCGGCGCGCGCGGTTCTATGTACAGCATGAGGTCCTTGTCCAGCGGCGTGAGGGCGGCGCGCGGCGGCGACCCCGCGCCGTGCGCGTGCGCCGCACTGCCCACCACCGTCAGCGTGGCCAGCGACTCGTGCGCCGACACCTTGGGCGGCGGCTGCGGCGGCGTCGGGCGGGAGTTCTTCATGAGGCTGACTTCGATCATGTTGAGCACCACGTCGCGCACCGTCAGCGGCGTCGCCAGCGTCTGGGTCGTCTGGCCCGGGGGCCCGACCTGCGACGGGGGCCCCGTTTGCCCGGGGGGCTCCGTTCGCCCCGGGGGCCTCGTCTGTCCGGGCGGCCCCGTCTGCGTCACGGGCCCCGCCTGGCCGTTCACGGTACTCTGAAAAGTCAAAATTAAGCAGGTAAAAAATCAGTTACATATACAATTAGTCGAAATTACAATAAAAGCAGTACGAAGCCTACTGTACCTTAGCCTGCGGCGCGTCGTTCTCCTCGTCGGCGGTCTCGGTGGCGCTGGAGTCGTACTCGTCGCGGCGCGGGCGGCGCGGCGCGGCGGCGTCGGTGCGCGGGCCGGGCAGCGGCGGCGCGCGCGGCGACTCGGCGCTGGCCGTGTCCGTGTCGCCCGAGCTGGCGCTACCGTCCGTGTCGCTGGCGCGCGCGGCCGCGTCCAGCTGCAGCTTGCGCCGGTACGTGAAGTAGAACGCCTTGAGGCTGGCGGGCGAGCGGCCGGCGGCGGCGGCCATGCGGTCCCACGCCGTGCCGTGCTCGCGCAGCAGCGCGCGGAACTGCGCCGCCTCCTCCTCGCTGGGCTCCGGCGCGGCGCCGCCCTCGCCGATCGTGTCCAGCCGCCGGGTTATCCGCTTGAAACACGTCAGGCAGCACTTGCTGAGGTCGCTCGGTATGTCTAAAAAAAATATATATATTATATATTTAGCGACCGAATCGCGCATACGTCGAGTCCCGAGGTACTGTTGGAGATGGCTCGCGATACTCACGGAACTCGTCGAGGATGGGCCGCTTGAGGTCGAGAGGCAGGTCGTGCCAGCGCGGTGGCAGGTGTCGCAGGCGCTTGGCGCGCGGGCCGGCGCACGAGGGCACGGTGCAGCGCGAGCGGCGCGCGCGCACGCAGCGGCAGTGGCAGGGCTCGCACACGCGCGCGCCGCCCGCCGCGCCCTCCAGCCCGTACTGCGCCGCGCGCGCGCCCGACACGGCCCGCGTGGCGCCCGGCGCGGCGCACACGGCGCACGCGCTCGCCGCCGGCGTGGTCGTGGTCGCGGTCGTCGTGGGCGCGCTCCCGGCCGCCGTACTCGTCGGTGCGACGGATGTCGGGGTGCTCGTGCGCTCCGTTACCGCTGGTGACAACGAGAAACCATCGTGAACCAAAGTACATAAAAATAAAACATTTTAAATGGTGTTATTATTTATTTGAATAACATTATAAATAAATACATTTCAAATTTAATTATTGTTAACAAAATTGTACATAGCATACGTTAAATAAAAAATACGAATTATATTACAAATCAATAGTCAGCAGTACTGACTATTATACTGACTCGGTACCACATGGAATACCAGTCGAATATAATATGCAACTGTGTAGCTATTCACTAATCGCCTGGCGCCCGACGCGGGCTGCATATTGCATCGGCCGGGAGTCGGGAGCCGTGAAAATCCCCGTACCCGCGAATCGCCGCATATTAAATCTCACTTCATTATTCACATCAAAATGCGATTAGCGCGACCAATTAATTATTATACGCTTAATTGGGTTTAAGAGTAAACAGTGTCATGACGATCGAACATTTAACGCATACGCAAACTACGTATAATTAAAAATATGAGTGCATAATATTTTCTATTGTATTATTAACAGAAAACCAACGGCCTAATTCTAACACAACGTAAATAAAGCTAGGTAACGGGAAGCCAATTACTGGTTTTCACGAGCAGATATATAGGTAACTACCATATCTGCGAATACTTGTAATTGGCTCTAATTTGTTAATCTACTTATGTAATTTTTTCTTTGTTTCTTCGAGCTGTAAGTTTTCCTTTCAATAAAAATAAAAAAAATAAAATATATTATATAACTTTAGCCGCGTGGAAGTGTTCGTTGCAAGAAAGATTTTTAGCCTTTACTTTTTCGGAATGAAATGTAGACTATGTGTAAATCCAAAGCCTAAATCGATTCAGCCTTTTGGGCGTGAAAGACAGTGAAACATAAATACAGAACCCCACGGCAATGGGGGCAAATATCGGGACAAAGCGTATCCTATTTGTTAATCCAGAGCTTTAACTACCACCATCTCAAATTTCATCAAAATCCGTTCATTAGTTTTTGCGTGAAGGAGCAACAAACATTCATCCATCCTCACAAACTTTCACATTTATATCAGTAGAATAAAGTATGATTATCTATTATAATATTCACGAGTATATTCTCCTCTTCAAATTAGAAACTAAATGAATAGGCACTTATAAAATCTAACAGGAATTTGATAGACACACAACAATCGCTTATGATTCAACTAAACTTTGAATAGTAACAAGCTAACAAAATAAAACAAATATGAAATGCATCAACCCCACGCTACCCCCTAGCCCACACCACCCGACGCCCCCACGTCGGCTAACTGTTAACCTCGCACCGCCAATTAACAGACCGACTGTGTACACCAAGTTTTCCGTTACCGCCGGAGTATTGCAACACCGCGATTTGCGATAGCCGCTGTTTGCGGAGCTAATTATTGGGGATGTAAGGCTGAGACTATACGCTCCGGAATTCGGGAGGCCGGGAAAAATTCTGAGCATCGAAAATAGAACTCTATGCTAACACAATAGAGTTCAATCTATATAACACTACTACAGAACACATGAGTGTCGAGTCAATGTCATGTCATATACAACAGCTGGACACTCGAAACTTCAATTTTCAACTATCCTATTAGCGCAGAGTTCTTTTTCAGTGGTCCGATTTTTTGCCGGCCCGACGGATTCCGGATAATATAGTCCTAGCCTAATACAGCCGTTAGTTTCCGTTTGAGGAGGCGGGCGCTGAGTAAACGTCTCTCGTGCGACTTCGCCAGCTAATTGGCGGCAATGGAGCGCGCTGAGAACTTGTAAGTCGTGTTGGCTTAGCACTCCGGCTCCAGTAGTGAATTAGGAGCTTTAATGCAATCCATGCATAGCTCTCAAATGTACGGATATATTCGGAAATTGCCGCTGCCTATTTTGACAATGACAATGAAACGACGTTTTCTGTTTTTTTTTTTTGTTTTTGAACTATCCAGAATTGTGGTTTCCTTGTGGGATTTAAAAAAATTGCATCTGTAGGACTAATTAAAGTCTCATTTCCGGCTAATATTAATCCTTATTGACCTTTTTCTGTAGAGACTACTTTTCGGTTTACCACTCTGTCACGGCATTCGACGGAAAACAAACATATAAAGTATGCTCGTTAGAGAAAATGAAACATTACATAATATTAATTGATAAGAAAAAATATATGGACGTTTATCCAAACCGAATCAAAAAACCGTAAATATCAATACTCCAACGAGATGCCATAATAAGACGAAGGACAGACCATTGTCGGGAAAAAAGAAGAACGACCCAGTTAACTTCTTCACGGTGAGTAGTGACTAAAACTCGCCCTCGTTCGATTGTACCCTAAAGGACTTACAAAAACGCATCTCCCTGTTCAAACGTTAACGTTTTAAACAGTAGTAGGAAGTAACTGTGAATAAATAGATATCAATTGATACGGATTGCAGCGTTGCGGCTCGCTATTGTCAATTCATTAAGCAATTACCGATATTTGGACAGCAACTAATTGGATCGGTCGCATTTGTTAACTACTGCAGTCTGTGGCACAGATTGGCGCCCAAACTGGGGCTGTTTGATACTGGCCCCAATTTGGGCGCCAAAATGTTTTTTTTTTTTAATAAACAATCGTTTTGTTGTTTAGATTCTCTGTTTACATTTTAACGTTTACAAAATAATGTAGGTATTAATAGTTTCACACTTTATTGTTTAAATATTGGGCATACATTTTGCCGCGATAAAATATACGATAGACTACTATAGACTACTACATCCATGCCCTTTCCCATGGTCTGCTCTATACTGCCGTCCTAACGAAGAGTGCAGTAAGTCGAGTTTTTGGGCAAATCGAGTTAAGACCATATTATACCATAATATAAGGTCTTAATCCAATTTGCCCAAAGGCTCGACTTACTGCACTCTTCGTTAAGACGGCAGTATATCTGTGATAAATTTCATCCAAATCAGTCTAAAAAATTGTATGTTACAAACGATCAAATCTTCCTCTTTATAATATTAGTATAGAAGTGTAGATAACGGTAAACCTAACCAATTTCCGAAGAATCATCGATTTGCTCTAACATAAAAAATCAAAAAATATATTTCACATACCTGTCTCACGAACTAACTATTCCAAGAATTCTTTTCTTCGACGTGCATGTGACCATTACAACAAAAATTTAAACACTGTTGACATATTTTGTAATAACCTATTCTCATATAAATCTAAAGTGCGTGATTTACATTGTAAATGTTGAAATAATAATATGTAACCGGTATTTTTATTTCTTTATCCTCCCTATAGTGTAATGTGTAACAGTAACCAAAGTAGCCCTTTGCCCCCTTACTAATAATCGCTGCATAAGCTTGGTATAACTAATACAGTGTTTTGTCTCCTTCTATCGAATTAAAAATGTCACTTGTGTGACGGGAACAAAACACTGTATTAGTTATACCAAGCTTATACAGCGTTTATTAGTAAGGGGTTATCTGTATTGACTTAACGCCAGTGTGACCATATGTGGCAGGTTCCTGCCATTTTGGCAGGATTGGCGTCTTATTTTGGCCTATGGCATGATCGGTTGACGTTTTAAAAACTTGGCAGGTTTTGGCAGAATTGAGGTATGAAAAATAAATATTATTATTGCATCTCAAATTTCCGACAATGGCAATCCTGGATACTTTACGGGGGATTTCCCTGTACTTCTTGTTATGTTCGTGTACTATCAATTATTTTTTCTGTATTCTGTGTGTATATAATCTTGTGTTTGTGGTCGATATTATGAGTCATAGTTGCTTGATGCTTAGATTCTGAGTCTCATCATAGTTTCATTGAAAACGTAGTGATTATATTCACTTTGTTGACAACATCTTGTGTGGTATCGTGGGTGATAGTTATTATTGGTGGTGGCATTATACTAATTTAATAAAGACAAAAACTCGGAACTGTTTTATAAACAAACATTTTGCATCTATGTTGCATGTTAAGGAAGGCATTGGTAAGCATGGTGATTGCATTGCTTTCAAACCTACAAAAGAAATCTTGAATCGCATGAACAAATCTATGTATAACGATGAAGAAATGGAAGAATACGATGCGAATGTTTATTTTAATAAAAAAAAATCAATATATATGTGTATTTTTACTTTTCATACTTTAAAACAACAGTAAATAAAGTTGGCAGTATTTAGGCATTTTTTACTACAGGCTTTGGCAGGATTTGGCAGCTTTTTAACCAAAGTAAGGCAGGATCTGTAATTTAAATATGGTCACACTGCTTAACGCTACGAATTCATCTTAATGTAATTTTCTTTGTATTTAGTAATGATACTTTAGGCTTGATTGTTAACTTTCCATCTAAACATATTCTATGTAATGGCTGTTTGTTACCTTAATAAATAAAAAAAAAAAGAAAAAATAAAAAAAAAAAAGAAAGTTTTAATCAAAGACATATTTTTTATAAATAAAACGTTTAACGCAAGGATTCCGTAAAAAACGGCAAAAATCACGTTTCTTGTATGGGAGGCCCCCATAATGTTCATATTATTATTCTGTTTTTAGTAGTTAGGTGTTTCGTTGTTATAGCGACAACAAAAATCTGTGAAAATTTCAACTGTCTAGCTACCACGGTTCGTATCAGCCTCAGGGGAGAGTCTTAGTAATAGGGTCACGTTTTTACCCTTTGCGTACGGAACCCTGATATCCACGTCGCACGTGTCATGGTTTAATACGAAGATGTGTTGTCACGCCGCTCGTTAAATCGTCATGCTCGGCTCGTCAGCAAACACACCGCTGTCCAAACCCTCCCCCCCCCCCCCCCCCCCCCGCACCGTCACGCTCCGCTACCAAATATTTTGCGCAAATATTGTGTGCGGCTTTGAAGTTTACACCGATATAAATGCTTTCCTAAAGGCTTTATAGAGCCGACCGGCAAGTTGTGGTAACATTTAGAACCATCTAATAAAACGCGCACGTAGGGTTTCGTACTATAATACCGATGTTTACATATTACATATTTCGCTATTTTTGTATCAAGTTTTCCAAGTCAGCGCATTTACTCCGTAACTCCTGAATTAACAGTAGTAGTTTTCCTTCAAAGTTTATTACATCCAGGACTACCATCATCATTTTTTCCAGATTTTTCAAGCCAGCCGTTTAGTTCTTGTTTTTAAAAGCCCTATCTAATGATACCCCACTATGGGGTACACCATAACTAATGGGGGATAATCCATACTATGGGGTACACTTGAGAAAGAAAACTTACACATAAGGACTCAGTGGCGAAGGCTGCTTCTCCTTCATAGGGAAGCCGGAGCCTGTATAATAAATAGGTAGGGCTTTCTATGAAGGTTTGCAAAAGGTAAGTGACAAGGGAAGCCGATAGGAATGGAGTTATAGGAACCCTTCGCCACTGTAAGGACTACATAAGGAGCAGAAATATCTTTGAGAGGTAAACGTTTGGAATCTCGCCATAAAGTGAATTTTAATTCCTTTGTGGTGAGAGTTCCAACCCATCATTTACCGACCTTCGAGGAGGATTTCTGGCCGATTGGACTCGTCTACAGAAGATTTAGAGGACAGATGAACATACCGAAACCATTAGGTTTCCTAGACGTGATATACGGAACCCTAAAAAGGCGATCGTTACTTCCTAATAGAGGCTAGTACCAATCATCCATCCATTCATTCTTGATTCTCTGCCCCATGTCAGATTAGGTACTTAACAAAGTTTTAGGACGAAGGGCCTGTTTCATCACATTTTACAGTTAAGTGTCAGGCTTATTTGCATGTTTTGTCTCTATCACTCGATATAAAGTAAATACAAAGTAGTAATAAAGTAAGAACAATAAACAGCGTTTGTACTTCTGAATAAGCTATCCCACACTAAACACTAATTGCAAACACAGCCATTATGACCCAGGAACAGAATTTTATTTATTCCTTTGTCGGGATTCGAACCCACGAGTTTCGGCTTGAGCGCCGACGCGCTATCTGAGCTAAAGAGGTCGTCAAAGGACTTAGGCCACTAACTACGGATTCGTTGGACATCATAATCCCGATTATATTACCAAATGAGCGACTGACCGGCGAGCGGGGGGTCTGGCCTGGCGGTGGTGACGGTGGTGGTGGCGGTGGTGGCGGTGTGCAGCTTGCACAAAGCGCGTGTCATTGCCGATTCCGTGTGACGTCACGCCGGCTTACCGTGTCGCGCTTAACCCGACGGCCGACACGGACTTAACCCGACAACACCGGTTTAATCATTCACAAATCCGACTTTGAACCCGACACGAAAAAGGGTCAAAAATACATTTTGTTAATTGGCACATGACTTTGTCTCGAGTAATTAATAATTATGCTTATTTAACTTTGAACATGAATTATTTTCAATTCTTATTTGAAATTGGCCATACCCTAAGATATTATTCAAATTGGCTCGGCTAAACGTTACAAAAGCGACATTCGTAGCACGAATCTCTAGTGGCCGTCGAGTTAGCTGCTGGCTGGGGCGGAGCCCCGGGGTGCCGCTAAGTGAATTAAGTGTTTGCCCAGGGACAATCACGACCGCACAACAATTGTCAAACGATTTGCCTTCGCTTGAATACTTAATACGAGGAGCGTGTAAATATCCTCTCCTTTGTGAGTAAGGCCGGATACACACTTTTGAACTTTTTCGGCAAGTACTCACTCGGAACAAATTCACTCTTATTAGGGTTCAGTGCTACACTACAAGGAACCCGTACAGTAGTAGTACAGACGAGGTTACGTGCACGACTTTTTACAAAGTGAACCATTTTCGAGTAATCGGCCTTTAAAATGGTTTACAAGTTGATGCCCATCGGTATTTCTAAAATATGAGAGTCAGAAACTTGGATTTTTCCATGCTCTTTAGAAAATTTCTTTTGAACGAAATCGCCAATTAGACAGTAACTTTTCAAAAACCTATTGATAGGGTTCCGACCCTCCTTAGACATGACCTGACAATTGACATAACCTAACCAAGAGGGTTAGCTTTTTATTTTCTTTATAGAAAACCTTTTAAGCTCTTGTCTTGGAAATACATTAAACATTCATACGATACGTTTTTATGCCAAAGATACGCGATTCAATATGTATAATATTTTTATTTATAGTAAAGTAAATACGGACAAATATTATTTAATGTAAGCAAATGTAAGCAATATATTTTGCTTTTCATATAACGGTTTAACGAGAAAAACCATGCGACATATTCGCGGGGAGCAAATCAAAAAGCGGTCGTGTGCGGCCACCCTTATTTGCACAAGAGGGTATATAAAGCGGGGGTCGTAAATTTATCATCTCAGTTACATCAGTGTGGCGCGCGCGCGATGTTGTCCCTGTACCGCGCGTGGCTGGGCCCGTCGCCGTGCGTGGCGCGCCCGGCGCCGCCGCCCGGCGCGCACCGGCCCGTGCCGCGCCGCGCGCGCGCGCCCTCCCCCTCCCCGCCGCCCGCCTCGCCCGACAGCGCCGCCTCCTCCGAGCTGGACGTGGACGTGGAGCGCGTGGAGACGCCGCCCGGTCCGAGCGGGCGCGCGCCCGCGCCGGTGGTGGACGTGGCGTCGTGCGACGGGCCGGTGCGCTTCAGCCGCGTGCTCAACGCCGCGTGGCAGGAGCGCGAGTGGTGCCGCCACCGGCGCCGCCCCGCGCCGCACTACTACCCGTGCAAGACGTGCGGCTCCAAGTTCCCCTCCTACTACTTCGTGCACAAGCACCGCAAGCGCTGCCACGCCGACGAGCCGCCCGCGCCGCCCGAGCCGCCCGAGCCCGAGCCCTCCACCTCGGCGGCGCCCTAGCCGCGCCACCGCACGCCGGGCGACGGCGCCCCAGCTGCCCTACCGTCCCCGCATGACGCGCGTCGGTGCCGCATATCGCGAGTGACGGTCCTCTGAGGGACTCATCGGGAAGGACTCTCTCGCCCCCCGCATAGGTTAATTAATTTATCGTTGTTAATAAAATAATTAAGTCCGAGTGTGTGCGTTTCATTTAACAGCCATTAATTAATTATTATAGTGTATACTTACATAAAAAACCTAGCCACACACAGTTTTACACAAAGATTTACACAACTTTTCAGTAACTTGTTAGTTTTTCATTATAATATCTATACTTCTATACTAATATTATAAAGAGGAAAGATTTGTTTGTTAGTTTGTATGTAAGTTTGTTTGCATTGAATAGGTTCCGAAACAACTGTAACAATTTCAATTAAATCTGTCACATAGTAGACAACGGGGAAGGACAATATATTATGTACGCAACTTGTTATCGCGGCAAAATGTACGGTTCCTGTGAGATTTCCGTTTGCGCGCACGAAGTCGCGCGCATATAACTTTGTAATAATACATATTCATTTTTTTACGAAACTCACATTACTTATTAATGAATGAAAGAAACTTAATGAAATTAATGGTAAACATTTAAACTGCTCACTGCTTTTAATTTAAACAAAAATAAAATATATTTTAAGGTTTAAATAAACTATATTATTAAAGGTGCATATATGAAAAACTACATAATTTTCGAGCAATATAAATTGTATTTTTTTTAAATTAAATCAAGCTTATTGCCCTACTAAAACCTGCCGTATATTTGAAATATAAAAAATATAGTATACATATTATAATAATTCATCTGAACGCCAAAGTGTATTGACGACGATTTCTATGGTCCTTCGAGACCGGATTTAATTTTTCACCTAGAAACTACTCACAGACCAAGTAGCTACCACCTAGAAGAGAGGATACTCACCAGGCTCGGGCGTAGGCGGCGGCTGCGTGGGCGTGGGCGGCTGAGCGGGCTGCGGCGTGGGCGGCTGCGAGCCGGCGCCGGACGGCGGGCCCGACGCCGGACCCGTCGGCGCCGGGCCGGTGGTGGGCGACGCGACCGACGCAGCGGACACCGTGACCGTCGCGACCGACGTCGGCGTGCTCGACGTACTCGACGCGACCGACGTGATAATAGTGTTGCCCGACGATGAACTCGTCTGAAACAAAAGAGATGTTTGATTTTGGGCCAGTTCTATGTACACTACATAGGTAAATAGGAAAAAAAAAATTGGGAATATCATAAAAATACGAAAAAAATAATTTGAAGAACGGTACATGCGTACAAAAATTATTATTTGAAGAGTTTTTTATTGCGGACACTATTTTTAGGGCGGCCATGACAGTTGTTTTGACTTGACTTTTGACGTAGTAGACAGTTTTACGAAGAGACGTCGTCTTGGATGTCATACATCTTTCTTTGTCAAAAGTCATGTCATTGACAAAATGACATTCTTTAGTTAATTCTGATCTGATCCGCCATGTTTTATTATACTTTGTGTTGCTCTCCTTGACGAAGTTAATTTAAATGTACATGGAAACGAAGTGAAATTAAAGAAAATAAAGAATAGGAAACGGTTAATATATTATGTAGCTATATTTACATATACTGTACATAGGGCTGGCCCAGGCCTCATACATTTCTTGAACATCTCTTTTCACGTTAGAGACCTGAAGCCCAATAGCACTTTCAAATTACTTCTATTCTATGAATCGTAAACTGATTTTTGGAGTTTGGACCAATCAAAACGGTTTAATGTTGGTTTGACATGTATGAGAATGCCATTTTGCAGTTTTAAAATATCGGGGCAGGATCGTAACTCGTTATTGCGGGATTTAATTAGTAGAATCGACCTTGTAGACCTACTTTTTAAGAGGTATGCTAATATTGCCCTACATATCTATACTGGCTCTTGCCCGCAACTCCTCTTACGTAAATAAAGTATCCCACGGAAAGCTGTACTTATACGGGATATAAAAGTAGACTGTGTTTAATTCCAGAGCGTAAACAGCTCCCATACCAAGTTTTGTGAAAATCTGTTCAGTTATTTTTTGCGTGAAAGAGTACAAAACAACCATCTATCCATACATCCATCCTCCCAACTTTGACATTTATATTAGTAGTAGGATATTAATATGTTCATGTTATTGTAACAAGCCGCTGGGCTTTTATTCTTACTTCTTGTCTTTGGACAGCTCTGTTCTGCGCTGAATTACTTCACGAGCGAGACATTAGGGCCTGCTTTAATCGGAAGAACTAAGAAGGACGTTAAGTTCCGTGACGACAGAGACTTTAAACTGGTTCTATAGATTCTCTCTTTTAGGTTGAGGTACTATAGGTAGAGAGTATTATGGTCTCTCCATCGCTAAATCTCTAACCTAGCCTAGTCTAGTGGTGAACCTACAGGCTAATTCTAACACTAAAGACCACAGGAGTCGGTGGAATGTGGAGACAGAGCACTCACTGCGACTGCGACTGCGGCGGCGGCGGGCGGCGGCGCGGGCTCGGGCGGAGGGGAGGGCGCGGGCGTGCGGTCCACGCTGTCCGCCGCGCTGGGCACGGTGAGCCCGGAGCCCAACGCCAGGGGACTCGCCCCCGGGGCGGAGGACGCGGGCGGCGGCGACGGCGGCAGCGGCGGCGTGCGGCTCAGCTCCGTCCTGTGGGGCACAATACAGTCAGTGTGATTGTAGATTTAAGTGTCAATGTGTAGGGCGTAGGCGGTCTCGTCAATATACCTAAGAGAACTATGGACCTGTCAAATATACTGTGGTCATTATAACACAACTGTTCTTGTTTAACCTCAGCAAACCCGACTGAGTCACAAACAGCTTTTCTAGAATCTAATAGAGGCACTTGGCTGTTCCGTGCCATAAGATCGCTAATCGCTATTAAACAGCACAGCTACGAAACCTTCCTGAAAACGCGCGAAAACTTTTTGCATCGTCTTGTGTCTATGCTCCTAATTCCTAAACTCAAAACTACTATGACACTTGACGACGACTTTATAATTCACGCCGGCTTCACGTTTAATTAAGATACAATAACTATGACAGTACAATTTGAAACTTAGTAATCTACAACATTGCCTATATACTTATAATACATAATATATAGATATATAATATATAGATCATGAATATCTACTTGTAGTTATTTACGGACACGGCATTATGTTTGTCCGAGGTACAATATTTCATAAGATAGGTACTAGAATAAGTTCTACCACTGTAAACTGATCTACAGGCTAGGGTTTCCCTTTGATGGAGGACCAGCCTTCGCTCCTGCCACATGATCCAATACCTGCTCATTATACGCCAAAGTATTGTTATAAACTACATTGGGGCGGCGGCGGTGTGCGCGGCGGGGAGTGGGGGGGGGGGGGGGGGTAATCCAACTAATGATGTTGACAGTGGCGGCGCGCGGATCAAGTATTCATTAACAGTGACAGACTCAATTTAAAGGATTTTAACATCAGCGCCATCGTCACCATCAGTATCAGTAGGCTGAGCAAACAAAACACTGAGAAAGATAATGTTAATATTACACAGATTCAAGACACAAGTCGAAAGCAGAGGGCGACGACAGCGCGGGTAAAGTGTAACTCTACCATTTTTTTGATTAGTACCTAGTTACAAATTATTTAACTAAACTAACCCCTACTTTATAGGCCAAAATTATGTGAGATGAGACGTTATTCTAAAAATATCTGTGTGTGTCCAAGATATCTACCGAGAGATTGATTTACAGACTACATATTTTCTGACTTACTTATACTTGACAGTCGTAGCTACAAGATTTGCTTTACTTATATTGTCTGTAGTCTGTGCAAGCTGTCGACAATCCCTACTCCAGCCACAATCTACGCAGGTGAAGCGGGTAAGGGTCACTTCACACCGAGGCGTGACGCGACGACACGCGACGCGTCGCTGCAGCTGCAGCTCGAAATTCGAACTCTTGCAATGAAACGTGCATCTTCTCGCGTAGTAAATAAAGTTCAATTTTGAATTGCATTCTTAAAAATTTAGCACCGCGTCGCGTCTCATTTGACATCTCGGTGTGAACTGGCCCTAAAGCCCCACTCCCAGACTCCCAGCCAGCACCCGCAGGCCGCAACGCAATTACGCGGCCGTAACCATCAGCAGATCCGCAATCGGCCTGTTTATATTTGATCATAATTAAAATCCGCCCAATTAATACGGAGCGGGCGTTTAATTAACTGCCACCCCCCGGCACCCCCAGCGACCCCCCGGCGGAGGGTGGGGGGGTGAGCAAACAGCGCGCCGCGGCTAAACCCACCGCGTGCATTGTACAGACTACAGACCCACCCGCGGTACTTGGAGGCTGGAGCTAACGATATCATTTACAGCTTGTTATTGGAGATGAAACTGATTTCTTCGCAATATAGAGTTAGGTGATAAGTGATAACTAATAATTGTTTCTAAACATTACACACCCCTAGAACAATTGCCACACAGAAGACACATATTTGCCCACATAATATTATGTAAAATTTAGTTGTCTTTTTTCCACTCGGAAATACAACTTGGTAAAAGTAAAAAGAATTAAGTTTTTATGTGTACTTAGTTTTGTAATGATGAAGTTAGTATACTTTTTTACTACATCAATAAATAAGTGTATCATTGGAACAGCTAGAGAGTTAGTAGTCAAGTTAATTTTTTTAGATTTAAACCAGGAAGGTCGCACACCCCACAAAATCCTAGTGCTGCGGCACGTGTGTAAACGCTCTAATAGTTCCAAGAATTGATAAAGTATTCAGATATATGTTAGAGCAATCAAAAAATCCCATAGAAACCAAACTATTTGGTAAAGATCCTCCCAAGCCATTTCAAATATCCAATTACTTATTACACTTGAAAGAAAACTAACAAATCAAAACACTGAATAAATGAAATCGTACTACAAATACATAGTATTGTTTGCGGTATTCGCTGATCGCGGGGCGGGGCGGGGCGGGGCGCGGGCGGGGGGAATCTTCTCTATTGGCGGTGCTTTTAATTAAGGCAATTATAAAGATGGGCCGGCCCGCTGTTTGCGTAAAAATATAAACAAGTGGATGGAAATAGTGTTGCGCCACATGCGGATGATATATCGATAATTGTATAAAGTCGATACTTCTTCATATAACGAAAAATATAAATAAGACACAAACGATGATAAATGATACAGAACGAAAAACGAGCCCGAACATTGTGAGTTGAATCCGAAACGAATGTAAAATTAATGTAAAACTCTTTGTCAGAGAACGACGCTTTGTTTACATTTATTATTCATCGACATTGGACAAAGTACAGTTATTAAATTTTTATTAAAGTTGTATAAACTTCTCGAGGAGAATTGAGACTTTGTTCTTCTGTAACTTTGAAACTTGACATTTAACTGCATCGCATTTTTTAATTTCTGTTAACGTTAACACTATCGTGTGTTTTATGTTTGGAACTTGTAAAACTCAGACAGTGAATCTGACTGAATCAAGCCAGATTTAATGGTTAACGTTCTCATTCATATTATCAGGTTTCAATGATTTTGTGAACAGATTTGAATTAAACACAAAAAATTTAATAGCCATATACGCGTCTAGTACAAAACTGTGATAAGAAATACTTATCATATGTTAGATTATTAAATCTAAAACTTAAAATATTATTAATGTCAACCACATCTATTCATCATCATCTATCATTTATTAACCACATCTAAATTGGTTAAGTGATGCCACAAATATTTTAGCAAGCAACTGTAATCACACATCGACACTACACAGCCGATCTACATGTGCCCAACACTAGCCCCGTCCCGCGGGACTCCTTTGCAAATAATAACGGGAGTAATTGTCAACACGGCACGCACGAATATCGCGCCCGCTCCGTCATTACTCCGCGAGTCCCGGACTACAGACCCGGGCTCCGCGATTCCCGAGTTACCGAATACCGCCCCGGGCCTCCCGCGGGACCCGCGATCGGGACTCGGTATTGATAACTCATTCATATTAAAATCTCCGGGTTTTATATCTATTGTCTGCTTCCTTGATGGAATGGAAGGCAATCTCAGTTATTGAAAGAAATTGCTACACCGATTTCTTTCATCCATTCGGTTCTCTAAGAAATTTTGCCATGGAAATATACCTACAAAAATTAAGAAAATGGTTAGGTTAGGTTAGTTTCAGCGTTATAAAACTAGTTCAAAAATGAGTAAACAAAATTCATTCGTCAGTCAGTTTTCAGTGAGTGAAGTCTGGTCAAACACGAAACGGCCACTCGTGGTCTCGATTGCCCGAATTTAATCTTCATAAAGCGGCCAAAAGGCGCGGGGCTCCTTTTATTTTTTCGTGTTCTCGTCTTGCGCTGTTTGCCCAGCACTCTCCGTTATGAGTTCGCTTTGAATTATTGAACGTTTAAAATTCATATTTTATCAAATATCCACTCGCCACAGACGTCAGTGTTCCCAGACGTAATTGATTGCTAATGTGAAAAAATTGTCTAGATCGATGTGGACCCCTCTCACGTATTCTGTTTCTATTGGCATACCCTACATAAAATATCAGAAATATCTTGAGTACCTTCTACTCATTTTCTCTATAGGAATGCGCCTCAGATGACGATTGTTAATTCGTTTTGTGCGACGCTGTGGTTAACTGATTACACGGACGATTCAATACCGCCACCATCGACGGCATTTAGCGATAGGCTGGCTGGATATTACTGATTAGCTCCCAATAACTCCATCCAAATAAAGTTTAGGTAGGTAATCCACAATACGGTGCGGGACCCTAACCCGGTCTCCGAAGCTTGAATAATTCATATCGGCCGTGTTGATTCAGCGACCGACCGCGGCAAACCGAATATTTATTTCAATAACTCTGTCGTTTGTTAAGTCGATATTCCATTGAGATATTGAGTAGCGAGCTTGTAAAATTTACTCTTCTAGTATTGTTAGAAGACAGAAGATATTACATAATTTAATGGTATTTTAACATGTTTACATAACGCACGACAATAACAATTAATGTTTCATTCAACTTCGTTCAAGTCGTACTAGTCTTAACGGATTGACTGAATTAGTAACATAAATAACAATTATATTATTATAACTATTATTTGATAAATTAATCTTAATTTAAATGAACTATCAATACTTTTTCTCAGCCATAAGCGAAGAGTCAAGTTTTCTATCTTCAAAAACTAAGTTAACCTTTCAACTTACTAAGGCTTATTCCCCTCTATTGAGTTATCGGTACCGCCGGTAAGGCTGGGTAAGTGCATATTTGACATAAGCGTCGAGTATAGAGTAAAGGAGGACCATTTCTTTAAAGCAGGAAAGCTAAAAAGTGTCCGACGAAAGAAATTAAATAAAACTGGCCATAGTATCGCTATAGTTAGAAAAATTTGTGATATGAAGTTAACAATAAGAGATGGAGTGAAGATAGGAGTAAAGTGAGCTGAGTTTAGTTATTTAAATTTTTTTAACACTTTAGTAATTAATTTAGAAAACGGTGAAAATTCTAATTACTCGCTTGGTCGAAAATATTTTATTAATAAAATATTTTCGACCAAGACCTACAACCTACAGTAGCGCCACCCCCTATTTAACGCTTTTTTGCGTACACTTTTTCATGTATGGAGATAGAACTCCCTTACTCTAATCTCCATGGTAGCGAAGTACAATGTCAGTGCAATACAAGAGCGGCAGATGTCAGCTTCGTCTGTGTTTTATTTCAGCCACCACCCGACAGAGGTCGCGACTAAGCTCACCGCAAAAGTAGCTAGCGCCCTCTCTGTTCCTACATAATAAACAGGAAGGATAGAGCCCTTCCTGCTCACTATGCACGAACCTGTTACGAACTCATGAAACGAACCCTGACTACAAATAAAGATTTAGATATCCCGAAGCCCACGGTTCCGAAGTAAGTCTATCGACTTTTCATATTATTATGAATAAAATGAAAAATATTAAGTAACCCCCGAATTTTCAAGCAGTGAGCGAGTTGATGATGACTAATTAATATAGCTAAGAGCACTATCGATCATGTTGGCTTTCAAACAAAAAAAAACTAGATCAAAATCGATACATCCGTTTGGGAGTTACGACGCCACGGATAGACAGACAGACAGGCACGTCAAACGCTCCTGTTTTGCGTGGGGGGTTAATAAATGACTATTTTATTAACCCCCCAACTACTATAACTTGAGGTCGCCCTGTGGTGGTTCGCCCATAATAATTCCTATAATGTTTCAGTTGGAACTTTATAAGGATTCTTTTGCTTCTAAGGCTGGGAACGCCGTGGCGCTGAAAATTCAGAGCACTGCGAATGAGCATGTAAAAAGTCGGACCTGCGCCTGATCTCTCGCCAGTCGTGTCGGTTATCCGTCCCACTGGATTGTGAGAGTAAAGGAAGAGAGAGTGCTCTCGTGTATTGCGCAATAACTTTGGCACTATAAAATAACTCCTGCATAGTCTAGTTTCAATGAAACTGGCCATCGTCACCGAAACCGGTGTGGGGAGCTATTATAGTAGCTTGTGCAGTGTGCATTGTTTGTGTTGTGACCTGTGTTAGGATGGTAAATGGCGGTGGCGTGGGGTTCCTATAACACCTTCCCTATCACTTACTACTTACGTTTGAAGACCCTCACCCAAATCCCTACCTATTTTACAGGCTGGGGCTTCCCTATGAAGGAGAACCATCCTTCCCCACTGGTAACTCGGTAAGTAGGCAAGCACTGACCTGTTTGGGTGTGCGGGCGCGGCGGGCGGCGCGGTGGGCGCACCGTCCACCGCCATGCCCTCCTCCATAGACCCTTCCTTGTTATCCGCCACTCGCGCCGTACCTGCACCAAATATTCCAGCTATAATTTATTGTAAATGTATGTATTAGGTCGACCTTGTGAGGTCACAAAATAGCGGAAGATCAGCGCTGAGTATGCCTCAGTGAGCCAGCATTGCCGAGCTTGAACCAATTTGCAGCTGTTGACTAAATTTAGTTACCTACTTTAATATGCTTTTGTAATTTCTGTTATTTAAATTTTGATGTACTCATAGTTTTAGTACTTAACTGCAAATAAACTTTTATTTATTTATTTAAATACTAACGAGCAAGTTGCACGTACAACGAGCCGACCGATCGTCTGATGGTATGCCAGTACCGCCGACCAGAGTGCGTTGCCGGTCTTAAATCATTAAATATTACTGTCGACGCCTCCGTGGCCCAGTGGTTTAGAGCTTGGCTCTCGACTCGGAGGTCATAGATTCGACTGTTGAACAAAAATGTTGTTTTCAAGTCTGGTTAGGACAATGCAGGCTGATCACCTGATTTTGTTGCGACCATAGATGTATATTAAGGTGTCCAAAAATCAATTACGGATACTTCAGGCACATGATCCACTGCTTATGTAAAGACGTTTGGGCAGAAAAATAATTGTCATACTCAAACTAAAAAATCATCTCATGTATGGGCGACTCTCCGCAAAACGCAAACTCGCCCATATAACGAAAAAATTTTTTTTTCGAGTATGACTTATGACAATTTATTTTCTGCTTAAACGTCTTTACATAAGCAGTAGATCATATGCCCGAAGTAACCGTAGTCGATTTTACCAAACCTTATATAATATAGACGAGGCATCTCATGGCAAAAACTATCCCCAATTAAATGGCCCCACTTTAATGGTTGTTTAGAGCCATTTTGACATTTGAGGTATGGTGAAATCAAGATGGCGTAACTTTTACTTGTATGAAGGTTTGTTCGTTCAAATGTACGTCATAGCCTATCTTTAGTTAATAGTTTTGAAACCTTTGGTTTGGGACACTGAATGGGCGTATAAAAAGTCGGCCTAGCGCCTGTTTTCGCGCCAGTCGTATCGGTAATCCATCCCACTGGGTTATGAGGTCAAAGGAAGAGTGCTCTCGTCTACGCACACACTTGGGCGCTATAAAATAACTCCTACGTAAACCTAGTCACCGCTAGCGAAATCGGTGTGGGAGCTATTATTATTATTGTTGTTGTTATTACCAGATATTTTTATTACAATGTTAATAATGAAATAATGATCCTTGTAAGAATAGGCTACTTGACTTGACTCATTTTTTTTCCAAATTATGCTAATATATCAATATTGATTTTTTTTATTTCATAATTTCGCTATATTGCGTTTTCCTTTGAAATTTAATTTCATACATGGAATGAGTTTTTCCTTTAGTACTTACGCTAAGGAAAACGCAATATAGCGAAATTATGAAATAAAAAAAATCAATATGGATATATTAGCATAATTTGGAAAAAAATATTATTTGAAGTGACGAAAACGCTATTATCTGTGCATTGTGCGATCGGTCATGATGTTACGTCATAATAATAGTAAACAAATAAAAGTCAAATACTCCATAATGCATTGAGCTGACAAGTGATTGTTTACTATTAGTCAGAGCACAGGTTATCCTTCGACAAACATGGCGGGAGGCGTTTTCAACTGTTTTTAAAAACAGTTTATTTAATTAAAGTTTTGTCGGTTTTTATGGTTTTAAAATATTCTCTTATTTTTTTGTCGTAACGGAACAATTATTATTATTCGTTTAGAATAATTCATTAAATTTTTATTTCATATTTAAAGGTCAATTACGCACATATTCCTCCAGAGATAAAAATATTTTCGTCTTACGAATGTTGCTTTGCTGCACTTAAACTGTGCGCTAGTAGGAATAATATGCTGGGGGCATACCCTGACTCCGCTGCAGTCTCGTGGTGACCCCGGGCGGCAGCTCGGGCTCCGGCGCGGGGCGCGGCCGCGCGTGCCTCCGTGGCCGGGGCTTCCGGAGCAACTGTTTGTAGTTCTCCGCCTTCTTGGATAGGTAGTAAAATCTGTTGAAAAGAGAAAGGTCAGCTATTACAACTCAGTATGGATTAAGTAATACCTTCATATTTGTGGCCATAATTATTAGCCTCATCATCAGGTTCCCAAGTAAGCTCTTGGCTAACGTAATATGATAAAAACGCGGTTTGCATGGTTCATTGTGGTAGAGCCATGCTTCGGCACGAATGGGCCGGCTCGACCGGAGAAATACCACAGGCTCACAGAAAACCGACGTGAAACAGCGTTTGCGCTGTGTTTCGCCGAGTGAGTGAGTTTACCGGAGGCCCAATCCCCTACCCTATTCCCTTCCCTACCCTCCCCTATTACCCTATTCCCTCTTAAAAGGCCGGCAACGCACTTGCAGCTCTTCTGATGCTGCGAGTGTCCATGGGCGACGGAAGTTGCTTTCCATCAGGTGACCTGTTTGCTCGTTTGCCCCCTTATTTCATAAAAAAAAAAAAAAAAAACCAACCGTGTTTTCTTTACAGTCCACTTCGGTTTTTGATATTGTTGGGCGGATTGTATAACGTTTTGCAAAATCTATACAGAATACAGAATCTCTACAGAAATATCTGACACATGATTTACCGTTTTGAAAGAAACGTATTTAATTGTGAAATTTGAAAAAAAAAATACTATAAACTAAAATTACATTGCACTCCCTTCGACACTCAGAAGGTTTACAGCTGATGGTATAAAGCTTAACAGCTGATTTCGAAACATTTTTAAAATCAATGATATAAGTTATTTAATAAAAGTACCTAGAATCTTACAAAATATTCAATTATGGTATTTTATGATTTAGACCGTATATAGTTTAGACCGCGACCAGCAGACCAGCCAATCAGAACCTGATTGGCTGGTCTGCTGGTCTGGCTACGCTCACCGGTCGCGCGCGCGGGTCGCGGGGACTGTTTAGTGCTCCATATACATTCATACTAAGCAGTGGCTCCGCGACCCTACTTCGGTCTCGGGTCGCGGTTTCGCGTCTCGCATCGCGTGCAGAAGAAGGCTACCTTAATTTGTCTGTATCGTGTCGTGTCGTTATTTAAATTAGCTATAGTATACGCGGCAGGAAGGAGGCAATCTGGCCGAAGTTCTTGGGGTGCCGGAGGTACTTCTCGCGGAACAGTTCCCGCTCGGCACGCGTCCACAATCGTTGTGTACTCACCGCACGCAGTCCCTGACGCTCTTGCGCGGCAGGAAGGAGGCGATCTGGCCGAAGTTCTTGGGGTGCTGCAGGTACTTCTCCCGGAACAGCTCCCGCTCGGCGCGCGTCCACACGTTCCGCATCGCCAGCCCCTTGTGCTCGCCCTCCATGTCCATGCAGCGCTCTGTGGGGACAGAGAAACGTTACAAAGTTAAATTCTACTTACTATAATAAAACAACAGACAGAAAATAATATTGTTATACAACAGACCGAACGGACCATCTTACCGTTTTGAAGTACGAAATAATGGACTTTGATGCAGCTAAACTGATTCAACATGAAGGTTAAACATGACCTTGGTTTAATTTAACAGACTGATTTAAATAGATGATACCTATGCATAGAAGTAGAGACACACACACTAACAAGAGTATAGTCTCACTAGGACTGTCTCCTAAAGTGTAAATAGTGTCTAGTTGCGTGGGGTTCCTATATAACTCTATTCCTATCGGCTTCACTTACCACTTACCTTTCGAAGACCCTCATGAGCACTCATCCAAATCTTTACATAATATACAGGCTAGGGCTTCCCTATGAAGGAGAAGGAGCCAGCCTTTGCCACTGCTAGGTATGTTAGGGACACTTTGTTGCAAGAGAGTAATTTCTAATTGGTTAATTTTATGACACTCGACTGACTTTTGGCAATAAAATTTTGTTATAGTATAACATTTTTATGTTATACTATAACAAAATGATGTCATGAGATACTCATCCCAACTTACCTGTCCGGTAGTTGTGGTATAGTATACGGGTACGCGACCCCGGCTTCCCTAGCTATTACTGTCCTATCCCTTCCCCTTCTGGGCGGTAATATCCTACATTTCCTATTTCCCACTCTAACTTACCAATGTTCCTTTCCACACCACCTATCCTTCCCTTTCCCTATCCGCCAATCCATGGGAATGCAATGGATAATCATAAAAATAATTAATTATCCACAATGGCGGCGATGTGGTTCGCCACCCATCACGTCTCGTTCTCGCGGAGGCGAAAAATAGCCCATGGAGAGCCGCTTGGCTACGTTGAATGTAAGAGAAGGAATGGATGGTAAGAATGAAAGTGGACGAAGCGAATCAAGTGTGTAAGGATCGTAGCAAGCGGAAAAGAAGTGGTCTCTGCCTACCCCTATGGGAAAGAGGCGGTATCTGCCTACCCCTACGGGAAAGAGGCGTGAATATATGTATGTATGTATGTAACATTTTTAACATTAGTATGTAAGTTTTTTGTGTCTGCCTCTCTGCGTGTATGTGTGTGGTATCGGAAACTGACGTGATCAAGAGTATTACCTATAATAATTAATCACTATCAGCTCGCATACTGCGTAAAAATGATGAGTCTGGGGTAACTAATTTTTTTTTTTGTATAATACTTGTATGTGTAGGTACTGACTGTTGGTATCGAGCAGCGCGGGGCGCGGCGCGGTGGGCTGTCGCAGCAGCGGCGGCACCACCGTCAGCGACCGCATCTTCTTGTCCTCGTGCTCCTGCTCGTGTAGACCATCGGCTATCTCCTCTAGCTCCGCCTCTGACTTCACTCGCGCCCCCAGCCGGTGAAACCGTTCTCGCTCCTCGCGCGCCTTTCGCAGCTCCGGGAACACCTGCACATTAGCAACGAATGGTGAGAATGAGATAACAGTATTTTGTCCATTATTACAACATATATTCTGATAAGATCAAATTAAAACTAAACGTAAGCATTTAGATTAAATTTGACCAAATTAATCTATAATATAAAAGTATTTTTATTGCACGGTGAATGTGTGACATTTTTATCTTTTTGTAATAACTTCCCACACCGATATCGGTGACGGTGGCGCAGCACACAAGAGCACTCCCTCTTCCTTTATTCTCGTAACCTTTTCGACGTTTCATCGACTGACGAGAGATCAGGCGCAGGTCCGACTTTTTAGATGCCCATCCGACGCATGAAATCTTTTGTATGCAAATGCTACAAAAACATGTCTTCTTTTTTCAATAAACGTATTATTAAAAGGCTTTTTATTAACATACAAACCATTGGATGGACAGATAGTCAGGTACACTTGAATATTGTAAGCTATGCAATAGTTTATATCTAAAGACAGAGGAACAAATTATAAACCTTCCCCTTGAGGAAGGTTTATAATAGTAGTTTGTAAAGTAGTTTTTGGGTGAAAGAGTAACTAACATACATCCATCCAGCCATCCATCCAGCCATCCATCTATCCTCACAAACTATCATATTTATAATAGTAGTAGGAATGATTAGAGCATAACGATGTTTGCTGGGTTAGCTAGTAATAGTGAGTATGTATTTAATATTACCTTCTCAAAGAATTCTCTATTTCTCGCGTCTTTCGCTTTTCTCTTCTGTCCCTGTTCTATCCTCTCCACCCGCCTTATCCACTCCGACGCGCGTCTGCTGTACGCCTCCGCTAGGGCATCCTCGCGCTGAAATCACAAGCAAAGTTTTTTGAAATAGTAACAACTAGTAAGCATACGGATTTATTGATAGTAAGTGATTGCAAATGACCATCAATCAGCCAAAAGCGTTACTAATCTTTTAAAGATTCCGCTTCCAGATTTAAGACTTGAAAGGATCTCTGGTACCCTAAATCATTCAGCGACATAATGGAAGCGTTATTTCACTTCAGTAGCCCAAGCGGGAACAATAGACAATCAATTCCTGCTTGAGCTACACTTTTCGTAACGTTATTGAATGTCAGTTGTATAGATAGGCCCTGTCATAATTTCCATACAATTCTCTGTCGATAACACAACGTTACGAATATGTACTTGTCGTTTGTCCCACAGTTTAGAAAACTGAAGTAACATAATGCAAAGGCTCACTATTCCACTCTGGGCGAGCCGGTGTCGTGTCAACAATATTATTTTTATGATACTGGGAGCAAACGGATTGCCTGATTAAAAACGATCATCGTTTATTACACGCGCAACGCCAGAGAAGGCACGAGTAAGTTGTTTTCAAACAATATTTACCTTTTCAGCCTCCAACTTCAGCTTCTTGAGATGTTCACCCAGCCGCTTGCGGAAGAGGCGGTGCTTCATTATGTTCTCGTGGTATCCCGGCGTGTCTTGCGGCTGGTTGTACAGTGGGTACTGTACTGTCGGCCCGAGGTGCGACAGGGCCGCGTGCGCCTGGCTCGCCTGCGGACAGATAGTGGTATAGGTGGTTAATTACATTATACTATGTACAAATACATAGCTGAATACAGACATACATGACAGCTGGACAGCCATTCGGACCTAAGAAAATGAGTATGAGGAAGTATAACTATTCGTTAAAACAATTACAGAAAGTTTTGGCAAAAAAAAATGATATTCGAAAAAAACACTACGGCACTAAAAAGGTCATTGGCCAAACACTATCACACAGCTGAATTAGGATAGTCCATCGTCCATATGGATAAAAAGACAGTAACTTTTCTGCTGCAAGGACTGAGACTGCACGACCCAATGGCATTAGCGATTTTCGTTAGTAAACCTAATGGCCCATAAACAACATGACTGTGAACAACATCAAGGTTACTACCTTCTTCCTGTTGTCCGCGTATATACACTGCGCGAGGCTGCGGTGGCGGGGCGGCGCCTCCTCGGGCACCTCGGTCTGCGCGGGCTTGGAGGCCGACTGCTCCAGCTCCGCCTGTTTCTTCTTCAGCTTGGACAGGGTGGTCTCTGACAGCGCCATCTCGCGGTCCACCTGAAATGTTTACATTGCACTGTTATAATAATATAGTCATAAATCATAATTTAAATATTCAAACTCAAAACTCAAACTCAAAATTTTTATTTCCATGTAGGTTATAATATAACACTTATAGAATTGTCCTACATGATGCCTACCACCGGTTCGGAAACTAGCCCGGCGAGAAGAACCGGCGTAAGAAACTCGCACGGGGCCACCTTTTAGCAAAAAGATGGGAAAATTGTTCTTTTCAAAAAATATTTTACAATGTTGTAACTTAATCTATATAACATTAGTCATAAGTACATAGAACATCCTTAAGTACATAAAAGCAGCCTTGCATGGGGCCATCTTATTCCCAAGGTGTGCAATCGTTAGTGAAATCACTGACTTTATAATAAGCTTTAGCACACAAACGTTCTTTAACAGCTTTTTTAAATTTATTAATGGAAAGATTTTGAACGTTTTCTGGGATTCTATTGTAAAGGCGTATACATTGACCTTTAAAAGATTTACTTACTTTACTAAGTCTGATCACTGGTATTTCTAACTTGTTCCTATTTCTAGTATTCCTACAATGTGTCACTTTTCTTTTTAAAATTCGTTAAATTCTTTCTGACATACAACACATTGTCCAAAATGTATTGAGAAGCAACGGTCAGAATACCTATTTCTTTAAATTTTTCTCTCAGAGATTCAAAACATGACATCTTATAAATAGAACGTATAGCTCGCTTCTGTAGCACAAATATTGTATTAATGTCCGCAGCATTTCCCCAAAGTAGAATGCCATATGACATTATACTATGAAAATAACTAAAATAAACTAGCCGCGCTGTATCCTCATCGGTAATTTCTCTAATTTTTTTGACTGCATATGCTGCAGAACTGAGCTTATCTGCCAGATTTGCAATATGGGGACCCCACTGTAATTTACAATCTAGTGTTATTCCTAGAAATACAGTGGTGTCCACTAAGTTCATTTTCTCATCATTTAATAGTATATTGGTTTGTGCCTGCCTAACATTTGGGAGGCTAAACTTTAAACATTTCGTTTTATTTGAATTTAAAAGTAAATTATTAACATTAAACCAATGTACCATTTTTGAGAGAGCACTATTTACCTCGTCATAATTTGACTGTCGTCGCTTCACATTAAAAATTAGTGAAGTGTCATCGGCAAAGAGTACTATCTCATGCTTATCTTTAACTAGATAAGGAAGGTCATTTATATAGATGAGAAAAAGAAACGGGCCTAAAATTGACCCTTGTGGCACACCTAATTCTATTTTGGTCCCAGTAGACCTTGTAGAATTAACTTCTACTCTCTGCGTTCTATTTTTAAGATAAGAATCTAAAAGTTTAAGTGCCGTGTCCCTTATACCATAATGGTATAATTTTTTGACCAACGTAGCATGCTCGACACAGTCGAAAGCCTTGGATAGATCACAAAAGACACCAAGTGCATCATGCGATCCCTCCCATGCCCCAAATATGCTGCATAGAAGACTGATGCCTGCGTCTGTTGTGGACCGACCTTTAGTAAACCCGAATTGGTTACTATGTAATAAATTATTTATGTTAAAGTGGGCTAGCAATTGATTTAAGATTATTTTCTCGAAAATTTTACTGAAAGTCGGTAGTATAGATATTGGTCTATAATTTGCTGGGTCAGACTTATTCCCAGCCTTAAAAAGAGGCATCACCTTGCTATGCTTCATTAGGTCAGGGAACACACCATTCTTTATACAATAGGGAATATGCACGTATTTTTTTTATTTATTTATATAAATATATCTTGTTTAGTAAACCGTATGGTAAAATCAGTTTTTTGATATCATTAAAAATAATGAAGATATGAACGTTTAAAGTGGTCTATTAGACAGAGAGATCCGACGTGTATCGTGACGTCACATAACACGACTTTCATAGAAAGTTCATACTAAATTTCGTTTTGCTAGAAAGAGATAGATTACAAACTTTGACCGCTCATATCTTGCTCATTTATCAACAGATATTGAAAATTTTCTCGCCATTTTCTTTATTTTTCTGTCTAGTAACATATTATTATATTTTAAGCTATTTTTATATTTTATGCATATTCCCTATTATTGAAAACTAAGGCTAGATAGGGGGCAATGATGTCAATTATTGATTTTATAACTTTTATAGACATACCCCAGAGATCGGTAGTATTTTTAATATTGAGTAATTTAAAGGTTTTAATAATATCTCTGGAGTCAATTTCTTTAAAATTAAAATTGACATCACATTCCTTGACATTTTCTCTGAGTATTTTTTCAGCAACTGCAGGTGAAGAATTTAAATTTTTTGTAGTTGAGACCGGAATGTCAGCAAAAAATTTTTCGAAGATTGTCGCAACCTCTAGGTCAGAATTTACCTTTTTATTATTAATACAAAGTTCAAATTTAGAGTTACGACTGCCTTTACCTCTTCCAGTCTCATCTGCAATTATCTTCCAAGTGGTTTTCACTTTATTTTTAGCGTTCATTATTTTTTCTTTTATGTGAAGTGCCTTCGCTGCTTGACATACTTTTTTAAACATTTTTGAATATTGCTTGACATACAGTTTAAAAGATTCACTCCTATTAAATGTTTTTTCGTTATACAAATCATATAATCGCTGTTTACTTATTATAACTCCTGCAGTTGCCCAGGTTTTAAAATTACTTTTTCTATTATTTAAATTGACCGTTTTAGAAGTAAATACAGAGTTATACTGGGTTCTTATTATTTTAAATAGTTTATGAAACGCTTCATCTGAGCTATTAAACCCATCTAACTGTTGAATATTTGAAACTAATTTACCTCTAAATTTCTCAATACGTTTTGTATTCACAGGAATATAAACAAGCTTTTCTTGAGGTTTATTTTCACAACTAATATTAAATGAAGCAAATTGTCCACAGTGATCAGAGCTAAGCGCATTAATTATTTCTTTTTTATAAGGAGTAATATTAGTGAAAATATTATCAATACAAGTAGCTGCTGTATCACATATTCTTGTCGGTTCTAAAAATAAATTACTGAGGTTATACGATTTTAACAATGATGTGAATCTAACAGTGGTGGAGTTTGAGTCTAATAAATTAATGTTGAAATCACCACATACAATAATCTTCTTGTTAGATGCACATATTTTTGTCAACATTTCTTCCATAATTTGTTCAAAGGAATCGTATAAACCTGATGGAGGCCTGTATACGCTTACAATAATAAGATGGCTCAACTCAATACAGGCTACCTCAATTATTCGTTCAGTAGAGAGTCTTATAATATCTTTACGTTCTTTAAATTTATTTTTTTTATTAATTAATATTAAAGAACCACCTCTAATGGCATTCTCTCGACTGAACGAACTAGCTACCTGGTGACCACAAAAGTTAAATATTAATTCATGTTTTCTAAACCAATGTTCTGATATACACATAATATCAATGTTATATTCATTAACAAACAACTCAATTTCTAATTCTTTACCTACCATTCCTTGCAAATTTTGGTGCACCAGGTTTACATTGAAATTACATTTTTTGTTAACATTTTTGGTAGGTAAGATAGGTAATACATTTAAATAATTTATATTATTGATTATCACATTGCTAGAGTGAGCCTCTGTTGTCTTAGAAACTAATTTAAATTATTTGGAACATATTCCAAGCTGCTGACTGTAAAGTTGTCAGAATAATGACTCTGCTCAATAAAAGCAGTGGTCGGTTTAGCCAATTCTTTGGCTTGTCTTAAAACTAAAAAATGAAATAGCCATCTAGCTATGCGTCTAGTAAAAAACTGTGATAAGAAATACTTATCACATGTTAGATTATTAAATCTAAAACTTATAATATTATTAATGTCAACCACATCTATATGTGGTTGAGTGTTACTTAAAACTATACAATTTTGGTTTGTAGCACTACACAGTAGGCTGTTCAACTTAAATCTAATATAATTTTCGTTACTCTCGTGTGGCAGTTTTTTTATATAAGGAAAGGTAAACAATATAAGTTTAGTAACATTTTCTTTGTTACTCAAAATATCAATATAATCTGTCATCTGTTTTTTGTTTATCTTTCCTCTTCTCCCGACTAATATAACTAAAGTTGTGTTAGGGCAATAAGTAGCATTAACTGCCCGGCTAACTATTTGTTCATAATCATATAATCATATAATTAAATATAAAATAATAATAAGATCCCATAAAAGTGATTAAGCCTATTGATCAACAAACATTTCCGTCTTTTCTTTCTTTTAAACTAATGACCTGATACCGTGGTATTAACTCATAGACAAACCTGAGCTTTACTCAGGTTTTGCGAGAGGTAATCCCCGAACCTAGATTGACCTTTTTGAAAGAGGCTAAAATTATCACAATCCCAACGTCACACGTCACAGAACTAACATGTGGCAATGTGATCTGGGTCGGTTATGAGTACAAACTTAACAGAATAGTCAGGTCAAGATACCTTGGAGATCTGTTGCAGCAGCTCGTCCTTGGTGGTGCGGAAGTTCTGGTCCTCGACGGTGGTGTCGGACGGCGGGTTCGGCGACAGCACCTCCACGCTGCCGCTGTACGAGTTCATCACGTTTTCCTGGAAAATGAATATGGAGCTGTTATGGATATTATGGCTTTTGTTGCAAGTTATAACTTATAATGTATTAAAATTTAAACCCTTAAAGGTATTCTCAGAACTCATTAGTCCATCTCATAATTTAATTAAAATTCAAAAGATTGAGATGACTTGTACAATAAAGATAAAAAAGTGCCTATACTACCCTTGCTACCCTTAACTTGGCTAAATTCAGCAGCTTAAGCACTCTCTACACCATAAATTAGTATTTTTATGTGAAAATATTGTCATTTTTATTTTTGCCAAACCAATATTAAGTACATTGGTTTGGCATTTGTTTGGTTTTCATATTTTTACTCGTATGAAGATCGACAGATACACACAGTAAATGACTTAAATCGTGCACAAATAGCTGGCGTGAGGTCCACTCCATAGTGGCTACGCCAGTTATGGGTATTGATTTATTGAATAGGCATTATTGGGCAATGAGTGCGCCAGCGGAGGTCAATCTATTATGCTGTCATGTACAGCTGACTGTCCTAGTCTATTGGGTCAGAATACGAACAGTTGAGTTAGTTTTAAAATGTTAAATTAAAAAAAATGTATGTTAAACACATACTCATTTATAGCTAACCTTGAGGTTTAAGTTGTAATATTTAGAAAAAAATAATATGGTTAAAAATACACAAGTAATAAGTAATGTAATCGGAGTTCAAGGTTATAAACAAGTCATAACGACCTGACGACCTCTGTGGCTCAGTTGGTTGAGCATGTTGGTGCTTACGCCGGGGGTCGCGGGTTTGAATCCCGCCGAAGGAACAAAAAGTTTTTCGGTGTTCCTGGGTCATGGATGTGTATTAAATATGTGTATAATATAATAAAAATCTTAAATATGTGTATAGTATAAAAGTATTAAATATATTTCCGTTGTCTGGTACCCGTAACACAAGTTCTTCGGATACTTAGCACGGGGCCAGATTGACGTGGTGTGAAGCGTCCATAGATATTATTATTATATATTATATTATTATATAACAATTATGAGTATAGATGACCTTAGGGTTTACCCCGGAAATACTACAGTAGTTGAAGCCTTCATGGTCTAGAAGTTATTACATTTACAATTGTTTACTAGCTAGTAGCTTGCTATAAAGCATATTGGCATCTCAATACCTACAACCTTTTGATTTTTAAACCCTTACCGTACGATAAGACCACCAGTACTTTCACTCACGCACCATCAACGCAAGCGTTATTTTTATGTATATAGAACATTGGCATCTTTCTGATCAAGCATCGGGAGAGAGAGCCATACCAGGGCCATAACACCAACGGTTAGAGAAATGAAAATAGGTATTTGTAAAATCTATTGCTGTCCCTCAGTGTCGCGATCAATGTGTGCGTGTGCGATAGAGACAACTGCAACTTGAACTGAAAATACCTATTAAAATCAACGATTCGTAGTCCCCTGATTCCTTCTCCAAAACTTAACCGATTGAAGTACTTTTTTCATTAAAAAAAAACTGTGTTCCTATGTTTTCATTTTTTTTATATAATTTAGTCAAATTTGTTTTCTGGATGTTTTAACACAGCAAAAAATCTGGCTATTTTTTTTTTTAGTTTTTGAACGTCCATATCTCTTTTAAATATTAATTTATGAAAAAAAGGAAAACATGGGGACATGCTAATAAATAGTATCCATAGATATTCAGGAAAAATATTTTAACTCTACCGGCATTATCCAGGGAGGTAACAGGGGACTACGTTTGTATGTTTTTCAATACATTTCGTGGCCCTGGTGTTTCCTCTTAACCCGGTCGGTACTGGACACTCACCCTAGTGTCCACCCGCAGCTGCTGCTGCTGCGGCGGTCGCTCGGCTGCGAGGCGGATCTTCTTGAAGGGCGGCGGATCTGCTGGAGGGGGGTGATGCACGGGCGGCGCGGGCGGCGGCAGGTACGAGCCCAGCAGCGACATGCGCGCCCCGCCCGCGCCCACCGCCCGCCCATAGCTGTCCCTGGAAACACGAAAGGAGGAGATTAGCAACTTTGTTATGAGCAGACAAAGATGGTGAAAACAAATAAAAATTCGATATAGTACGTCATGTAGCCAAGCCTATTCGTAAAAAGGGGTCGGAAGTGCCCATTAAACAATACAAGGATACCACATAGGTGTAGGCAGAGCGTGTGAACACGCTCTTTAGAGTTAGATTTCAGGTGTAGGTTTTAAGTTGTTATAAAATTGAGTATAAGTATAATATCCTTTTCACTCCCGTTACCCGTAGTCTGGCTTCATTGGACAATAGACTGTTATTGTGGTAAGTTAAAACCAGATGATCGATTACTAAATGTAACGCGATCTCGTTGTGTAGACGTTTACTTTTTACAGTTTAATACAAACTATCATATTATAAACCAGTATTTACATGTTATAACATAATATCTACTCCGTTGTCAATTGTCATGTCACACTAGAGCAGGAATTCCTAGCCATTGGGGCGCGCCTGGCGCCATTTCAGGGGGGCGTAGAGTTTTAAGGGGGGCAGAATGCGAACGTGATTTTATCGCAAATATTAATCAACAGCTCGTCAGTCGGTATTAAACAAGTTTCGATAAGTTGTAATATTTACGAGTATTTATTATCATACAAAAATATATTTGTATAATTGTATGGAAGTATCGTAAATTAATATCGATAAAAATGCTTTTTTTTTTGCAATAAAATACCATAGGGGCATGAAAATATTATTTATAATCCGGCAAGGGCTCCGTGCAAAAAAGTTTGGGAAACCCAGCTCTAAAGTCTAAAGCAATAAAAGCAGCCTCGGAGCGTATTGTTTTATTTTAATTACAAAACCTCGCTAGCCGCCATCTTGTAATTGCTAGTTGCTACTACCCGGCACTACGATACGTTCAGAGTCATTTTACTTCTGACAGGCCTTTATGCTAACGACATAAGCATCACTCTCCTAGAAACTCCGGGGTAAAACAACTCAGAACGGGCCGGAGGTTGTTACACGAAACAGCTCGAGGTATAGACATGATGGGACATGATGGGAGATCAGCTGACGTTTCAATTCGCGGAACAGCGAACAGCTCAGCCTATTATAGATACGGATATTCGAATATCCTTAAACGTAGGTAAACAATTTCGAGGAAACAGGATAAATTAAATTGAGAACTGCAAGTTGGTAAATCAGAAATCAGAATAAACTCTGCAGAGCCTTACGTTGAAACTTGAAACTTACAAGCCCCATACACAAAAAAATCGCGATCTTAGAATTTACAAGCAAATAAAGCCGCCACTCGCACAATAAAAGAGGGGCGAGTGCCCCCCATGGAAGTATGTGCCCATGACTATCCCGAGCCTCCCAAGTCCCAACCCTCGATACTTCCGCTTGCCAAGCTGCTCGCCTAGAGTGTACTGGCGCCATTAGATCAAAGTGGAAACGAACGAGTTTAATTAATTGAAATCAATTAATAAAAGTCATAAATTATTACAATTGATACAGTTGATATTTTGATAGTATCTTGTTCCGCTATCTCAACAAAAATATTATAGCTAATACATATTACATGTATGTCAAATATAAATTATTTTCTCCTCGCAATTCGCATATTATATAACTCCGTGGTCTAGTGGTTAGAGCATTGGCTCTCGACTCGGAGGTCGTGGGTTCGATTCCCGCATTGGAACAACAAAAAATGTTGTTTCCAAGTTTGGTTAGGACAATGCAGGCTGATCACCTGATTGTCTGACAAGAAAGATGATCCATGCGTCGGATGGGCATGTAAAACGTCGGACCTGCGCCTGATCTCTCGTTAGTCGTGTCGGTTATCCATCCCACTGGATTACGAGAGTAAAGGAAGAGAGAGTGCTCTTGTATACTGCGCACACACTTGGGCACTATACAATTCCTACGTAACTGGCCTGGTTTGAATAAAACAGGCCACCGCCACTGAGATCGGTGTGGGGAGTTATTATTATATTATTATTATTATATAACGATGGAAAACGAATTTTAATGTCACTATTACCCTACTACTAGGTACTGTTATTTTTATTTTGACAATAAATTATTTTATAATTTGTAAGGATCAAACTGCAAAACATTAATTTTCCCGACTGTACGATTTGCGATCCTCTACTCCCCCATGTGCTAGTGATGTGACACATTGAGCGGTGGGGCCGGGGTCAGTGACCGGCGCGCAGTAATCTGATAACAGCTGCTGTTATCTGCCACTGCCCATTAAAGCGAGAACCGCGCTAAAATCGATGCAAGTTCGTTCAAATCGACGATCGCCCGAAGTCCGAACACGATGCAGAAAATCAATACGCCCACACTCCAACGGCCAGAATATCATATTACCGCACTGGTCGATAAAAACTTTAATACCCCGTATAACGTATTACGTAGGTATAAGAGCGTTTCTTTCGGATATCGCGATATGTAATAACCAAGACATATTACGTTAAAACATTACCCCCCCCCCCGGTCCCCTTCTCATGTCACACTTTACATGTCTATGTAAACATTCTGTATAACGATGAACATTCTAAACACAGGCAAGTAAAATGAGCTGAGTTAAGATAAATATTAAGAGCATATAAAAATACTAGCTTTTCCCCGCGACTTCGTCCGCGTGGAATAGTTACTTTGGGATATCGCTAAAATTTACCCGCGACTTCATTTACGTAGAAGAAGCGCTTCCACCTCACGACTGCCCGCCCGCTCCGCGCGCCTTACTATAGCGCGCATGATTATTTTATTACTGCGATATCTTCTAAAATACTCATTGAAATCAAATGATGTAAACGGCAAATTTCTTCTAGATTAAATGCTTGTAATGAATAACGTATTTACTTGGATAAGGATTAATATAATCTTTATGAAAACACCTTCACAAATAATGCTTACTTTTAGAACAAATTTGGTAAGTATAAAAAGGTTATAGTGAGCCAACCTTAAAAGATAGACATATACTGTCGCGGACTTTTTTTTAGAACTTTTAAAGGGGAACAATTCTGCCATACATCATTTTAGCGAAACTTTAACCGTTTCCGCAGCGTACGTAGCGAAAGCTCTCAAAAGGAAAAAAAGACCCCCGATTTTGTAACATTCTTGATTGGTACTCCGCTCGTATTGAGTTTAGCATGATGCTATATAGCCTAAAGCCTTCCTCGATAAGTGGACTATCCAACACAAAAAGAATTTTTCAATTCGTACCAGTAGTTCCTGAGATTAGCGCGTTCAAACAAACAAACAAACAAACTCTTCAGCTTTATAATATTAGTATAGATAAACAAAAAAATTATATGTTATATTATGAGATATTTATAAAAATTAAAATATATTTTAGAACACAAAGTAAAATGGGTTGTGATAAATAAAAAAATTAAACCACCCCGTATATAATATAAACCCAAAGTAAAGTGGGCTAAGTTGAGAGAAAAATTAAAACATCGGCGATATATTGACGTTTAGCGCCGGCCGCCTCCGCGCGGGAAGGCCAAGGTTGCCACGCGGGGGGCGGGCGGCGGCGGCCGCGGGGCGGGGGGGACCACCGTTCGCTCTCGCTGTTTGTTTTTTATCATTCAGAGTGCGTCCCGAACACGTGGTTGCCAACGTGGCGCGCTATATTCGTATATTACTCGTGTATAAATCCGTCCTGGCGCTAGCGACGGCGTACTTAATTATTTTTATATGTGACTCACGATTCTTACGAACTTACGTTTAAATCTCGCTAGTATCTCGTAATATCTCGGTGATTTAATAAAAATATCGATTGGTACCAAGTGTAAACATGTATAAATAATACCCAAATAAACATAATATTATTGATAAAAATTAGTCAATCTAAAAATAGAGTACACGCGTTTGGCGTAGTAATGGCGTCGATAGCGTTCAATGGCTCCGACCTACAATGTTGTCAACTGCGTCGCCGAGTTTCTCGCGAGCTCGCGATAGTTGCGCTACTTCGTAATAGGAATTTATAGTACATACAATTTTTTTTTCGCTAATTTAAAAATCAATGCAATAAATTAATTATTACAGTCCAGTAAAATAGAGATTTCATCTAGGAATGTAATTGAAAAAGCTGAATTTTCGAACAAACATTCATTTTACCATTACAAATGTTGTCTCAAAAGTCATAAACGCCAACGTTTAAGATACTTTAGATATTCAAGGTCAAAGGTGCAAAATTCAAGTTTGTCAAAAAATTAAGCTTATTTCGTTTGAATCCTAGGATTCAAAGTCCTAGGACTTTCGTGTATCTTGAATAAGATGAATGCACTAATCAAGACTAGATTCGGCTAAGATGTTTTGCCAAGTTGTAAACGACACAAGATAACTACACCAGCATTAATTAATTATATTGATAATTATTTTACATTATAATTTATATTATTTTTATGTATAAGTTGCTTAATTTTCACGTATTGTAAACTAATGTTATAGCATGAAATCGCCAAAAATATGTTCATAATTCATGTAATGATACACTTAAAAAACACAAAGTATTTACATAAGTAATTTTGTCTACATAGACGACTTGTTAAAAGTTTTAATCAAAGGATTCAATAAAACTTGAACCAAAGTTTTAAAACTTAACTTTAAACAATAGGCTTATTTTCTGCAAGACTAGTCACTCACATTGAATACACAAAAGTTATTTGTATATTTTTTTCCGCTGGTGCCAACTGCCAACCGCTTGTGCGAAGCAGACCGACAAAAAATATTGTTGACGTGTTTAAATGAGTGGACAGATTTAGTGATCACAAAATTATACAAATTCGGGAACAACAAAACGGGAAAAATTCCACAAAGCAACTAATCGGAGACGCAACATATACATTATATTATGTATTCACAAACAAAAACAAGCTCATAAAAAACCGAAAATCCCATAAAAGAGAAAAATATAGCTCTGAAAGTAATTTCTGTATGTTTTAGCTTGGATTTGTACGTGATTCTTGTAGGAATATGAGATTTATATCTTGCTAAATAAAATATTTGTATATTATATTATTTGTAGGAAGCGACTGCGATGACTTTATATTTTGTTTCTCCGTGCAAACTTTAGGACACCCGTTTCAGCCTACAGGTTGGAAATCCTACAGAAAACCCACGTTTTAATATTGGCTATCTGCATGCCGATGCTAACTTTATAGTTATTTATGCTGTAACAGGGTCTCGTTTTTACCCTTTGGATACGGAATCCTAAAATTTTTATAGAGCTTATAAATCGACCACATGATAAACTTGGGTCCACCTCTCGCGTTTTCGGGAGAACCTCCAAGAACTTTCTTCATAAATTCGAAGACGCCTTTGTCGAGGGTAACAATAAAATTTACATAAACTCCCGAACGACGCCCAACCCAAGTAAGTTTCGACGAGCTAGAGCTATTTTATTTGTGTTAAACCAAAACTTAACGGTTTTATTTAAAAAGGGGTAAATTCGAGCAAAACCTTAGTAAATCTCCGATAGGTTCATTTGTATGTTTTTTTTTGACGAAATTTTAAACCTGAGAAGGTCTTTTATGATCCGCAATAAGTATCGTTTTTATTATAATAAAATTTATAAAATATACGTAACACACATTAAACACAGCCACGCGCTACGTAAAGTGGGCTAACTGCTAAGTTAAGATAAAAATAAAACATCCTGTATAATTACTATTGAATTAGCCCTGTCAAGTCCCTTTCAATAACAATTATTGTGTACCTAATGTGCCTTACTTATAAACTAAAATATTATAAATTGGACTTGTGCTCACATTTTTTTTAATTTCCATACATGATTTGAATCATGAACATGATTTTCTGTTCACAGAATCGGAAATACACGTCTGTTAACAACAGAATATAATATACTCACTGTTATAGTGTTACTCACATCCCAAAACAATGGTCAAAGACGCCCCAAATGTTTTATATATACTAGTACATAATATATCTGGAGCAGACACGTAAGTACAGTCAGGGAAAATAATTGTTAAGTATTCCTCGTAATTTAATCGCGTTGTAATGACGCGATTGCGTTATTTCGGAAAATAGTATCAAGACCAATTTCAGGAGTACAGTACCCAGACAAAACTGCACATCGATCTTAAAAAAGAGACATTCTTCTAGGTGTCAGTATTGTAGAGGGTCCGTCCTCTCTTAGGCTGGGACTAGATGATCCGGAATCCGGAAGGCTATAGAAAATTCAGAGGATTGAAAATATAACTCTGGACTAATGCAATAGAGCTGAAAATGTAACACACGACTGTCAAGACAAATGTTAATGTCATATATGACAGCTCGAGACTCGATACTTCGATTTTCAGCTATATTGTAACAACGCAGAGTTATATTTCGACTCATATTAAAATAACTGGCCATGACGCTGGCAGTGCTTGTAAGAAGTTATGCTCTACAAAGCTCTACACTAACCGATTTTTTTTTTTATCAAAATGTCCATTCTTTTCGTCCGGGTAAGTACTGTATGTCAATTGGTTCAACACTCAATTCCCTCGACTGTACAGCCCATGTTTCTGCGCAAGTGCGCAGTTACACAACACCGTCACCTAACGCGCGCCATTGTGCACGATACCTCCCCCGCCGTTCCCAGGGTTTCTTCTCGTGACCTGTCACAATTGTACGTGTTATTGACGATGAGAACTCATTTCTGTTATAAGAAGCTCGTATCTTTTATTGATCGTAATCAGCTTTTGAAGTGGAAACTTCTCTTGTGATTTGGTTTTGATAAGACGGGACAGTTTTCAGCATAATACGGATAATGCTAAATATATTAAGTAAGATCCGTGCCAGTAAAGAAAAATATAGAGTTAGGTAAAGTATTAACTTATTACGATTTACGGCGGAAATATGATTTTAGTTAAATGGAGAAAGTTACTAGGTACCACTTTTTTACAGCAAACCTATTATGTATACAGAATTGCAGATAAACTATTATTTATTCGTCTGGGCCACTTTAAAGTTAAATATCTTGGAAACTAATTGACGTATTTTTCACTAAATTTATTTTCCACGCAGAATAAACAGAAAGCTTATATTTAAAATTAGTGAACATACTCCATTGGCAATCTATGAAACTTGCCTTGGTAACAGAGAGCCGAATACCTGCACGCAATAGAAACATTGAAATTGCGAAATGTTAAACACTTAACAATTTGTTTTGTTAGCATAGCAAATAGCAATACATTATAACTACGTAGGTGTGATAGTTGCAAAAATATTGCAACCGCACCGCGTTAGTTGCAATTTGCGAAATGCTGAGTAAAATATTATAAGTATAACGGTCGCTCGTGTAGAAAAGTATGTCGGGAAAGTAACACGAGTCGACTGCAAGTCTGTAACTCGTTGTAACGGACGTAAACACTAAACACGACCGCCAAAGACGACGACGAAGGCCAAAACAACGTCGGTGAGTGGTGAGCTGGTGACCATGGCAAACAAAAAAATTATGCACGATATTATTGAAACCTGATTCCATATTTGACAGAAAATGTTGACAAAATAATATGTCAAACCTCTAAAAAACCAAAACAACCCCAAAAGTGGGGAAGTATAAGTGTGGACACTTTTTGCCTCGACATGCCTGGTCTATAATATACTATGTAATAGGTCTATGCCTATTTCACAATCTTCTAATAACTAATGAGTCTCGGATAGATCATAGGTTATTCGTAGGTTTGGCCGCTGCTTACTTTATATCGCACGACAGAGACAAAACATTTAAATGTGCAGCAGGCCTTGAACTGAATATGCAGCCAAGATGCTAAATCAAAGATCGTACTATTAGGATTTAGGCAGGTCTATCTAGTACTTATTTCTGTACCTGTTACTACTTCCGTGATTACTTCTACAGTTAATTTCGTATGTTTAGGCGAACATCGTTGTAGATGTGATTTTATTCTCTTGTACTATAATTTTACGACTAAACTGTGAACTAGGTTTATGGACTAATACCCACTGGGTTACTTACGGCTCCACCTGGCCACACCTGGCCCACCCAGACTGTTGCTGTATTGTATGTATATGTATTATGTACATAATATACCAGTACATATAGATGTTGTTAGCTGTACATGTAGAGTGTATTAGGTAAAGTTATGAATTTGGACAAGGCGAAAAAAGCTGTAAGGATTGCTTTAAATAGGGGTATGTGGTCTGCACTCTCTTCGTAGACCTGCTGTTTTATAAGAAATTGGCCTTGCTCCTAATAGCACATATTATGTTAGTACTCAGTACTAACTTTTGCCTGCGGCTCCGCTCGCGTTAATACCCCACGCGTTAGTATCCCACGGGAATACTGTACTTTTTCGAGATAAAGAGTAGCCTATGCGTAAATCCAGAGCTTAAACTACGTAGTAACTATGTAGTTATCTGTGCCTAAACTATTACCATACCAAATTTTATCAAAATTCATTCAGTCGTTTTTGCGGGAAAGATGCAAACATCCACCCATCGTACCGCACATAGTTTCATATTAATAACTATAGTAGATGTAGGTGCTTAGTCTATGCCTATTGCCTACGCCCGTAGTAACGTATGCTGTACCTGTATGTGAGCGCGGCCGAGCCATAGCCAGGCTGGTGCAGACGGAGCTGGGCGGGCGGGTACGAGGGCGCGTAGGGCGCGGCCGGGCGCGCCGGCGCCACGCCCGCCTGCTTGCCGCCGTACGCCAGCGCCGCGTGCCCGTGCTCCGACTGCCCGGGCCTGCAAAAATACAGACGAACTTGTTACAACAGGTGGAGAAAGTGCTACAAGTGAAGGGGCATCCCGACAAACGAATAAACACGATAGAACATCTGGAAACGTGGCAGAAGTGAGAACGGTAGATGTAAAGATAAAGGATACTTGTGAACGCATCCGTTCCACTTGTGAAAACTGCACTGCAGGAGGGACGACCAACTCGTTGGCATTTGACCACTATCCCTGTTCCCTATTCCCGAAAACATAATATGCTTCCCGTTCAAATGCTCTTTGGACAAAGGATTTTTGGAGAGTATCTCTTAGCCTAGAGAAAAATGTTTAATCTAATTAATGACACTAGTGTTCACCTAGTGGTCGAAATTCGACCATATTTCAAATTTTAATTTCTAAGTTTCAACTTTAGTAGTTGGTTTTTTTGCCTCTTGTGCAGGGCATGTGACTCTCTAATGAGTTGTGAGAATAACTCGAATCCCCAAAGGGACATCTTCGACGGAGCGAGGTGGTATGCGCGATCAGGCCGACGCCAACTTGTAAGCGTCTCAGACGTTGCATATGTCACCGTTGTAAAAACCGTTAGATTGTAATATAACTAATTTTGTCATATTTAAGTCCATAAATCATAAGAGAATCACATGCGCCCGCGCAATTACTTATCGTTATCTGTGGGTATTTGGGTAATTATACTGTTCGGTCACTTCTGAATCTGACTCATACGGTCGCCGCGCCGGCATGCACAGTTATACCTACAATTATACCGGTTCTAAAAGATTTAATAATAATTAATATCCAAGTTTTTGAGGTAGTTAATACAATGCATTCTTAGCGCAGAGGAATCTTCCACTTGTAAACAACAAATTGAAGTGTACAAGAGTTCCGTTGGACTTTGCTCATAATGTTACTGTGGTCATTTAGCTCGTTCGAGGTCAAACTTCAGAGGGTTTGCGAAATTTCCCATTACGTAATAGAATATAGGATTAGGAGATGAAGAGATCTGTTGGTTGACCTAGAACCGACATCAAATTTACGATCCAGTGACGAGTGGGCATTATTGATAGAGCAATATTTTATCAAGACAAGAAGTCCAAAAGTTCCAAAAGTAAATACAAAAAAGATCTTAATGTTAATAATCAAAACTAATGTTAATAACCCGGCAACGCAAATTATGTAGCCTATATTACATTATTAAGAATCTATTGACATCAGCAGTTTAGGTGCTGTGATGGAACAAACGTACATACTGTATCCCACCAAAAACATTCTGTAAAAAACTAGCCAAGTCTCGATAGAGCTGCTTGTTTATCTCTAAAAAGTAGTGAAATCTAGACAAAGTCGTGCCACGTCTAAGGTTCCTTACTGCGATTTCTTTATTATTATAGTTAATGTTGTGTAACTTGGCCGTTGAAGGGTACACAATGGTATAAAAGGGGCTCCATGACACCATTGCTCCAATACATGTGTTCTACAATCAACAATAGCCTAAAATGAGACACTACTCACTAGCGTCCAATTACCAATACCAGTATGGGCTATTATCTCGCTTAAAAAACATAATACGCAACAGATATACATTACGTGTAAACAAAATTGACTTGTACCCGCTTGTAACGTATAAATAATGTTCAACGGCCAAGTCACACAACATTAACTATAATAATAAAGAAATCGCAGTAAGGAACCTTAGACGTGGCACGACTTTGTCTAGATTTCACTACTTTTTAGAGATAAACAAGCAGCTCTATCGAGACTTGGCTAGTTTTTTACAGAATGTTTTTGGTGGGATTTCACTTCTTTTTGTAGAAACGTGGGCATATTGATTTATTTTACTAGATTTCAGTGTAATTTGTTTATTTAATTTGTGTAATGATCGAGTACAATAAAGTTAATCGTTCGACTATTTCTTCTTGTAAACTTGTAAATATAAGTATAAAAGCCAGTCTAGTCTTATCCAGAGTTTTCCTTTAATTTTATTTATATGCGTATCAAAAGCAGAAAGGGAGGCATTCGCCCAGCAGTGGAATGCTACGGACTAGATTAAATTAGAAGATGTGTCCCACTTCGCTAGGTTTTTGAAATGACAGTCGATTTTTTTATGTACCAATAGTAGAAGGGGGCATTACCATATCTCTAATCAGCTGAAACCAGCTGAGGATTCTTCATCAGATACTTCAGACCTTCGATTTTTGACATCAAATGAAGCGGCCCACCACCATGTTGAATATTTTTTGTAAAGGCGGTATGTCGATCTCTAATAGTTTGGTTGGGCTCTTGTGTTTTCTAATCAGGGTCACCAGGTACTCCAGATGTTCGATTATCCTAGTTTTTATAGTTTTCCCTTTATGTGGCCATTAAACCCTAACTCTGTACCAAATTTCAGCTCTCTGAGTTCATGAGAAGTACTAGTTCTATTCTGATGATCATGAGTGAGTGACTGAGTGAGTGAGTGTCATAAATTCAAAACTTTGCTTTCGCTAACTTCGGAACTAAATGACCTACAGACTTAAAATTTTGGATTTTAAGTATGTGATTATAGCTTACTAGATGACGAAAATTTCTGCGTTCTGGTCTTATCCAGAGCTCCTCAAATAGGGGCCTGAAAATGCGGCGAAATGGTTCTAGTAAAGAATGGTACGACAGTGTTTGCTTCGCGCTCGACTTGGCGGGGGCACTGCCGTGCCCCCAGATCGACGTTCTGGTCTTATCCAGAGGTTCTCAAATAGGGGCCTGAAAATGCGGCGAAATGGTTTCAGTAAATAATGGTACAGCAGTGTTTGCTTCGCGCTCGACTTGGCGGGGGCACTGCAGTGCCCCCAGATCGACGTTCTGGTCTTATCCAGAGGTTCTCAAATAGGGGCCTGAAAATGCGGCGAAATGGTTCCAGTAAAGAATGGTTAGGCAGTGTTTGCTTCGCGCTCGACTTGGCGGGGGCACTGCCGTGCCCCCAGATCGATGTTCTGGTCTTATCCAGAGGTTCTCAAATAGGGGCCTGAAAATGCGGCGAAATGGTTCCAGTAAAGAATGGTACGGCAGTGTTTGCTTCGCGCTCGACTTGGCGGGGGCACTGCCGTGCCCCCAGATCGATTATCCTAGTTTTTATAGTTTTCCCTTTATGTGGCTATTAAACCCTAACTCTGTACCAAATTTCAGCTCTCTGAGTTTATGGGAAGTACTAGTTCTATTTTGATGATCATGTGTGAGTGTATAAGTGAGTGAGTGAGTGTCATAAATGCGAAACATTGCTTTCGCTTAACTTCGGAACTAAATGACCCACAGACTTGAAATTTTGGATTTTAAGTATGTGATTATAGCTTACTGGATGACGAAAATTTCTGCGTTCTGGTCTTATCCAGAGGTTCTCAAATAGGGGCCTGAAAATGCGGCGAAATGGTTCCAGTAAAGGATGGTACGGCAGTGTTTGCTTCGCGCTCGACTTGGCGGGGGCACTGCCGTGCCCCCAGATACAATGCCAATCATTACCCTTCCTTTTGTCTTCGCCGTAGTCGGGTAAAAAACCAAATTCACCGCTAAAAAGTTGCCAATGGTCGTATGTCCTCGTTTTGAAAGCATACCCATAACTGTCTCCTCCAACATTGGAATATGGTGTTAACATATCGAGCGAGGTCCAGTTCCGATATCATCTGGAGGGCAAGGCCAAGTTAGCCTCCAAGAAGCTTGGTGTTCTGAACAGGTCAAAGCAGTATTTCAGTCCGGTCCAACGCCTACAACTCTATAAGGCGCAGGTTCGGCCTCACATGGAATACTGTTCTCATCTCTGGGCAGGGGCACCAAAGTACCAGACTACCAGCTTCTCCCTCTGGATCGTATCCAACGTAGGGCCGCTCGAATTGTCGACTGCCATAGTGTTTCAAACAGGCTTGACTCCTTAGAGCTACGTAGATATGTAGCATCGCTCTGCATCCTCTATCGGTTATCGTAATATAACCGAGTGCTCCGAGGAATTGTTCGGACTTATACCTGCTGCAACTTTTCGCCACCGCTCCATGCATCAACATATTTATCATCCTCATCACCTTGATGAGTTGGCAGTCCTCCACCGTGCACTTTACCCGAAGCTTTCTGCCGCGCACTGTAAAACTCTGGAATGAACTGTCGCCAGCAGTATTTCCGGACCATTATGACCTGCAAACCTTCAAGAAGGGAGCGTATTCCCTCCTAAAAGGCCGGCAACGCACTTGCAACTTCTCTGATGTTGCGGGTGTCCATGGGCGACGGTAATCGCTTTCCATCAGGTGATCCGTTTGCTCGTTTGCCCCCTAGTTTCATAAAAAAAAACCGGCCAAGTGCGAGTCGGACTCTCGCACGAAGGGTTCCGTACAAAACGGCAAAAAACATGTTTGTTGTGTATAAGGCGGGTAGCCTTGAATATTTTATTCTGATTTTAATAGTTGTTATAGCGTAAAGTGGCAACAGAAATACGTCACCTGTGAAAATATCAACTGTCTATAGCTATCACGGTTAATGATCTTACAGACTGGTGAGAAACGGACAGACAGACGGACGGACAACGGAATCTCAGTAATAGGGTCCCGTTTTTACACTTTGGGTACGGAAGCCTCAAAAAGGTTAGCCTGAGATAAGCTAAATTCCTTAAGAATTACACTCACAAATCACATAATATACTGAGGGCTATAACTTACAATCGAATGCATTAACCTAGCGCGACTGCATGGTCCAAACTTCAAGGTCCTGTTTACATAGTACATACAGCATATAATATAGTAAACAGACGTCGAGCGCCGAACTTTCCGAGTCACGGTCAGCACCGTATCAGTAGTGAATTACCGTAATAATAAATACAAAATTTTCCATATGGAAAATTCTAGGAACTTTGTTATTATTAATAGCCACATCGCAGACGAACTAGAAAAGGTTAAAGGTTACATGTGCGCGGGCACGTACCAGATACCAATATCGCCGAGACGAGCCAAGCGAAGTCCAGAGTAGGTACTGTTTTCTTTTTGGACTGGTTTTCTTCTGCGTGAATCAAAAACTCTAGCATAATTACTGATAAAGTTATGCTAAAGGTTTTGATTCATTCAGCGGAAAAAAAAAAACATTAGGCGGATCTCTAAATGGTTACTAAATTTATCTTTACAATCAACATTATGTAATGTCGGTTGAAGATATTGTTTCTAGGGTTCCGTACCCAAAGGGTTAAAAACGGGACCCTATCTTTCTGAGACTTTGCTGTCCTTGCGTCCGTTCGTCTGTCTGACTGTCTGACACCAGAACCTCAATTCTCGTATTTAAAGTAGACTTAATTTTACTTTGTTTGGATTGACATGTAACAAAGAACGAATTTTATGACGCTTCGACCAATCAGAGCGCGTTTCACGTTGGTTTAACGTTCATAAAAACACGGTTTGAGAGTTTTAGCGTGTCGGGAGTCCGGACTTGATTATAATTGTATTAATGCAGGTTTTATTTAGCAGAATTGCCCCTCTGGCCGTATCTCAGGTAACGTGATAAGCTAGACAGTTGAAATTTTCACAGGTGATGTATTTCTATTGTCGCTATAACAACAAATACTAAAAACATAATAAAATAAACATTTAAGTGGGACCGGGGCTCCAAATTCACATTGAACAAACGTACATTTTTGCCGTTTTACGCGGAACCGCAAAAAAGATAGCAAAAAACGCTTGGTCACTAGAAACCTACAAGTGGAATCCGAGGCACGGTAGCTTGGAGGTCAAGCCTACGCGCAAGTCGCAACAGATCCGGCAACATGACTCAAGCCACCTGCACACAAAAATGGCGACAGGCCGAACGAGACAGATCTTTGCAAATAAATAAACGGACCCGACAGTCCATACATATTAGGAATTAGGATGTCTTTATTTTCACTTGAAACTCAAGGTGAAGTCCGTTGAACGTATTTTAGTAGGATTTTGTACGAATATTCCTCGAAATCCTTAATTAATGATGCCATTTTAATGTAAATTTTACACATTTTACTATTGTGCTGTATTGATTGCGCCTATAATTTGGTAGACAATGCTATCACTTATCAAGCCAGTCAGAGACAGCCGACAGGTAAGTTTTTTACGAAAACAACTTCTAAGAAATTTCTAAGAAATATACTGCCTAATGCAGATAAATAACTATACATGTGAGCATTGACAGAGCGATAAATTAAAAGCCTTTGGACCGAATGTAAAGGAATTTGAAAAGAACGTAGAAACCAGTAGCGAAGGCTGGTTCTTTTTCTTATGCTACGGCCGCACCTGCGTAGTGCTTCGTGCTTAAAACGATAACATTGGACGATCTGCGTGTATCGTCCAATGGTATCATCTCATGGCACGAGCCACGAAGCTTCGTACGATAGACGCAGGTGCGGCCCCAGCATTAGGGAAGCCCTAGCCTGTATAATTGGTAAGGATTTGAATGAGGGTCTTCAAAGGTAAATTGTAAGTGAAGCCGTTAGGAATGGAGTATTCTTAAATCCTTCGTAGTGCTTACACTATAGTACTGGACTTTAGTGCGCATAAATGAAAATTAGAAAGGAATGCTAATGTCAACAGGTGTGTCTCGCTCTGTGCGTCCTATAGTGATGACTGATGACATCATAGTGCGGTTTATTCAGTAGCAATAATGTGCCCGTTCGTATGTGACTCACGTGGACAGTATCGACTCATAAAAAAACATTCAAATAACAAGTACCATACCGTTTGATATCGTTTCCAAGAAGTCGTATTCTGTCGCCGCGCCGACGCAGTCGTGGAACAGGTAAAAAAGTAATGGAGGATAAAAATCAACGCGTATTTGTGTATTCGAAGGATGATACTATTCTACGGTCAGAGCATTTCGTGGTAAACTTACATTTGGAGCCGGAGGAACTTATCAATGGCAAATAATTGATGTAGCTTGTCCAAAGCAAATACGATTACGCTAGGCAGAAGAAAACGTCTAAAACAAATATATTATAATTTATATGTAGTAAATACCCAGCCAATCTACAAATATCAGTATATTGCGAAAAACTCCCTAAAGATTTATATTTCGCTATAACTGTATAACATTAACATCGGGGACAAAGTCATTTTCGTAGGTAATGAAAATAAAGTATTAGCAAGGAGTGCGGACTAACATTCCAATGAAAACGACGACCGTTAAAACCTAATATTACCCAGTCTGTTACCCACCCTTCTTCGGCAGTCCAACAGTACCAGTAGCTAATTAAATCATTGGCTGTGTTCCGCGGAAAATAGCGCTTGTTAGCGCTTGGTAGCGCTAAAGAAAATAAAGCAGATTATCGGCCAGGACACGTTTGCTAACTTCAATACTGCTAACATAATCCGACATTTTGCTTATTTAATGCCATCGGTCGCCATTTTGCTTAGGTTTTTTTTTTGTTAGCGCTCTTTTAGCCGCGGAACACAGCCAATGTGTTAATTAATAAGGAGCGTCCTGATGTCTTGACTATTGAGTCGTCGTGAATCACGTATGTGAGTCATCGTCACTAATTACTTATTGTTAGCGAATTGCGGACCGTGTTGACCGAATGGACTCGGCGCAGTACAGTTTTAATCTAATCGTTAGCCCTCTTGTGTGTAACTCAGCAGTGGCAGTGGCGTGGGGTTCCAATAACTCCATTCCTATCGCGATCGGCTTCACTTATCACTTACCTTTTGAAGACCTTCGTCCAAATCCCTATTGTACAGGCTAGCCCCACTCTATGAAGGTGAAGCCTTCGCCACTGTAGCTCAGTGTGTTTATAAGAAATGAAACCAATTCTGACACTGTTTATTTGTCCCACCAATCATTAATATAATAGTCCATCATTAAGAATGCAAGATTAATTTTTACAAAACTTCACTTCAGTATTATCACTATCATGTTCCATGCTTATGCATTTGCTACTTTCTATGAAAGCTTGTTTGCTTATACACACTATGGATAGATACCTAACATAAATAATAATTAATAATCAAGATTCTAGATCCCGCCAAATTAGTTAAACCTCTTACAGAAACATGGAAATCGTTAAATCTTCCGAATTTCGTTCGTCATACATCATAACTCGTCAAAATCGGCATCCGCATTAGTATTTTTTTAGCTCATGACTTCACCAATCAAGTCATACTGTTTTGTATGTTCATCCATTGTATGAGCAGCATTGTTAGTTCACACAAAGTGTTCCATACAAAAATCCACGTTGTCATACAATAGTCATGATTTTAGTCAAACTTCATTGAAAGTTAAGTACTGGAGCGTGAAGGACGAACTACATAACGAATTCTATATGGAACGTGAATAATTACATATGGCGACGTGATAACTCGCAGTATAATCATCAGCGGTGATAAAGAAATAACCTAACTACTAATAACAACCAAATAATGAGTAAGGCTGGGACTATAAGATCCGGAATCAGGCGGGCGCGGGAAAATTCAGAGCACTGTAAATAGAACTCTGCGCTTTAACAATAGAGTTGAAAATCGAAGTGTCCAGTGTCTACCTGTCAATGTTATATATGTCACCTTAAAATTGTAAAAACCGTTAGATTGTAAATTGTAATAAAACTAATGAAATTGTAAAATGTTGATAGACTTCTATCGCGAATATGCTTTTCGTTACATTTACAATCTCGTTAGTTATTTTACAATCTAACGGTTTTTACAATTTTACGGTGACATATACATTGACGTTTGACTCGACACTTGTGTGTTCGATTTTCAAGCTCTATTGTATAATATTAGCCCAGAGTTCTATTTTCAATGCTCTGCCATGGCATTTTCCTCGGCCTACCGGATTCTAAATCATATTATAGTCCCAACCTAAACATAGCGGAAAATACTAAACCAACTAGATACATAAGAGCAAACGATTTTCTTTGGCTAAAATTATATCCCAATAGGGAATATGCACGTATTTTTTTATTTATTTATATAGATCTATCTTGTTTGGTAAACCGTATGGTAAAATCAGTTTTTTGATATCATTAAAAATAACGAAGATATGAACGTTTAAAGTGGTCTATTAGACAGAGAGATCCGACGTGTATCGTGACGTCACATAACACGACTTTCATAGAAAGTTCATACTAAATTTCGTTTTGCTAGAAAGAGATAGATTACAAACTTTGACCGCTCATATCTTGCTCATTTATCAACAGATATTGAAAATTTTCACGCCATTTTCTTTATTTTTCTGTCTAGTATCATATTATTATATTTTATGCATATTCCCTATTCCCAGCCCCGGATGCGTGATAATAGTCCCGTAGCTTAGATCTATTACAAGTTCCTAGTGATGAGGGTTCATTCGAAACTAGACACGGGACATCGCATGTCTCTTGTCTAAAGCTGTTACGCTTCAAGAGACTCCCTTGTCCCTATTGTCAATAGCTGTTAAGGTGCAGACTGCACATGCAGTCCACAGGTGTCTATACACAACGGCGCGACGTTATGCAGCACCAGACCGCTGCTAAAGCTCTATACAAACCTAATAAAGTGTTTAATTATAAGATACGTACAGCTATATGGCGGATATCTATATATTCTATACTAATATACTAAAGAGGAAAAGTTTGTTTGCATTGAATGTGCTCCGAAACTACTGGAGTCTGGACCATCTATATCTATACTTTAATCATCATCATCATAATCAGCCTATCGCCGTCCACTGCTGAACGTAGGCCTCCCCCAATGAGCGCCAACCATCCCGATCTTGGGCAGCCCTCATCCATCCGCTGCCAGCCACCTTCTTTAAATCGTCGGTCCATCGTGCCGCAGGACGTCCTACACTACGTTTGCCTAAGCGTGGTCTCCACTCTAATAATTGTCTGCTCCATCGATTGTCTGTCCGTCTGCAGACATGGCCGACATACTTTAATACTAAAGAGGAAAAGTTTGTTTGTTTGTTTGCATTGAATAGGCTCCGAAACTACTGGACATATTTTGATGAAATTTGGCACAGATGTAGAGTAGACCATGGAGAAGGACATATGCTACTTTTTATCGCGGAAAAATGTACGGTTTCTGCGTAATGAACTTTTTCGCGCTCGAAGTCGCGGGCAACCTCTAGTAGTTATATACAATTAGCTGGTATAATGTGAATAACCGGCAGATCAAATATAGAACGCCCTCCGCCTCGCGACTGCGCCACGGTTGGCCACGGTCAAACGAAACCGTAAGGGTCAGGTCACACCGAACCGAGAAGCGACGCGATGCGGCGCGGCATTTTTAAGATAGCTATTCAAAATCAAACTATATTCAATATACAAGAAGATACACGTTTCATTGAAAAATTTCAAGCTGCACAGAATATAATGAGCAGGGTATGACTGATGTCGTTTGAAACGTGTATCTTACTATCTTGATTCTCGTGCAGCCTTTGCGGTCTGCCGCTCTTGTAATGAAACGTGTTTCTTGATATAAACAAAATATTAAAAATTAAGTAACTCACGAGGCCCGAATTCTCTAGCGGTGAGCGAGCTGATGTGCAGAGTGCAGTGATTAAAAAAACTACATCGGTACATCCGTTTTGGAGCTACGATTCCACTGGGTGATGGGTCTGTGTCTGTAGACACACACACAGACAGACACGTGAAACTTATAACAACCCTCAGTTGTTAAAGTGCAGCGATGGATCGCGTTTCTATGTGAGCTGGCCCTAACGCGAGCACGAACATACATACGTAGGTATACACATCAACAGGAAATGTGGGACTAGTAGCGTACTTGGTGGTCTAAACTCCTAAAGTAACGAACTCTACAAACATACATGCAAAACTACACGATTTAATTATATCAAAGATTATATCGTGTAGTTTTGCATGTATGTCAACAGGGCGTGTAAAGCTCGCTACACACCTGACGTTTTTAGGGTTCCGTAATACTTGAGGAATTCCGTAATAGTTTCGATCTCTCCGTCCGTCTGTCTGTCTGTCTGTCTATTTGTCCGCGCTTCTAGCGTCGGTAATAATGAATATAAATGGATGAAATTCGACATAGTCATAGATATATATATCTCGGATTTGGCATCATAAAATAATAATAATTTTTTATTCTACCCCGGCTGAAAATGTGAAGTGGGCATGATCATTTTTTTCTTTCTACCCCATCGTTGAATAGATTTTTTAAAATAAAGGCAAGGTTTCATGCATTACTTTTTTATAAAGTCAACCATTTTCGAGTACATAATCGGCCTCCAAAGTGATTTATAAGTTGGTCCCCCCTGGCATTTCTAAACTATAATACTTAGAAACTTGCAATTTTCTATGCTGATAGATCATGCTTAGTTAAGAATTTAGTTAGTTTAGTTAGTGGTAAAGTCTTAAGACCAGAGAACCAAATAAAGATATGGCAAGGGACAGAATTAAGATTTAGTTATAAGCCCTAAGCTAATACGAAATGCTAGTTAGGGTCTACGAACGAGTATTTCCTGGAGAAGAAATAATATTGAATGCTCTGTGATTGCAGCACTTTATGAATTAGTCATGACTCATGTTGCCACTGGAAGTTTTTGCCATCCGTTATAGCTAATTTACATTTTCTGCTGCATACATTATGTTCATACTTCGTACTTTATACCAGACATAAAAAACCACAGTATATACGAGCTACATAATATTTTGCCTAACGTAGGGTTGCCAACCCGAAATTATAAAACTAGGAGTTGAAGTTTGAAAAATCAGGATAATCAGTTTAAAAAAACAGGATGCAGTATAAAGCAACATGCAACATTCTAATTAATATGTAGTGAAAATAGGTTCAATGAAATAGGTACATTATGCAATACTAATAATCATATTGTTTCATCAAAGTATTTAAACATTTTGTTTATAATTAGAAAGACAAATTGTAAAAGTGGCGCGCTTTAAAATCCCAGGATGCTGCTTTAAAACTATCCAGGACACCCCGGAATACTGCAAAAACTACATGTCCTGGGAAATATGACGGTTGGCAACCCTATCTTAACGCCATAAATAGTTTAAAACAGGCGCAGCGTTCAGAGAGCCAGAGATTAGTCAAAACTAGGCTTGTCGTTGTCATGGCAACCATGTCCTGTCACGGCGCTCACGATGCAATGGTGGGCGGGAGAGTTACAAACCCACAACTCACACCTCACCACCTACACCAAAACGTGTTCAGCTAATTGTGTTCATTAACGTCGCTTGACGCTTCACGAGTTATCTTGACATAATCTGTCGAATATAAAGCCCAAATGAATGTCCAGAAACTGTGTACGTGACTTTCTACAACATTTAGCCGATTTTTGTATTCAAAATTTTTTGCATAAACATATTTTATTGCAACTTTTACGACCGTGTTTAATAAGCAAGACTAGAATTAATTAATACATATTCTATTTCAAAAATTACTGTATGTTTGTATAACGTATGATTTAGTTAGGAATAATATTATACAACCATAACGGTCCACAAGTCTGCGATATAATGAAACCATCAAGTCAGATGGCATCGAGCCAAGCCGGTCCCGAACTCCTGAGACCTGAACACTGGACCGCTACGTCACTATATAGGATGGAACTGTCTGAAGCGGTAGGGAAGTGGATTACATCTTCATATTACTGCAGCTGCAGGTGTAATATACTCTACATGGGGATTGGGGATCTAAAATCTCAACTATCATATTATGTAACTCTCTAATACACGAAGAATATTAGCAAATGTTTATAAAATACTGAAGGCTAGCAATATAACGTATGACTTTTAAATTTTAATATGTATACCCTGTATAGTGTATACCTACTCATCTAACTGTACTTGATAGTTCATACACGTTTTGCACATTTTAACTTGGGAAAAAGCTGTGAAGTAAGCGGTGTGAACTGTGAACTGACCAAGTCAACTACAACTATACACAAAAGTTCGTATTATAGACGTCTCTACTCTCTACCAAATCTTCCATCCAGATTAATATATATTTTGGAACGAAATTTAGTAAATCCAATTGCATTTCGACGAATATATCACAACAGGAATATACTACAATAATATAGATAACAACCTGTTTCTATATTTCTGTACATTTCCTGTACAGTATATATTTAATCCGACGTATATAATTAATCACTTGTATAAAATATCACAAACATTTATTATCTTTTGTTTCTTTACCTTTCAGTTTTTTGTTTTTGTTATGTTGATGGATTACTCATGGATCTTAATCAACAATACGTTTTCGTTTGTCATTTATACTTGGAAATGTTGGTGGAATTATCCATTGGAATAATAGGCCTCTCTATAAGGACTCTGGTGTCTTAAAAGTTTTAGTGATCACTGATCTCGTTTCTGACACCAAGTTGACGCTTAGCCCAAGAGCTACTAGGTTTAGAGCAGGTGCTTGAGGTAAGCTGAAACCCTGTCCTATACTTCTCCTATTATACCCCACAATACTGCCGTTCTCCAACTAAGAGGCGGTTAAATGACACAAAGAGTTTTTGAGGTAGAGCTAAATAAAAAAACACGGGATTATTTTCAAATTGATGCTAGTAATTTAGTATAAACAATTGTTAATGTTGTCATGAACGTCTTATGACAACAATAGAAAATCACTAGCATCAATTTCAAAATAATTCCGTGTTTTTTAGCTCTACCTCAAAAACTCTTATACTCGTAGGAGAAGTATAGGACAGGGTTTCAGCTTGCCTCTAGCACCTGTTCTGAACTTAGTAGCTCTCCATCTAGCCGGTGCGGTTAAGAGAGAATGCGATCCTGGCATTTGTACGCAGTTATGATGATATCTTTCACTCTTCTCACAGGAAAAGATCATGGAGCAGATGGGAAAGATTGATTTTACAGTTGTGTGGATCGAATTCTCTCAGTGGCAGAACAGTCGACTACATGTTAAATATTTAGTATATTTTATAAGCTCAGAAATATTGAAATAATGCTTGATAAACGTAAAACAATATAATATTTTATGTGTAGTTTTACTAAACTACACATAAAATATTATAATTAAAAAAATACTATTATACATCTAAAATATTTAAATTAAATAAGTACCTATAATTATGTAGTTACTAAATTATGGGCTTTGCCTGAAATAAACATATTTTATTTTATTTTTATTTTATTTAAAAACATACAATATGGTTCAAATTTGTTTGCTAAATAAGTAAAAATCTCTACATCATTAGATTATTATCATTAACAAAAACGCACAAATTTCGGAGATATTTCCAAATATTTCCCTACAGCCCTATACATATTTCACACACTTTTACTCTGTTACCTAATCGTGACGTCACAGTTAGGTACGATTTTTGTTTGGAGGCTGAAGCGTTTTCACGAGACTTGCAAAATTTTGTAAACATACCGCTATTCCTTTGAAAATATTGATTTTCAATTTACTGTTTCTTCTGAGAACTTACTCATATTTAAAAGAACTTTTCATTTATGGTCGTCTAGCCTACTGGCAGACTGTACTTAGGCTATGTCACATGATAGTCATGATACTAAGCTGAATCTATTGAAAGCTTTGAAGATTCTCAAACCTCATTGTTAGTTTTTACGCAAATAAATCTTAGAAAATAATTTGTTTAAAACTCAACACTGGCTCAGCATTTTTCATCTCAAGCGTAACGGTCAACATAATCGGCTTATATATCGGACGAGGGAACTGTCCCATCTAGTTCTATACGCACACAAATATCCACGTTACAAGTATTGCCAGAGAGTCCACTATCGCACGACCGGTAGAAAGCCCTTCAGACCACAGAGGACAGTTTGCGGCAGACGTAATACGGAATTAGCATGAACAAGCAACCCTTTTAGGCTTTACGAGGCCGGCGGCCATTTTGGAACTTGTCCCTTTTATAAGCAGTACGTCGAAAGGATTTTAATTTACTTAAATAATATGACGTGTTCACTGTACAGAGATTATTTTAAAATATCTGGCACATTATGTTGCTGGCACTGTTTAGTCCGGAGTCCGGACTGTGGGTTAGCAGTTGGCACTGAGCAAACTTCACAGACTATCAAAGATCCTTACAGCCGAATAGCGGCAGGATAGGTAGATACATTAAATGACGCTCAAGTCCTTCTCATTTCGGCTGGCAAAGACAGCGACTGCCCGGAGGAGGATGGCTCTTAATTTTGATTAGCATTTCACTATTCAGCCGTGTCTTCTGTTCTTAGACAACTCGCGTTGTTTATTTTTTTTTGCCGTCCTGAGCGTTCGTATGCATTTGATAAATCAGAAAAGTTTAATTGGCACTAGGGAATATTATTCGAATATTCGAATATTCGTTTTATTCGAATATTCGACGATTTTATTATTCGAATATGACTGGGTTCAATATTCGAATATTTCGAATAAAACGAATAATAAAAATATTTTATTTATTTTTCAAAAATATGTTAATAATAGTAATAAACTTGCACATAAACCGGAAAAGTTTCGTTATTTAATAAATTATGTTTATTATTTATTAATATTGTCGTCAATAATATCCTAAAACGGATTTTACTACACTGTTTGTGAAAAAATACAAGACTGTTTTTAAAGAAAAAAATATTTAAGGTGAATACTTCCTACAGGCCTCAGCGAAAGAAATCCATGTTCACACGCTTGTCAAAATAACCTAACCAAGAGCGTGTTAGGACGTGTCTAAGAAGGGTTCTGTTACTATAAAGCGTAATACGATTTTTAGTCCAGAAATGACAGAGGGGGGTGAAACCAATTTGGAGGCCGATTACTTGGAAATGGTTGACTTTGTAAAAGTCATATATAAAACTCTGCCTTTATTTTAAAAGACATTAATATTCAACACACAATTCACATGTATGGAAAGCCGGGATGGCTTTCCATACATGTGAAGTGTACTTAACTATATAATAAAATTATATTTATTTAACAAACCAAAACCGATATCTAGACGCAATAGAAGAGCAGAAAGAAAGAGAGAGGCGGACGAATAGAGTGAAATGATAAAGGATAGTTAAGTTGATTATTACAGTATTACACTGGCCTGCAAAACTGAATAAAAATCGTTTAAAATTTAATACTTTTCAAAATATTATAACAAGTTTTATCAGCTTTCTTTAAAAGCAATAAATTATATTATAATATATCAGTATATTAATTTTATCTTTAAACAAAAATTAACAATTTTTATCTTAGTATTAAAGACTAAATTTATATGTCCTATGAAATTGCGGTTTTGAATAACTCCTCGAGGCCTGACAACAGCTTGGAGGAGGTTTGTCATACTGAAAACGAGGTTTCGGAGCCGAATTATGCAATATTCTCTCCCATTCTTATATCATGGCGTGTTTAAGTGCTGTAAGGGTACTATTGGTGACAATTTGCGGCTTCTGACTAGCCTTCTAAGCTCTTCTCAGGGTATACTTAATCGGGTTGAGGTGAGGACATTAAAGAAAATCTTTAAGAATCTCTTGACCATATCTTTCTCCAGGTAGAGGTCCAATTGTCATGGCCACATACTCAGTGCGAATTCCTGAAGGTATGCCAGCCCATTATATATGTACTCTGCCTGAGCATACTGGACTCTATCTGAAAAGTAGGCTTGAAGATATCGCCTACCAGGTCACGTTAACTTATCTCCCTTCAGAAGTTTACTTTAACTTGTGAAGTTAAAGTGAGTAAATCCACTCATCTGGGACCAAAATTCTGGGCCATTCTCGTTCATCCTTTTGTATGTGTTCACGGACGTATCACAGTGTTGCTACTCGATACTAGGGCTCTCGAGTCTTCTTCACTGTGCTGTCAGTAACATAGTCCCTTCGTGTCTGAAGAATCTGTTTCTGAACTTAACTGCATATAAGTGTTGATTTTCAACAAGTCGAAACAATTTAACGGTCTTGCCGAGGGCTGAGTCTGCCATTAAAGTCTTACACGGCCTTGTCAAATGTTTTTCAGTCTCTTTGTACCGTCGTTTCATCTTCTGAACGGTTCGTAACATGACACACTCCGTTCTTGCAGTACAACGCCTGATGCCTACTTCTGTACTGATGCCTAGTTTCAGAAAAGTCATCAACACATTCTTCAGGCTATGATACAATTTTTAAATCTACAGTTGTCTGACTTCCTTTTTATAATAAGAGTCATTGTTCAAGAAAAAATTAAAAACATAAAGTGACCAAAAACATGGTTAGGATGGTGGATGGATAGTTAAAATGAAAATAGGTTATTTTTGTTTTAAAGATTTTCCACCCACTTTTTACCAACTATGAAGTTTTTTGTTATGATAACATAACATTAAAATCTTTTTTGATTGCTTTTTATTTTGACGGTTTATCTTGTTTACTTATTCTTACTACGGTTTATATACACATGCACCAATTAGTTCTGGAGCAGACCATTATGACAGGACGATACTCGTGTGTTTAGAGTTTTCAGCTGCATTATATTAGAACAGCGCACTGTTTACAGTGCATTCCGATTTATGTGCAGTGTTCCAACTCTGCAAATATATTTCTCTCCAATCTTAAACAAACTGATATATAAATAATAAAAATTATATTCTGTAATATTAGTGTTCTTCATACATTAAATTATACTACCAAAAGCATAATTTTAAAAGTCAAGACTGTAGGTCTGACTATTTAAATCGATTGTCTATGTTGAATCGATCAATAGCTTAACTCAATTAAAAACCAGAAAATACGAACCTCTTAAACAAACCCCAAAAATTCTATTCCCTGGAGGATCTTTTCCCTAATTTTTGGAATAAACTCCTTAGTTGGCAACCAAATCCATGGTCTGCTCCAGACCTAAGCCGTTCATGTTTTAATAGTTTGAAAAAGTGATTGCAATTTAGTATTTTAAGTTTGAAACTTAAAAGAAGATTTTTTTATTAAAAAGACGTAAATTTTATAAGAGAAAATTATGAAACACTTCACATTTTAATATTATTAAATATGCAGGTATATATAAACGCATTATATTACTTGTATTTAAAGTTTATTACCAATATTCGTATTATTCGAATTATTCGAATTTATTCGAATAGTGTTTAGCCATTATTCGAATTATTCGAATAATAAAATTTGTCGAATAATAACATTCCCTAATTGGCACACGCCAAGAGTACAAACGAAGCAATCTACTGAGTAGTAAACGTGACATTTCTAGTGATGATTCACTACAACATTTTTAGGGTTCCTTGTGTGTTACGGGACCCTAAAAAAGGGCCGTATATTACCCGAAGTTGGTAAACTGACGATGACGTAACGGAAGTGACCTTTATCACGGGCCTGCGATAACCCAGTGGCCGCCAGTGGCCGGTCGCGATTCATGGAGTCATGACTCATGACTCACGCCACCAGAGTCCAGACAATGTCAGAGAAAGTCATGCGGAGTACAGACGACAGTTATATATTATCCTGACACCGTACTTAACCTACAGATATTTACAGAATTCCTATATTTATAAATAGGAGCCATCATAAAAGTAATAAATTTACTCGATCAAGGGAAGCATACGGGGACGCGAGTAAACTCGTAACTAAATGCACCAGAAAATGTAAATCGAAGTACACATAACTACGTATTTAGCAATCTGTGAAATGATAATTTATACATAGTTACTAACAAGTAAATAGGTAAACAAACCTACGACCTAAGACGCATATTATAACTCCAAATGCCACATGATATTAAACCGATTTCCAATAGGAGAATATCATAATGTTTGTCTGTATGTTTTTAAATCACATAGCTTTCGTTACTAGTCATATATGGCTTATTTATTCAGTGTATATCTCTAACATAGAGTCTAACCTGTCTAGGTATAGACTATAGTATGAGTGTATGACATATCTAACATAATATTCTAGCGTCTAGATATACTATGACATGTGCGCAGTGCGTGAACAATAGGTCGTTGACCCGGCGACGGCACGACATGTGAATATGAATAAACAAGCACATAACAAAGCCGTAGAAAAACTGTCAGTTAATAATAAATATAGCCTTGCGACTTGTTTTCTATGAGAGTAGATTCTAGAACGAAGCTGTACTGTACATAATAATATCAGAGGACCAATTCCCGTAATTAAAATGTTCAATAAGCAGTATGGCTTCTTCTTGGGACTTGGGGTTAGGGTCCATGGACTATGTACACGCGTCAATAGTGCGCGTGCAAGCGAGATAAAATATAAAGAGACTGGAATCCAACTGCGTAATGAACATTTAAAAAATTACAAAAAGTGAGCCTTCTAAATGCAAGAAAATAAATGGTGTTATAACTAACCACGCTAAGTTACTAACCTCATCTTCAAGGATCACACGAGTGTTTACTGTAATACTTCAGACAATAAAGTAGAAAGATTAAGTTTATATATGACGTCATGGGCCTCGTGGCCCCCACAATGTTAGCATAACATTTTAGCAGCCTGAGGAAATGTAGAACCTATGCAATGAGCATATTTAGGTAAACATGACAGTTTTTAAAACAAAAAAAGAAAGACGAACGACTTTCTAAACTTACATAATATAATAGAGATATACGTATATCTGCGAGTTCGTATATGAGCTCTAGTAGTATACAATCTCGCGGATGCGATGGAAATTCACGCGAATTCGCAATTGTGTGGGAGCCCTACGTGATACATAGTATATTGTGAGGCGTGCAATGCAATTAATGCAAAGTAATTAATTAGCTAATCAATAACAATATAAAGTAGGTCGCAGTGCACAATGTACACTAGAAACACAGATTGCGCAAAACGCAATGTCATTTTATACACGTTCCAAAGTAATTTGATTAAATGTTGATAATGTACTTAGGTACTAAGTTACTACATAGTTGTATACAACATATACTCTGCCTGATGGGGACGACCTAGAGGTTTTCTTATTTTTATAGCATATCTTGTACTTTAGTTTTATCTTTTTTAGTTTTTTATTTCTTTCTTTCTTTTAGTCTGTAAATAATTTAAAGTAGATAGTTATTATTATTTTATTGTAAAATTGTTTAATCTTGTAATAAACTGGCTTAAATACATATACTCGTATATACATTATATTATATAGTAACAGCTCCCTAGCTGTTAGTGCATATTAAAACGGATATAATATGGGGGATACGGATACCGGATAACTTACAAAGTTACAAAACTTATCAGTAGCGATCAGTGCATACAGATACTACACGATTCACGCCGGCTTCACGTTTAATTAAGATACAATAACTACGACAGTATAGTTTGAAACTTGGTAACCTACAACATTGACCTATATTTATACTCATAGATCATGAATCACTTGTACTTATTTACGGACACGACTTTTTTGTCCGAAGTTCTAAATTTCTTAAGACAGGTATTAAAATATTATGTTCTGCATTCTGCAACTTATCTTACATCTACAGGCTAGGGCTTCCCTTTGAAGGAGAACCAGGAGTGTGTTTGTCTTTTTGAAAATGTCTCCTTCGAAAATTAATAAACTAGAAGCCATCAAGGCTATAATCGGCGATATTTGAAGCGAACCTCACTTAAAAATATTATATCATAAAGAAAGAAAATCGTCCGATGCAAATTCGTGTACCGTTAGTGACCCAAAAAAACATAACTGCGTCAGTTCATTTCCGACTCAATGTAAATATACAATTTCACACAAACGAAGCATATTTTATTCGAGCACGATTGGGTATTTGCCTACATTAGGTATTGCCACTCGATAGAAGTAAATTACATACAAAGTGTGACAGTACATGTTAAGTGCAGGTACAGGGATACTAAAAAGCGTGACATGGGGGGTAGGGGTTCAAAAAGTCGAAATTTTGCGTGACGTAATATGTGGATGGCCCCTAGGTCGCAACTCGCATTTCTGCAGGAGGTGGGGATAATACTGCGATATTTTAATGAGGATATTTTAATAATTATCTCTACTTCACTCACTTCTCCGTGGATCTGAACTAAAATAATTATGGAAAATAGAAGAATCTAATAGTATTTCGGTTTGCAGTCGCGACTTTTTTTCAAAGCGCGAACGGACTAAAAACGCCCGTTTCAATCAATGCAAGTCCAACTGGAACGAAGTGTTTTAAGTTCTAATTAGATAGAGAATAAAGTATGAAAATAAAGTACTGCAATCGCCTCATTGAATTCAAAAAACAGTATGTTATGTAGTGAAATTTTATCCGACTTGTATTATAAATGATATCAAATTCAAATAGTATCAAAACGAGTCTATCCGAAAATAGCCACCAAATGAAACGTATTCTTTACAACTTCAAATGTAGCGGTCCCGATCGAAATAAATCCAGAATTTCCTGGAACACGATGTATGTAGTTGTGCTTGTGGTATTTTGTTTCTTTGATGTGAGTAGTATTTATAGATAGATAGATATAGACAGCGGAAGTAGTGTGGTGTTGAACTACCGTGACTCACTCGGTTAGTAAACCGGAGACCAGAGTACCAGCTCGGATGGCGCGGCGCGAAATACCCCCAGTATTTCGCTACCGAATACCGATGATATTGTACTGGACCTTTAGTCAAGATGCATTCGATAATTTCAACGGCGAAGTTCGGAAACAAAAGGTATGGGCGAATCCCTTAAGGATCGCAATTCACAAGCGACATGTCACTTAGCGATGACTTATGTCAAATCACCAACAAATCACATACCTTGCTGATTTCGTACTTCGCCGTCGAAATTATCGAATGCCTATTGGCTAAAAGCCCAGAATATTGATCAATTTGACCATTTCTAGATCTAACAGTTAGGATTATTGTTGGCACTTGTTTAATACACATTTCTATGTAGCATGGTGGACCGTGGACTACAGTCTAACTCTCATAATATTGAAGAGAGAGTGAGATACGCGAGCTCTAGACCTCAGCACTCAGCGGTGAAGGACTGAAGACGCTGGCTGTCAATGTCAGTGATGATGATCATCGACCTAGCGGCAACTCTATTGCATCCCTTTTGCCAACAATTAATATAATAGCGATGTTGCCTAGTGTTGAATATTACATTTTGTCCCCCTTACTAATAAACGCTGTATAAGCTTTAAATAGTTATACGGTGTTTTGTTCCCGTCACACAAGTGACATTTTTAATTCGATAGAAAGAGACAAAACACTGTATAACTATTAAAAGCTTGTACAGCGATTATTAGTAAGGGGTTTACAAAATATTTTTTTAATTAGTTGAATAGAGAATAGAGATGTACTTACATTAAAGGAAATTGAGTTGACGCGATTAAAATTTTAAGCAAATAAAAAATATTGCCTTATCTCTCTCAGAAAAAGATTTGTGATGTCACAAATTGTTATCGCCTTATCGGCTATCGCCTTACATTATTATTTATCAAATTTGCATGGCCAATGGCCATAGCGGTTGTTGACGTCACAGGCCCGAATCTCGATAGTCGATATATCGATATATATCGCTCTCTTTCTTATTGCAAATTTAAATTGTTGTATTTTCATTTTTCGTTTCTTTTAAGATTTGCAAAAATTGGTTTTAGATTCATTAACCTATTGTCTGACATTGAATACAGGAAAAATATTTTCGCAGCATGTCTGTTATACTAAAGGGAGACGGTAGAAGCAAAAGAGAGACTGATGATAATCGTTATGTTAGGACTTAGGCGTCCCTACCCTCCCGGGGTTTTCACATTTTCCATGAGTGTTTAACTGTTTACACCAGCGTTTTCCAACTCGACGCCCATCGCCCATATTGTGAACAACCGAACATCGCAACCGTCTGTTTCGCTTCTCGGAACACTGCACTTGTGTCTGACAACCTACAAAATAAATACACTTTCTACGCAACAGTCACTTTTTATGCAAATGCGACTCTATGACTGTAACATTAAGGTGGAATATTACATTTGCGCGGGGTGGTATAAGCTGTTGTTCGTTTGAGTACGGATGCGTCACACGGCGGGTTCATCGTGCTAAGCCACGCCGCACACTATAGTATAGTGACTATAGCGCGGCTGTTGTTTGCCTAGCTATACGTGTAGCATATAATATATACGTATAGTGGACGTGTTTGTACTGTTGCCACTCGCTTGAAGGTCGCTCGCTCTAGTTATACTTATGCATGGCGCTAGTTTCCTTTATGAGAGTGTGGATTTAGTTTTTCATTTTCTCTCTCTTTATTGTTTAACTAGCTTTTCCCCGCGACTTCGTCCGCGTGGAATAGTTACTTTGGGATATCGCTAAAATTTACCCGCGACTTCATTTACGTAGAAGAAGCGCTTCCACCTCACGACTGCCCGCCCGCTCCGCGCGCCTCACATAGCGCGCATGATTATTTTATTACTGCGATATCTTCTAAAATACTCATTGAAATCAAATGATGTTAACGGCAAATTTCTTCTAGATTAAATGCTTGTAATGAATAACGTATTCACTTGGATAAGGATTAATATAATCTTTATGAAAACACCTTCACAAATAATGCTTACTTTTGAACAAATTTGGTAAGTATAAAAAGGTTATAGTGAGCCAACCTTAAAAGATAGACATATACTGTCGCGGACTTTTTTTTAGAACTTTTAAAGGAGAACAATTCTGCCATACATTATTTTAGCGAAACTTTAACCGTTTCCGCAGCGTACGTAGCGAAAGCTCTCAAAAGGAAAAAAAGACCCCCGATTTTGTAACATTTTTGTTTGGTGCTCCGCTCGTATTGAGTTTAGCATGATGCTATATAGCCTAAAGCCTTCCTCGATAAGTGGACTATCCAACACAAAAAGAATTTTTGAATTCGTACCAGTAGTTCCTGAGATTAGCGCGTTCAAACAAACAAACAAACAAACAAACTCTTCAGCTTTATAATATTAGTGTTACGTGTTGGGTACGCAGGATTTGGAGATAAAAAGCCTGCTGACTCCTTTTGAAGACTTTATTCCCTAGCACTAGGTCCAACACAAAGCACTAGGTCTAACACTAAACACTAAGTCCAAACACTAAGCACTAAGTCCAAACACTAAGCACTAACAGTGTCCTTAAGTCGTAGCCAAGTCGCGGGTATCACTGGTATTAATCACTGGTATCACTTTTACTTATCGCCTGTTTCGCCTCGAAATCACCCGAAGGTAGCTCGAAACTGAACTCCTGATCACTAGTTTTCACTTATCGCCTGTATCGCCTCGATGGAAGCTCAAAGTGAACTCCCGATCACTAATTTTCGCTGGTATCGCCCGTATCGCTTCGATGGAAGCTCAAAAAGAACTCGACTCGCTCGCATTCTTCCGACGTATTTATACCGGTCGATACGAGTCCCAGACAACTCCAGAAGGTTCCCGAGTCGCATGACCGTGTTAGATTTATTCTGGAACGTTTGCACAGTAGCGCCATCTAGTACTGAGTAGGGGGCCCCACGCTGTCCCTGTTCACACCAAGTGGTGTCATTGGTTGACGCTAGATGGCGCTTTTGTGTGTTCGTAACACTACTCCCCTCTTAGAGATGCTCGTCCCGAGCATCGTTGCCACTGCCATAGTACCGCGCTAGACGATCTATGTGCACCACTTCGAATGACCCTCTTGACACCCAGATGACCTTCTGATACGCCATCATGCATTTCACGGAGAACATCTGGCACTCTCGTTCTTGGGACAATTATCTGAAGATGGAACTCTCTGCCGTTATTTCCGGTAGGGTATTCCCCGTTTATCAGACTGTCCCATTGCGCCCAGTACGCCTTAGTGATAGCGCCAGTGGGTGCAATCTCGCTCCAGATTAGTTTTACGTCGCCCCGTTTCTTGCACGTGACGATGTGCCGAAGGTCGTCATTTCTGTCTTGACCCTTCCTCATAGCATCATTCCTCCCAGAGACCCAAAGGACTTGAGCAGGCGGGGCCCGGTGGGTGGGGCCAGTGGGCGGAGCCTGAGGGGCGTGGTCAGTGGGTGTGGCCTCCGCCAGGGGTCGCACCTCTCCGCCAGGGGTCGCACCTCTCCGCCAGGGGTCGCACCTCTCCGCCAGGGGTCGCACCTCTCCGCCAGGGGTCGCACCTCTCCGCCAGGGGTCGCACCTCTCCGCCAGGGGTCGCACCTCTCCGCCAGGGGTCGCACCACTCCGCCAGGGGTCGCACCGCTCCGCCAGGGGTCGCACCGCTCCGCCAGGGGTCGCACCGCTCCGCCAGGGGTCGCACCGCTCCGCCAGGGGTCGCACCGCTCCGCCAGGGGTCGCACCGCTCCGCCAGGGGTCGCACCGCTCCGCCAGGGGTCGCACCACTCCGCCCTGGGTCGCACCACTCCGCCAGGGGTCGCTCTCCACCACCAGGGGTCGCAGTCTTCCGCCAGGGGTCGCTCTCCACCACCAGGGGTCGCACCTCTCCGCCAGGGGTCGCACCTCTCCGCCAGGGGTCGCACCTCTCCGCCAGGGGTCGCACCACTCCGCCAGGGGTCACACCACTCCGCCAGGGGTCGCACCACTCCGCCAGGGGTCGCACCACTCCGCCAGGGGTCGCACCACTCCGCCAGGGGTCGCACCACTCCGCCAGGGGTCGCATCACTCCGCCAGGGGTCGCACCACTCCGCCAGGGGTCGCTCTCCACCACCAGGGGTCGCAGTCTTCCGCCAGGGGTCGCTCTCCACCGCCAGGGGTCGCAGTCTTCCGCCAGGGGTCGCTCTCCACCAGGGGTCGCACCACTCCGCCAGGGGTCGCACCACTCCGCCAGGGGTCGCACCACTCCGCCAGGGGTCGCACCACTCCGCCCGGGGGTCGCACCTCTCCGCCCGGGGGTCGCTCCTCCGCCCGGGGGTCGCTCCTCCGCCCGGGCGTCGCTCCTTCGCCCGAGGGTCGCTCCTCCACCCGGGGGTCGCTCCTCCACCCGGGAGCTGCTCCTCCCGCCGCACTTCTTGAAATCTTCTCTCAGAGTCAATGGCATCTCCAAATCTCACTTCTGACACCAGTTGTTACGTGTTGGGTACGCAGGATTTGGAGATAAAAAGCCTGCTGACTCCTTTTGAAGACTTTATTCCCTAGCACTAGGTCCAACACAAAGCACTAGGTCTAACACTAAACACTAAGTCCAAACACTAAGCACTAAGTCCAAACACTAAGCACTAACAGTGTCCTTAAGTCGTAGCCAAGTCGCGGGTATCACTGGTATTAATCACTGGTATCACTTTTACTTATCGCCTGTTTCGCCTCGAAATCACCCGAAGGTAGCTCGAAACTGAACTCCTGATCACTAGTTTTCACTTATCGCCTGTATCGCCTCGATGGAAGCTCAAAGTGAACTCCCGATCACTAATTTTCGCTGGTATCGCCCGTATCGCTTCGATGGAAGCTCAAAAAGAACTCGACTCGCTCGCATTCTTCCGACGTATTTATACCGGTCGATACGAGTCCCAGACAACTCCAGAAGGTTCCCGAGTCGCATGACCGTGTTAGATTTATTCTGGAACGTTTGCACAGTAGCGCCATCTAGTACTGAGTAGGGGGCCCCACGCTGTCCCTGTTCACACCAAGTGGTGTCATTGGTTGACGCTAGATGGCGCTTTTGTGTGTTCGTAACATTAGTATAGATAAGCACCATGAAACTGTTTTATAGCTTGCTTCGATTATGCAGTATTTATTCTGTACACTCGTGTTTATCAGAGTCAATATTACTAGTTACTACAGTTACATTTTAGTGTATGGTCGTAAAGTGTCTTTTACGAGCTTCATCGAAGGTAAGCTAAAACGTTCAGAAATTGATTTTAAATATTATTCATACCTAAAAGTTTAGTTAGCGGGTCAAAAACAAGATTTTATCTAATACTGAAACCAAACTCATCCCGACATAAAAGAGCAAGCCCCAGCTTGTTTCGGTGGAAAGTGGAAACCCATTACCCGAGTAATTTAAGAAGGAATGGACGGAGCTAGGGGACGATAAGGATAAGTGATGCTTGGATGTATTTCGGTTTACGAGACCACTATCTCCCTCGGTACCTCCCCTCCAACCTTGACGGTCACCCCCTTCTGTACTAAGTAGGTGAGTACCCTCTAACCCTGAAACTGTTACTGCCCCCACCAGGCTTATATAGGATTTGGGCGACCAATAAATCGAACTAACTTGAATAAATACGTTCACGAATATCATATTGGATCTTCCCTCAAAAACTGTCAGTTATCTACATCTAAAATTAAAGAAAATAATATCTCTAGTAGAGACGAGAGACTAGGGCCTGGGACTATATTATGATCCGGAATCCGCAATGCCGGCGAAAATTTCATAGCACTAAAAATAGAGCTCCGCGCTTATACAATAGAGCTGAAAATCGAACATACAAGTGTGGAGTCATATGTCAATGTTATATATATGACAGCTCGACACTCGATACTTCCATTTTCAACTCTATTGTACTATTTTTCATGCTCTGAAATTTCCCGGGCCCGCTGGATTTCGGATCATGATATAGTCCCAGCATTAACGATACATTACGAGCATAACATACATTCATTCACGACATAATCGAAAATACCTCAAAAGATCCGAAAATATAAAACATATCGAACTCTCTCGAAGTCTCGAAACTCTACCATAATATTTGACTTTAAAATTCGTCCGCATCGCGCAAAACATTCGTGCTCACATTTTTTGCAGTGTTGCTATCCTTAAATACACACCGTTGTTTGACTTAATACCACATAATTCGTATACAAATTGTAACTGAGGAAAAACCTACTTCGGAAGATAATGTAATTTTCGACCTTGGCATGACTACGAGTCGTAAGTTCTTGCATAATGTACTATTATTGTGTCCGTTTAAAAATACCATACTTCAACTGCTAGTAAATACTAAATACACGCTACAGACATAATCACGAGACGATCTTTTGCAAGAGTATTATAGATAATAATTAATAGCTCTATAACAAAAAATCAAGGCGTTTAGAAAGGAATAAAATATGAAATGGATATAATATTTTAGAACCAGTGTAAACTGTCGCAAGACGTCTGGCACATCAGAAAACTGTAATTATTTTAATCATCACGTCTGAAGTACTTTGGCATGGCGAGTGGCGACGCGTTATCGCCACGCTTGCAAGTTGCAACTGCTACTGACGCGACGGTCTGACAAGATGTAATAGAGCAAGAAGCTACTAGGAGCCCATAAGATCTCAAGCATTATAATTCTCCCAGTTAGGTTATATCTCAGGAATCAGAACTGCAGTGTATTTGTAAATTCTCTCCACTGGGTATCAATAATTCATTAGCACTCTATATGGGAATAAACATCTAGTAAGTCAGGACTTACTGGCAAATCGTATTTCGAATGGTCGAGTACCAGGAGTCCATAAGTTTATGAGAGAGCTCTGGTGGTCGGTGGCAACTGGCAGTGGTAACTGGTACTCACCATCGCGGCGTGTCAGAGGTTAACTGTCGCCACATGCCGACACGCCCGCCCCACACCCCGCGCAGGCTGCCATGGCCTCACTAACTTTACCTAAAACATGTGAACACTAACATTAGTGCACTTGTTCTCATTTTAAACCAACTTCAGAAAAGAGGTTTTCTACTCGACTGTGTATGATTCGGAATTCGGAAATAAATAATACTAGCTGTTTCCCGCGGCTCCGCCCGCGTAAATATACTATCAAATATCGCGCGGGAACACTGTACTTTTCCAGCATAAAAGTAGCCTATGTTTTAATCCAGAGCCTAAACTACTACCGTACCAAATTTCATCAAAATCCGTTCAGTAGTTATTGCGTGAAAGAGGAACAAACTTCCATCCATACATCCTCACAAATTTTGACATTTATAATTTTATATTATATAGTAGGATAGGATGTAACAGAGCTTATTAGATATTCTCATGAACGTAAAACCAACGTCAAATCCGTTTTGATTGGTCCAAACTCCAAAAATCAGTTAATGAGAAAAATACGATTTATTTATAATTTAAAAAAAAAGTAAAATGAAAGTGTAAGTTAATTACGAGATGTAACACAACAAAGTTGTTGCATAATGATGTAACATTATTAAAAAGATAATCTGTCATTCACAGGTGTCACTTTGATGCCTATGATAGAATATTTAGTTAGCCATAAGGCTATGTATAGCTTAGACGTGTGTATGTCTATTTGGCCTCCTTAACATATTATATGTATGATAAGATATACTGTATGGATGTTATATGTAGAACATATGTAATAAAGAAGAATATACAATCATTGTATCATTGAATATCTCCACCGTGAGTTTATGAGAAATGCTGCTGGGTCAACAGATCCAACATACAACATGGTGTCAGAAGTGGGATGTAAATACAAAAATATATGAACGAAAAAGAGGGTACATCAAAAACTCAAGAATAACCACAAAAAGCTTGAAGGCAGTCGGAACTTAGGAACGATCGGTGAAAAAAGTGTGTGAAGACTGAAGACCTAACAATGGCTGGAAACGGAGTACAGAAACTTGAAATTTCTACCGAAGTTATCAACAATAATGCTGAGAATTTCAAGAAATGGACGCAATCATTCGAGATATACCTGCTGGCATCAGGAATGGAGAAGACAGAAGACAAAAGAAAAATTGCAATCATGCTGCATTCCATGGGAGAGAAAGGTCTAAATATATATAATTCCTTCAATTTGGACCTGGAGGAAGCCACATATAAAGATGTCAAGGCAAAATTCGTCGAGTATTTTGAACCCAAGAAGAATTTGACGGTAGCAAGACACAAATTTTTCACGCTGAAGCAACGTGTGAACGAATCCTTGGAGAACTTTCTTATGGAATTAGAGAATGCAAGTCATGCCTGTGAGTTTGGTACGCTCCGCGACTCGCTGGTAAGGGACATCCTTATTGCGAATATGGCTACAAATTTCTCGCAATTTCGTCAAAAACTCTTACTCGAGCAAGATCTGTCCCTGGAAAGAGCCAAACTTCTATGTAGAACACTCACAATGGCACAAAAAAGTGAAGAATCAATGAATGCAGCAGATGGAAGAGAAGAAGCCACAGTATACAAGCTACACAGAAGTCGTCAGAACAGTCCTTATACACACCAGAAGAGAAGAAAATCTAAATCTCCGTCGCGCCAAGGTCAACCAAGGTCAGCTACGCCTAGATCCAGAACAAAGTGTGTGAAGTGCAACACAGTCCATGGTCACCGCAACTGCCCAGCGTGGAAGCACAAATGCAGGTCATGTTTTAAATATGGACATTTTACTCATTTATGCTTTAAGAAAAATAGTGTCAGGAGTTTAGTCTCTGGGGTAGGCAATATGCATCTCGATGATGAACCGAGTGCTGCTTGCTTAGCAAGCAATGCTCCTACTGAGAGATTCACTATTGGGGCGTTGTTCAACATTAAAAATATAAAGTCACAAAGTACCAGTTCAAATTTGAGTAAAAATGACATTAATTCCTGGCATTATTATTTAAAAATAAATAACAAATGTGTAGACTGCATAATTGATACTGGAGCAGATATAAATATGATGTCTTACAAAGTGTTTAAAGAATTAAATCTTAAGTTTGACAAGCAGAGTAAAAAAATGTGTAAAAAATATAATATCTATGCTTATGGGGGTAAACAACCAATTCCCATTATGTCAGTGTCAAACATATGGTGTATATTTGAAAACAAAAAAGAACCTGAAAGTGTTACTTTTGTTATAACGAACTTAAACTGTCCTACTGTAATTGGTTTGCCCACTTGTATAAAGCTAAATTTAGTTATCAAAAACTTCAATTTAAACAATATGTATAAAGAACCCTGTGACAAAATTATGACCAAATATAATGATGTGTTTCAGGGTCTAGGCTGTTTACCATATGAACACAGTATTGTGTTAAGAAAAGATGCTGTGCCGTGCATAGATCCACCCAGGAAGGTGCCATTTGCTCTGGTGGAGCCGTTGCGGAAGGAGCTCGAACTCATGGAGGAATTGGGGATCATCCAGAAAGTCCATGAACCAACTCTCTGGGTGAGTAGCTTAGTTATTACCATGAAAAAGTATGGAGGATTAAGAGTTTGCCTAGATCCTAGAAATTTAAATAAAAACTTATTGAGATGTCATTATCCCATTAAAAATATTGATGAAGTAAGGTCTAAATTGTCCGGAGCCTCATATTTCTCACATTTAGATGCATTTTCTGGATTTTATAATATAAAATTAACTAAAGAGAGCAGTGACCTTTGTACTTTTCAAACTCCCTTTGGTAGATATAAATTTTTGAGATTACCTTTCGGAATAAGCACGGCAACAGAAATTTTCTATAAAACTATGATAGATTTATTCGGAGACATTGAGGGAATAATAATTTGGTGTGATGACATTTTAATATACGGTGAAACAATTGAAATACACAATAAAAGATTAGAATTGTTTCTGGATAGGGCTAGACAAGTCAATTTGAAATTAAATAGGGCCAAGTGCAAGTTTCTTTTAGAAGAAATCGCATATTTGGGCTATATTTTCAGTAAAGATGGTGTAAAAATTGATCCAGAGAAAATTAAGGCTATAAAAGAAATGCCAATACCAAAAAATATTAAAGACTTGCAAAGATTTTTATGTATGATAAATTTTTTAGCACCATTCATAGAAAACTTAGCTGACAAAACTAATATTTTAAGAAATTTGTTAAAAAAGGATGTGTTATGGCTTTGGGATGAGAATTGTCAAAAATGCTTTGATTTATTAAAAGAAATTATAACTAAAGCGCCCGTGTTAGCAAATTATGATTGTAATTTACACTTGACTTTGTCGGTAGATGCCTCAAGATATGCCGTCGGTGCCGCTATATTTCAAAATAAGCGACCCGTGGCTTACAGCTCAAGAACACTGACCAGCTCACAACAAAATTATGCTCAGATTGAGAAGGAATTATTTGCAATACAATTTGGATGTAATAAATTTCACCAATATATTTATGGCAGTAGAATAACTGTGCAAACTGATCACAAACCGTTGATTTATTTATTTAAGAAGCCCCTACATGAAGTACCTGCTAGGTTGCAGAGAATGATGCTTTCTTTGCAAGGCTATGACTTAGATGTGGTTTATGTACCTGGTAAATTTATGTATATAGCAGATACTTTGTCTAGAGCAGCACTTACTGAAAAATACATACCCCCATATGAACAGGATTTACAGTACCATGTAAATACTATATTTTCTAACCTCTCTGTAAGTAAGCCATATTTGAATTTAATATTAACAGAAAGTAATAAAGATGAATCATTAACTTTGCTTAAGTCTTATATTCAAAACGGGTGGCCTAAGAGCAAAGACAAAATAGCATCTATGGTAAAACCATATTGGAATATTCAAAATGAAATACATATAATGAATGAATTACTATTTAAAGGAAATAGGCTTATTGTTCCTAAATCTTTGCAAAAGCAAATATTAGATAAAATTCACTGTGGTCACTTAGGTATAAATAAAACACTTAATATTGCTAGAGAAACAGTTTATTGGCCGAATATAAATGCTGACATTAAAAATTTAGTTGATCAATGCTTAGTATGTGCTAAGTTCAAGCCAAACACAACAAATGAGCCGTTGCAGTGCTACGAGATATCCCATCTTCCCTGGCAACAGGTAGGTGTTGATTTGCTATATTTTCATGGAGAAAGTTTCCTTGTCTGCATGGATTACTATTCCAAGTACATTGAGTTAGCTTCTTTGCATAAAAATTACACTGTGGACGCTGTTGTTAAGAATCTTAAATCGTTTTTTGCTCGTCATGGAATACCGAAATCTCTTGTATCTGACAATGGTCCACCTTTTAACTCCAGTAAATTCAAGTCCTTCCTTGAGGAGTGGGACATTGAACACATAACAAGCAGCCCACACTGGCCAAAATCCAATGGTCAAGCTGAAAGCGGGGTAAAAATTATAAAAAACATTTTGAGAAAATGCAAAGAGGATGGCTCTGATATATACTTGTCATTGTTACATTATCGTAATACGGCTAAGGGAGATTTTCCCAGCCCTGCTTCATTATTAATGTCTAGAAGCTTACGAGTAAATTTACCAATACTAAATAAAAAGTTATATCCTAGAGTAGTTAAATTTTCGACTTATGAGAAATGTCACAAACATAGCAGAGACAGAATGTCTTTTTATTTTGACAGGAATGTTAGGCAAAAGTCATATGTATTTCAGCCAGGAGATTATATATATTTTAAAAAAGATCCTAAATCCGTTTGGACTCCGGGAATAATTAAAGAGAAATTGACGTGTGGTAGGTCGTATTATATTGTAGATTTAAACGGTGCTGTGTATAGGAGGAATATAGGACACATTAGACCTAGAAAAAGAGATTTAAAAAACATAAATACTCCTCCTTCTTCTTCTGGTAATGGCGAAAGCAGTGGCAAAAATGACAGTATGGTTACCATACAGGACATTGCTAACCCCATGAGTTCGGTGAATTTCGGAAACGGTCTTTTTCAAAATTGTGATAATGATGAAAGCCGTGTTCCTATGGAGAGTCTAGTGAATACCGATTATGTAACCAGATCTGGTAGAAATGTAAAACGTCCTAAACTGTATATTCATGAAAAATATGATTAGTTATATAGTAGTATGTTTTTAGTTGTGTACATATTGTAGTATTAGTTGCGTTATCTTGAAAAGGGAGGTGTTGCATAATGATGTAACATTATTAAAAAGATAATCTGTCATTCACAGGTGTCACTTTGATGCCTATGATAGAATATTTAGTTAGCCATAAGGCTATGTATAGCTTAGACGTGTGTATGTCTATTTGGCCTCCTTAACATATTATATGTATGATAAGATATACTGTATGGATGTTATATGTAGAACATATGTAATAAAGAAGAATATACAATCATTGTATCATTGAATATCTCCACCGTGAGTTTATGAGAAATGCTGCTGGGTCAACAGATCCAACATACAACAAAAGTAAGTAGTAATGCCACAGACGGCCTATCCAATTACAGTAGTTTAACCTACCACGAAGCCATAGGTATTGGCTTTCTGCTGAATGGGTATTCTGCTCTTATAACATTTAGCTGAATTGGCTTTCGGCTATATAGGTGCCATGCTTTTATGTCAATCTAACTGAATAGTCATTACGCGCAAAAAACATTATGATAGTTACCCGTTTCCGACACACAGACATACTATCCCTATTCCATGAACTGTTGCAATAGCCAATAGCCAGCAGCTTCTCTACACCCATTCACTTATCGTTTAAAATAGAAGATTTACATTTCTTAATTAACAGATTCAATTTTGAGGAAAATCAGCAGTGGCATAGCGAGCATTTCGCCCTAGCCCCGTATAATTATTTTTTTTTGGGTCCAAGGGTAAAAATTCACAAAAGGAGAAAAATTGCTCGCAATTAATTTATATTAAAGTTATTATTAGTGAGCGAGCGAAGCGAGCGTTTTTAGTATAATTTTTGTATTTTGAACTCTTCAAAAAAACTGGTCGTAAAAATAACCAGCAAATACAAGGAAACTTAAAAAGATAAATAAAGATTTTACTCTCAGCCGAATTGTAATAAAATAAAACTTAGGAAACCTGATTGCGTCTAAAATCGCTACTTATTGTGTCTTTTATAAAAACCGGCGACCCGAATTTAAGAATCGGAACACTTTCTAAACCTACAGTATAGGTTTTGTACTTTTTACGCTTCTCAATTATTTAGACATTATATTCAAACTGTCGCAAATTCTTAGCATATTGCAAGCCCCATGTGGGCTATTTAGATTTTTTTTTTCATGAAGTAACAAACCCCATGCCCTATTGCAGTGATCTTACGAAAGGCTGGCAACGACCCCATAAACACCTGACGCCACCCACGTGTCTGTCCTTGGTTTATTTTAGACCCGGTGTCTCTGACATTTTAGAGAGATATGGGATTATAGAAATACATTTTATGCGATAATTTTTTTTTTTTTTTTGGAAGAGACCAAACATAACCTAGTACCGACGCCTTAATTTTGTCTCGCCTTTTAACTATTTCGGGTAAAGATTATCCCACAAAAAACATTTTCATATAAGTAAAATGATGCCAAAACGATACCATTTGACTCGCACTGTCAAAAAGTTATCAGATCTGGTCTAGAGCCCAGCTTCTGACTCTACACGCCCTAACTCTACAAAGCCTAACTTCACAAACTCTACATAAAAAGACGCAGCAGTTCGAGAAAAGGTGGTATAAGGTAGTAAGTGCCTTCGCTTGGCGCGTCTTGTTATCTTGTAATGATTTTTCAGTCTTTATTTCAGTTCATTCAAAGTCACCTTTTCAATCTCAAGCATCTGAGTAAGCATCACAATTCACATCTGGGACAGTGCACAAACAGATTTCCGTTACCTCATGCAACAATATTGTTCTTGGAACCAGTTGTGACACCGCCCACCGGCTTCCAAGATCCAACTTTCAGGGAACAGAGATATATTTATCTCAGAAATCAGAATATATAACGACGGAGTTAATATAGATTGTTCATCAAACAAATGTGTAAGTACTCTGGTCGTTATAACTTGTTCAATTATCTCTCAACTTGGCCTTTCGATAACGAAGAAGAAATACAAAGTCTTGTTCTTGTCGAAATGAAAGTTGCGTCATCGTCTCTCAGCAAAGTTAATTTTGTTTTCATTCATTTATTGACTTGTTAAGGTACGTGTAAGGTAGCTTTATAGGGGAAGGCCCACCTTCGCAGATCTGGGTTCAATTTTAACCCAGGGTTAAAATATCATGCTTTCTCTTTCATTACATACGTTGAATGAGAGATATAACATGATAACTATCCCATGGTAAACTTTAACCCAGATATATTATGTATGTTTGCTAACTTTACGTTAATTTTGATCATTTACCGTTGGTGTAGAGGCCACACCACATATTTAGGTCAAATATTACGGACTTACACCTTTTGTACAATGTTTTATGCAAATAAAGCATTTATTACTTTAATTATTTGTTTATTAAACATTAAACGTACAATCTTCGTCTAAGTTTACTATCACACAGGCAGATCGTACTAGGTATGTACTCGTATATCCAAAAGTACTGACATAAACCTTACTGTGGCCCTAGTATTATTTAGGTACTATCAAACAATTTGTCGCTCAACCATGCATAAGATTAAAATCTAAATTAAATATTACAATACGGACTTCAAGTACGTCTGCAGTCGTTGCGATCACTTCCTGTGTTTAAAAGTTTTTAGGCGTTCACTACAAAGGAACATGTTTAGAAACTGGTCGAGCAGGAACTTTGTCGATATTGTACAGTTCGTGAGCACACTGACCTTTGCCAGGCCCAGGATGTCGTGCTCGCGGGGCATTTGCCAAACGGCAAACGCTCATCCGATAGGTCATTAGGTGGCCACTCTACATAAACGCTGCAGTTACGACTATCAAAATGCTTTTAAGCGATGCTATATCAAATAATGATTGGAACTTGGAAGGCATTTTGCGTTACGTAAGTACACTAGCTTTTGCCCGCGACTCCAACCGCGAAAATACAGTATCCCACGAGAATACTGTACTTTTTTGGGATCAAAAGTATTCTATAATATAATGCAGAGCCATACCAAATAGCTTAGCTAACCCGATCCAGAAGCCAAAAGGCACCCTGATATGGAATTTGCTTTATAGAAATTGCTTAATAGAGTGGAAAGCTAATAAAGATTAAAGACTGATTTGATATTAGCACAGCCTATAGAACTATTACCTACAGTCGTCCAACGGACACGTCTAGACAGAGCAATCGTAGCGAGCCCAAGCTGTCATACACTCGCTTGGGACACGTCAGCCGGGGTTGGCGCTTTTTAATTTGATTGTTTTAAGTGGTTTGCGACAGTGTTTCGTTTGAGTTGTATGTAGGTACTTATTTACAATGGTCAATTATATGAACAGCTAAAGAAGATTAATTTTAATACAAAACCATGCGCCTGTTTCCCGTCAGAATTTTTAATAAAATTGTATCTACGTATGAGAATTTACTAACTACATCGTCAAATTCAACAATCGCAATCTAAAAACTAGTAAATCCAAATGTCGAAAATACCTTTTAGTTTCGCATTTGTAGCTTTTGCAGGGTTCGTAAATATCCGATATTTATAATAAATATCAAAATATCAGATATCTTTGATTATATATATCCGATATTTTTGATTTTTTGATATTTTCAAAATTACATACAAATCTCATAGGTACTCTGATATGTTTTTTCGTAATAGTTGAATCGAAATAATTTGTATGTCTGATAATTTGAAGATAGGGAAGTAAAATTAAACTCATTTATTTATTATTGATATTAAAAGTTTTCAAATCAATTAAAAATCAACGATAGATACTTTTGAGTATCAATTTAAATAAACCATAAAACCATAAAATGACTTTTGTTTATAACCAGAAGAAAAAAAAGTGTATTAATTTTATCAGTCGAATTAATTTGACACATGGTATAAATGGTATAACAATAGTATAATAACAAACAAGGAATTTTCTTCCGAAAAACAGGGGGTCACGTGGGTGTCATATGCCGTTACAAGCCGCGTCGACGGCTATGATTAGTTAATGTCGTGTCAAATAGCAAGTTTTTGATGACCTAGGCTTGTGAAACTCTCGGAAAATAAGACCTGTGTTGATGTAAGATTTTTTACATTTAAAACATTCTTTTACATTTTTAAATATAAATATCAATTTTGATATAATATATCAAGCATAAATATCAATTGATATATATACGATATTATCAATTGATATATATCATGCTAACCCTGAGCTTTTGTATACGCATTTGTATTTTTTATAATAAAACTCTTCATTAATACTTCTATATATATATATTTTTTTGTTTTATTCCTAGTACTCTACATACACATACTACGAATACCTACACAAAATGTAGAACAGATTATAATAAAACACATTATTGTGACAACCCTGCAGCAATGACGAATACCTACACAAAAGCGGCATTTCGCGCGACTTCAAACGCGTTGGACCACTGTATCTCTTTATTACACTGTGATATTAGTTTGTAAGTTGATTATGTTATTGATTGTACTGTAGGTTCTTGGTGGAAATTCATGTGGCCACAGAAATATTACAAAGGATTTCTTGCACTGTTTCCACTTAAATGTGGAGAGAGTGCAAGAAGTCCTGTGTATTATTACTGTAAGTTAATTGTATTACTTACAAATAATAGAAAAACTAGGACATATTCAATAGCCGGACGAAGTCCAGACGGATGGTAAGTGGTAACCCTAACTTGCTGCGGTTGATAGTGTTGCAACTTGCAACAATGATGGACATGGGAACCCAGGCGCCATGATGGGCATGATTCACAGTGTGCTGCATTATCTCATTCACTCATTATGTCATTTGGTAAACAATATTCCCGCTCGAGTTACTGGAGAGCCTCTAAATTATTATAGAACTAAAATTGTATTTATTATAAATTGCTGCATTTTAATGACGTAGAGAAAAGAGCAAATGAATAATACCTAATTAGAACATCTGAGAGAAGAAGATTTTCACTCGCCGTGAACAGTGGACACCCGCAATAATACTTATAAGAAAGATATAACATAAATGCAACTAAACTAAAAAGTACCTAATCTATCCAAAATGCCATATGGATTCAACTGAAATACCAATTCCGGAGATCTTAAACCTCATATCAATCAGTTCCAGAGCGTGGGGTTCCTATAACTCCATTTCTATCGGCTTCACTTACCACTTACCTTTTGAAGACCCTCATCCAAATTCCTTCCTATTTATACAGACTAGGGCTTCCCCATACCAGCCTTCGCCACTCATCAGTTCTTCAAAAATAATACCTCCCTCCACCTCTGTGTAAGTCGGTTCCTAACCCAATTTCGTTCTAAAATAAAACAATCCTAATTTAAAAACCTAAAGCTGTATGTTCCGCTGATCCTCCCGGGAGTCCCCATTCATCATTGTCTCCGAAACTACCTAGTTTATAATTTCTAACGAATTACTCTGGAAGTTCTGGAACCCGGCCAAGTGGCCAATAATATACAATTGAAACGTACAAAAATACTGCAACACTTATAAAAGCCGGCCAAGTGCGAGAAGGACTTGCGCACGAAGGGTTCTGTACCATTATCTTGAGCTATTAATATTAATATAGCGCAAAAAACAACGAAATACCCAATTTATTGTATGGAACATTTTTTGTATTGAAGCCCCCTTTAAGTAGGTAGTTATTTTATTTTTATTACTTGTTTTTAAAGAGAATAATATACAACTCTATATTCAGTGAATACTTCAACTGTGTAGCTATCACGATTCATGAAATACCTGGTGAGGCAGAGGCTGTATTTCATGAACGGACAGCCGAACAGCGAGGTCTAAGCAATAGGCTACCGCTTTCACCCTTTGGTTACGGAACCCTCAAGACAGAATTAAAATCGGTCAGACATTTATTTTTGTTAACAAAAGGTCAAACAAAAATAAATGTATTTTGAAATATGAAATTCGGAAATAAAAATATTATTTCGAGGTCATCGTGCAGTAAGTTTTTTTATATGTACCTATTGGCACAAGGCGAGTAAAAAGACTTTCCGTTAGTAATAAAATAAAGATTTGTAAGAGGCCAGAACCTCAATTCTCGTATTTAAAGTAGACGTTGATTTTACTTTGATTTGATTGAAAGTGAAGCGACTATGTTACCATGAGCGGATATAAAACGTTTCGACCAATCAGAGCGCGTTTCACGTTGATTTAACGTTTATAAAAACACCGTTTCAGAGTTTAAACGTATCGGGACTTGATTGTAATTGTATTAATGCAGGTTTTATTTAGCAGAATTGTCCCTCTGATTAGCATTTGCACTATTTGTTAGAGCACAAAACTTAAAAATAAAGATCTCTATTTACTATAAAGTCTTAACACTATCTGAAATTAGCCATTAAAGTAGAAAAGACATAAATGTGTTTTTGTCTAACCGTAAACTGTTTTAATTTACATGAGAATTTACATTACAAAGTAATTAAGTTTTATCGTGAGAGAATTAAATGTTCGAGTCGTGTTTCCTATCAATTCTGTTAGATTTTTTTTGCTGATATTCGCAAACTAGGTTACGTTGATAACGTGCGACTTTTTATTCTGATTGATTAAAATGCAGATCATATTTTGATTATGAAAAAAAAAATTTGTTTAAAAGGAAGGAAAATTGGATTGAATTAATACAACTGAGGGTCAGGACGAAGATGAGTCAATAATAATAAATGTGCTACTCAATGGTGAAAACCCCGTCCAGATAGCATCAGCAGTTTTCGAGAAAATCACGGACAAACAAACATAGAGATCAAACTGAGAACCTCCTTTTTTATTTGAAGTCGATTAGAAGATTACTGCAACTTGTCAGTTGCTAGCCCAGAGCGCCCATCAGTTGGTACTTGGTACTCGGTAGTGTCGCGGCCGGTACGAGGCAGGGCTTGTTAACGTTACCAAATAACACCAAAAAATTACGTTAATTAACGGTAATTTTATAAAAATACTTTGGTAACGATATTAATTTTAACGTTATTTGATACTTAACAATATTTCTAACGTTATATACTAACGTTATTTTATTTTGAAAATAACAGTATTTATGGTATGTATAACGTTATAATATAGGGAGCGTCGGTAGCGCAGCGGTTTTATCCATGTTTGAGGTAGGTAGGTAGGTACAATAATATTTAAGAATATCTATACTAATATTATAAAGCTGAAGAGTTTGTTTGTTTGTTTGTTTGTTTGTTTGAACGCGCTAATCTCAGGAACTACTGGTTCGAATTGAAAAATTCTTTTTGTGTTAGATAGTCCATTTATCGAGGAAGGCTTTAGGCTATATAGCATCATGATAAGTTCAATACGAGCGGAGCACCAATCAAGAATGTTTCAAAATCGGGGTTTTTTTTCCCCCTTTTGAGAGCTTTCGCTGCGTACGCTGCGGAAACGGTTAAAGTTTCGCTTAAATGATGTATGACAGAATTGTTCCCCTTTAAAAGTTCTAAAAAAAAGTCCGCGACGGTATATGTCTATCTTTTAAGGTTGGCTCACAATAACCTTTTTATGCTAACCAAATTTGTTCTAAAATTAAGCATTATTTGTGAGGGTGTTTTCATAAAGATGATATTAATCCTTATCCAAGTAAATACGTTATTCATTACAAGCATTTAATCTAGAAGAAATTTGCAGTTTACATCATTTGATTTCAATGAGTATTTTAGAAGATATCGCAGTAATAAAATAGTCCAGCGCGCAATTATGTACGGCGCACGGCGCGGGCGGGCAGTCGTAAGGTGGAAGCGTTTCTCCTTCTAAGTAAATGAAGTCGCGGGTAAATTTTAGCGATATCCCAAAGTAAATGTTTCACGCGGACGAAGTCGCGGGCAAAAGCTATTACAATATAATAGCCGACGCGACGAAGCTAGTGCATGTTCGTTCTGTCACTTCGAGGCGGGGCGCAGGCAGGGAAATACGTAACGTTATATAAAATAACGTTAATTAATAACAATACTTTTTCTTAACGTTACTTTCATGTACCGATATTTTATCAAATATGTACAGGTGTTTTAAATTAAAATTAAGTTTTTCTGAACATGTAGTATAAGTTAGCTACAGCAGTATAAGAGAGTTAAGACTATATTATCTACTTAATACACGAAACGTATGTTGGGTAAGTTATCTATGTCCAAATGATAAATAATAGTATTCTTATTGTTTATGTTTATGTGAGCTCCGTGGCCGAGTGGGTAGACCGTTTGGTTCGCACTCGAGAGAGTGCAGGTTCAAATCCCAGGTTGTGGCGTGTACCAATGAGACTTTTTCAGATCTCAAGTACATTATACGGACGCTGTAACGGTGAAGGAAAACATCGTGAGGAAACCCGCACATAGTTGGCCCCAGACGTATTGACCAGTCATTCATCTGGACTAGGCTGATTGTGTTGTGAGAATGCCGTAAGTGCTCGGGCAACCATACGACATTTAAAAAACTAACTGTCCCAGGCACTACAGTATTACAAGAGTGGTTACTTCGCTCGGAGAATACTGTATAAATCATCCATTAACGGATGTAAAGGCCTAAGTTGATGTCGGATATTAAATTAGTAAAAAAATCGATATTATTTAAATTACTTTTTATTAATATGAGTTATACCGAGAAATTTAAAAAAAGTCAATTTCTGGTTTATCCATAAAAAGCAGGAACTCCAGGAAGCACGTTTTCAATAATTACGAAAGTAGTCGCGAGAAATACAAGTATTTTATGTGCGTTCCATCACAGGTTTCATGTTCACACTTCATAAATAATATGTTAATACTCGATATGTACTAGATTTTATGCACATAATATAAAAAAACTAAAACCAAAGTAAACTAAAACAGACTACCAATCGAACCGGTTTGACTTGAATACAAAATGAATCGACTTCCTCGCTTTTTGCCGTCTGAATTTTAATATTTTTATATCGATGCATCAGAAAATACATTATGCATTTCGTGGTGGTTGTGGTAAGGGACAGCTAAGCATATTGACAATGAAATCAATCTCGTAACGACTACACAAGGACTGTTCATCCGGCTGTATAGAGATTGATCTACTACACGTAAGTTATACACATATGATCTACTACATAAGATCTACTACACATAGGACTATATGCTCCGGAATCCGTAAGGCCGAGGAAAATAGAGCTCTGTCCCAATTGACAGCTCGACACTCAAAACTTTTATTTTCAACTGTATTGTATTAGCGTAGAGTTCTATTTTCTGTGCTCTGAATTTTCACGTGCGGCGTTCCGGATTCCGAATTGGTAGATACGCCTACTAGCTAGGGGCAATTTAGGTATATGATTTGACGTAATGTAGTCTTCAACTATTTGAAGTGTGAACTAGAGAGAAATAGTGGCGTTGAAAGTTCCAACGTGGGGATCGAACCCACGACCTCCGAAGTCGCGAGCCAAGCTCTAAAGTCTAAACAATTGGACCACGGAGGCATCATTTGTGCAATAAGCACAGTATTATACATGCTATTTGCCATAGCTTAGGTAGAAGTTAGAACCGATGTCCCCATTTTGACAAAGTTGTTAAAACTCACCACGAAATTTGAAAATTCCTCATAAATGAATGCAAAACATAAATTTTAGCTAAAAGCTTCATTGGAATTCCACGTATAAATGCGAAGAATTTCGTGAAACAATTAATTTGAGAAGAATTCGTGACGAAACTCATGCGAGAGATATTTCACCGAAAAAATATCACTTTGAGAGAAAGTTTTACGAAAAAATTCATTTGGCTTTATTAATAACGGTAAAACAAATTAGTTTTAGAAAGTAATTTCAGTGGCAGGTGATACAGGCACGCAGAAAATAAGTTGAGAATTAGTAGGTGTATCTGTTCCCAAGTGTACTTCGCTGATAAGTCAGTGTCAAGCGGTAAGCGAGTTGATGATGAATTCTAGGAAGAACACTCTCGATCGCGTTAGCTTTGAAACAAAAACTACATAGTTACATCAAACTCGGTTAAATTTTCCCTTTGGGACCTTCGATACCATGGACAGACACGTCAAACACCCCTCCGTTTGGCGTCTGGGGTTAAAAATAAGGGAATGCGGTCGCCTATCAGCAGAGAGAACGGTCGAATATATTAGACCACCAACAAAATAAGTCTACTGTGTTGAAGGGTTGCCAGATTTCAGCCTATTAGAGACTGTTTGTATTAGCCAATTGCCAAAAAATATTTCAGTTTTTACCCGAGACAAAAATTAACTAGTGACAAGTTTTTGGATATTTTTCTGTGTGATCGTTAGAATTTTAGCATATTTTTATTAATTTAAGCGCTCTCGAGCTCGTATTTAAGGGTATGGGGAGGATTGTGTGCGTGACCCGGGAGTACCGAGTACTTTTTAACCCTAGATCGCTCGATTTACGGGACAGCGCTTGTCCGGGACAACGCAGGAGTTAAAACCTAAAATACGAGACGTCTGGCATCCCTAATGTGCTGTAACTTATAAACGACTACAAGTTACACAATAATTTCCACTAAGGACTATTAAACACTGCGCAGTAATTTTGTCGTATTTTATGATACCGATCTAGGAGTTTCGCCGGAGCTATTAGCGACATAGTAACATTAGCACGGGAAGACTAATGCTGCAATAAAGCTACATAGTGCGTAGATTTATGTGAGTCTGATGAAATAAATTAAAACTGATCTTACGTAACCGGCAATCTGAGACTGGCGTTATAGGAAAAGAGTCAGATTATTTCAAAACCATTTCTTGTTTGGTAGAAACTCGTCAAATCTACTAGAGTATAATTTAACAGCCGTGGTCTAGTGGTTAGAGCATTGGCTCTCGACTCGGAGGTCGTGGGTTCTATTCCCGCATTGGAACTACAAAAAATGTTGTTTCCAAGTTTGGTTAGGACAATGCAGGCTGATCACCCAATTGTCTGACAAAAAAGATGATCCATGCGTCGGATGGGCATGTAAAAAGTCGGACCTGCACCTGAGCTCTCGTCAGTCGTGTCGGTTATCCGTCCCACTGGATTATGTTTATGAGAGTAAAAGGAGAGAGCGTGCTCTTGTGTACTGCGCAGACACTTGGGCACTATTATTATTAGAGTATAATATTAAACAGAACTTCTTGCACGTTTTCCCGTTAATTGAGTTGGTGATTGGTATATCACATTTAATGTATTATTTAATACACGACCGGCTTCGTCTAATGATGTCGACGATCACGTGTTCGACTTAGTCGAAACCGGCCGTGTAATATAATAAATTTAATGTAAAATACTTAATAAAGTGGAAAAAGTTCTGCGTATTTATGTACCTACTGTGTCACATGACTCACATGAATTACTCTACCAAGCTCTACCGAGAGCCGACCTACGTCCTATCTTACTACGTACAATCACCAGGATCTCAATTCGGCAATCTGTCATTTACATAGAAAATTAAGATTGCCGAGGAACATTAGCGACATGGTTTTACTGTACCTACTACCAATTTAGAAGAATGTATTCACAAATTGATTAAATTAGTAAAATAAATTACAATAATATACGTGATGCACTTACTTATTCAAACAAACTAAGATATTATTTTTAAACATGTTATACCTATGTTGTCGTCAAGCAGCAATGTGGAATTACAAAAATGTCGAGTTGTGAAACGCGATAAAAACATAACGATAAGCACAGCTTATCACTCTTATCTCTTATCAGACATCTGCGTGACTGATAGGTAACTTATGTAAATTGGAACTGCAGACGTACCTAGTATGAGTAGTACAATATACAATGCGATTCAAATGAGAATAGAATCGAGTCGGTGCCATATTGTTTAGAATTTAGACGTATTTAACGTTTTTATTTAAATTCGATGCAAGAATATGAATATATAATATGCACATTACTTTTTCTGCAAATCGCACTTTTCAAGTGATATTTGACAGAAAAAGGTCATTGACGTTCCTATTCTAATTTGAAACGCATCATTCCTATAATAGTTCGTTCAGAGTTATTTTACCTCTGACAGGACAAAGGTCATGTTGATGTAAGGATGTTAAAGACATAAAGATCACTTATTACAATAAAAACTCCGGAAGTAAAATTATTGTATATTGTTGATGTGGCTTTATGTATTTAGATCTACCTTTGCATAGATCAGTTTACCTCTAATCTCTCCTGAATATGAAGAGAAGCATACTATGTGCCCAATAGCTATAAATAATATGAAATATCTAAAAGAGCTTCCTTACTTATTATGTAAAAAGACAATTGTATAGTTCACGGTACTAGGTGAAAGGATGCATTAGATTAGGATATGAATTGAGTAATGAATACCTAACTGAAATCCTGAATCTTAATGCTTAATGTACATAATTCTATTCATAATCATAACCAAAAAGTATCTGTAAGTTGTAACATTTTTGTAAAGATCATGTTCAGAACATATTGAATATTCAAATTTCAGTAACATACTAACAGCTTTCTTCATTAACATTGTTGGTTATGCTTTTTAATACTACTCAGGTAGGTACTTGGTATTAGAATACCTACTGTCTGTAATGTGAACCTACCCAGCATGACCTAACCGGTGACCCGCATCTATGAAAGGTATTTCATGTAAGTGGTGTCATGTATGTTTGTTTCATGTAGGTATGCTATTATAACTATCCAACACCCTGCAGCAGCCATTTGGTCCATAGGCCATTCTCTTCCGGAAGAGATCTCTACTATGAGAAAATCTCGTATGGGCAAGAGGTTTAATTAATGTACCTACACGTATGTACTCGTGTAGACACACAGAACTGTGAAACGTGTTGTGTGGGTTTGTTGTTACAAACAGGAAGCACCTAATCGAGGAAAAGAAAATGTCATCCGTCTAGAACCGATAACAGATAAGTTTATCACGTCAGCCCACAACTTTCACTCGGTATGGGCTAGACCGTCAGACAACGCTAACTTACACGGGTATAGGGACAGTTCAGTAGCTAACCTAGATTACATACTATTTTGTTACATTAACAATAGTTAACTATCACCGACACGCGTCATCGACCACGAGGCAGGTAGAGCCACGTCACATGACACCTGCACGAGCAATTTGAGACAAATATACCTTGAAATGATGTCTATCAAGACCTCTCCCGATGGCGAAGACCACACCATAATCCACTAGAACACTGCACAAGGAATCCACGTAGAGAACACCATCACACGGATAAGGGTACACGTTCCCGAATGATAACGCGGCCAAACAAAAAAAAACCGGGGGTCCTAAGAAGGTCGAATCTGGTATTTTTTGTGTCGAGCTGGCAACGTCGCGCCAGTTACCGGACGGACGCGCGTTCAGTCCGCGCGACGCTCATTGGCCGAGTGAAGCGGCGGCCATCGCTGCGCGCCGCGCGTTTACCCAATGACACCGCGTCCCGCACGCCCCGCCCACATCCTAGTCGCCTGTTGAATGGGGCTCGCGGCAGTCTCGCCACGGAAGTCGGATGTTGCGAACGTGCTCAGCTCTAGCGGACAGTGTTGTGTGATATTGTATAATCAATACTGATCCGTTCGAATGCCGTGCAAAATTACAATAAGTGCCCTTAAAATAAATTAGCTACCGATTTAGAATATATTATATAATGACGGCATGCAAGTATATTTTACATGTAATATTGAATAATCGTTTTAGTGGCGAAAATCCTAAGCCTCAAACGCAGAAACTTTCTAAAGAAAAGTTATTGTTTTCATACCCAATGTCCCTATGGAGTTTTTCTTTTTCTGAAATTGTTGCATTACCTGAAAAGAAAAAAAAACAATATAACGACTTGTCAAGAAACGTTTAAAATGTTCATTTCTCATTCGTTAAAATAATCTAGTAATAAGCAGGGTTAATTAATAACATTTCTATTCGAAGTTCTCTTTTAGCTGGTTCGACTACGTAAGTATTTATAATTTGAAACATTATTTGTGTTATTTATTCAAAAAAATATATATCAAGTGTCTCCATTAAAATAAAGTTGAGTCAACCTTTCTCCAAAAAAAAGGGTTATGAGAATTTTCTCTTTAGCAAATTTAATAATTGTTGTTTACGTCGATGAGTTTAATGATCATCGTAAATAACAAAACGTAGAACTATGATGATGCATGACTACTAACGATTGCAGATAACGGTAATCTATGAGTAACAAGACACGTTTACGTTATCTACCACATAAACAAAGGTCATTAGTGCACGTTGCTAATTATTGAATTCTTATTCAAATGAAACGGAAACAACGGGAAAACTGAGTTATTATAATATATTTTTACACAAGTTGAAGCCGTTTCACGCGACACGCACAGCGTTGGCATTTAGGATATTTTTATTTTATCGAGACATGCTGCAATAAAAACAGTTTTTAGTTTTTACCCAACACCGAGACACGTTATAGTTTACATTATCGATTTTGAATAGAAATACTATCTCTAAAATAGAAATTATTTATTAGAATCAGGTATGTACATAATAAAAATTAAAGTAGGTAGGTACCTATAAAGAATTTGAATTTGGAAAAAAAAATGAGTAGTATTAGTAAAAGTAATGAGTAGGTTAAGCTTAGATAATCTAGTATGCATATGGATCAGACAAAAAACTTCACAATCTTATTTATGGAGTTGAAATTCTAGTAATTACCCTAATGATTGTAAAAACATACTTCCAAAACTGGTTTTCTTTTACACACAACCACAAAAAGATGATTAATGTAAGTCGGTTGTTGGTTTCATTTATAATGTGATTTTTTGTTCCCTTCGAGGCAATCCTTTAAACGACCCAGTTACAGAACACAGACAACAATGAATCTTACCGGAAACTAATCTTAGGTGAGGTTATTTGAAAGACATTTACACACATAGACACAAGACAAAGTGTATTTATAATATTATCTTACTTATACATTGTTCATTATAGGAACAGAACTCAAGGACGTGAATAACACTTAGGCCCACTTGCGCCAATCCGGGTTAAAGTTAACCTTGGGTTAAAATATCATGCTTTCTCTTTCACAAATACGAAGAACGAGAGAGATAACATGATTTTTAACCCAGGGTTAACTTTAACCCGGATTGGCGCAAGTGGGCCTTAGATAACAAAAAACAAACACCGATAGAGCAATTTAAATTTGGTAAGTAGGAAAGTAAAGGTACAGTTACACATGCTAGTTAGTAGCACGAAAGCATGCTACTTTTGAGCAAATGCTCATTAGTAGCATGTGTATTGAAACATTGCTAATAATGAGCATGCTAGTTTCGAGCATGCTCAAAAATCGACGGTCGTGCGATTATTGAGCATGCTACCTGCAGCGCGGGTGGAAGGGGGCGTGCTTATAGCGTGTGTGAACAGGTTTGCTTATTGAGCATGGTAGCATCGATCAGTCGTTAGCAGCGGAGTGTTTGCTTTAAGCATGCTCACTAGCATGCTTATATCTAGCAAATGTAGACAAGTGCAGAGCATGCTCGAAACAAGCATGCTAATGAGCATACTAAAAAGTATGCTACTAACTAGCATGTGTAACTGTACCTTAAATGTACAAATTCGCGACTTTGGAAGTAAGTATGCGGCAATTCTTTGAAGATAACAAAAAACAAACAACCATAGAGCAAGCTGAATTTGGTAAGTAGCAAAGAAAATGTACAAATTCGCGACTTTGGAAGTAAGTATGCGGAAACTCTTTGAAGTTGATATAAAACGTAACAAGATAAATAATGGAACATCATTTAACAAAGTAGAACATCTCAATACAATAAATAATGCGAGGGAATGTGGTAACTAAATTAAACCGGGAGTGACAGAGGAATGCGACAACGCCGCGCCGCCCCGTCAGACGCGGACGAGTCACCCACGCTGCGACACGAGACGAACACGTAGCTATTATACTGATGATGATCACGGTTTTGTTTATGAATAAGAGATTGTATATCTCTTCGTCATAAAGACAAGAGAATGGATCAACTGATGACTTCACATACAGACTTTCATTCTGAATAGATGTAATAGACCAAATTCGTAAATCTAACGGAAAAATAACTAGGAAGCCGAGAAAAACTTAGAAATTGGTATTCTATTTTGGACCATCTTATTCTTGAGTCAATAAAAAAACAATAGGGCCTAAGTTTATAGGGAAATGCCGTTATTAAACAAATGCATTTTACTTTTTAGTTGGTACGGTTGGAAACAATCGTGTTTTTTGGTCTAACGAACAGACAGACATCAGATTTAGATAACACAAGTGGCATGATTTCCACTGCGTAATTTTAATGGTCTGTTTATTTCTAGAGTTCTGTATGTTAAGAAAACCTCGGGTTTTTGATTATCGTAATTTTTATCAAGTTTAAAAGTAAACATATTATCTTTTCTTTTTAGAGTTTCGTATTATATTCGATAACAAACTTGATAATCATTTTCCTGTTCATCTTTAAGATGATGGATGACAGACGAGCTATTTTAAATTTTGTTGCTGGTAATAAATTATAGGGCACTTGTTTAGCGAATTGTAGATCGCAAAAACGTTTTTGGATGAATTTCGGTCACACAAGGTTTTAAACCTTAACTCAAATATAATATAATATATTACCTTTTAGTTTAATCTTTGAGACGAAGACAATTATTATACTTTTCAGAACTCAGATAGACATTGGTATAAAACTAATAACGCATACACACGTATATGCGGGATATACGGGTGCCTTCTGCCTCCTCCCCCCCCCCCCCCCCCATTCCGGGTCTCATATTTCTGCCCCGGGCATAATTAAGTGCCTGCCTGGCACGCCCCGGATGTCGCACACCGCAACTATATCCACGAATATTATCAAGGTGATTTTTTTATATTTATCTCGCGAATGCCATATATAGGGTAACATACCCAATTGCTAGCACTGTACCTAATTATCAGCCCCCCGAACAAATAGTAGAATTATAAGCTTCTCTGTAATTAATTTTTGTTTCCAGTTAATAAAAATAAAACTTGAATGTTTCTGGAATCTACTGCCAGCGACACCATACTTTAAACTATAAAGTATTTTCCACTGTAATAATCGAGGTTAGTTTGATCCCGGTTGGCATATTATGCCATGATAAGCAGGTACATGCCATGGTCGCTTCATCGGTAAAACTTATCATGGATTTTATAGAAAGTCTGCTGAATCACAATAGACCAAGATAAGGTGCTCCAGTAGCAGTAAATAGTAATGTTGGTAAATAATGATGATAATCATCATCATAATATTATTATGTATAAATAAGTGAATCAAAAACTCCTTACCCTTTTTACGAAAATTATGCAAACGGAAATAATACTGATTAAATGAGGGTTGAAAGAATAAAATAATTTCAAGCAGCGATGTCGCGAAAAACAACATTTGTTTTGAATGTTAAAAATAATAAATGTGCAATAAATAGCTCTGATGAGTCAACACTCAAATAATTAATACATAGATACTTAGTTGGTCTGAGTTTTCGTATAATATGAGGGGAATTGAATGACATTTTGGATTTGGCTTGAATTTGCAATCGGCAATTAATATCAATAAAGGTCATTCCCTGTAACCAAACTTTTACTGATCAATAAGCTCAGCAGGTCTAAATGGCCACATCGAGTGAATCTTACTATAGAACTTCAACTATTGAATTTCATAGAACGATTCACGAAATCTGGCCATTTTAAACCTGCAGAAAGATTTAATAGACATACCACTACTACAAGTACTACAACTCGCATGATATGTTTTAGCTACTGATGGTGATTAGTGACGTAATTTTAATACCATTAGGTTACATGTAGACTTTTGTAAGGCTTCATCCAGGTCACTAACTAGTACATGCCGTATCAAGGCGTATAATCTGTCATGTAGACGAAGACGTGGGCGATGGCAAGTTCACGCACAGTCAAGGACATCAGTATTCAGAGTATTAAGACTATAACTTATATACATTGCTGAAAATTAAAACTGCTATGATAAGAATAAAAAATAAGAACACTGTATTTTGATCATCATGTGTTTACTATTTATGCTATTTTCGATTTTTCACACCGCACACAACTTACCAAATTCACATAGTACAGTATAATGTATATCTACAACAAGTCACGCACAATTTCTCCCATTGTTGGCTCGGCTTTTATCTACGAAAATACCGAGTTATCCGAGGAAATATATGTACCCGGCTGCGAACAGCTGATTCGCCCGGGCTCAAGGTCTCCAGGGTTCCCCCGGCACACCCCGCCCGCTCGCCCGTGGGGTGGGGGTGTTCCCCCGGGCACACACTTTCGCGTTCCCATTTCAGCCGGCGCTCCCGAGTTCCTTTATTTATACCCATAAAATACGGCGAGATGGATTTTTATTTCGAAATGTTTTAAGTTTTGCGCACGAAATTCGCAGTGATAAAATTTCCTGCAGTAACTCCAAGGCCTGGTATTATTAAAGCTTGAATCTGAAATGTTACTGTTGAAAAATGTGCATTTTTTACCATTCGCAAAAATACCATTAGAAAATATTAATTTTCCTACAAACATGAATAACGAACTACCTAAAAAAATGCCCCTTATTTTCGCGTTAAAGAAAAATATTATCTTTTCCCTTCACTGAGGAAAACCCAGATAATACAGTATATTTGATTGGACTATTGAAGCAGGAATGTGATGTTATTACTTAGGTACACCTACCTGAAGGGCCCTTGTTGGTTTAGAGAATAGGGTGGAAGCGTGGCGCGAGCATCGCCGCCTACTAATCCCTTACCTCAAGTAACTACTACCAGTCATCCAGCAGTCATCACACTCGTCTGCACATAGATAAGTACTAGGAACTACATAAGGGCTACGAGAGAAATAGAGTTGGCCCAAAACCATAATTCTTATATTTAACTTAAGACTTTTAATGAATTATAAACTACGTAGTATAACAAATTAGCTTGATAGAAATCTGTGGGAATGAGGTGGCAAGCTCCAAAAGGAGATCTCCAACCAAACGAGAGTCAGGGCGAAGCCCACTTATATGCATTTCAGCTATCGTATATATAGTTCCGAACTCCAGAAACTTCAATAGCGCGATTCAGGACTGTGCGCTGATTGGTCCGCCACATCACTCCCCCCGAAGACCGAAGGCCGAACCATTTTGACGAGTCTTGTGTGTCTGAGTCGCCAGTACCAGTGGAGAAAATCCCAGTGAGTCGGAACTGTGCTGCTGCTGCTCGGGCTCCAGTGAGTCGGAGTGCTGCCGTGCGGGGCCGATGCTACGTGCTGACCAGGAGAGATGTGCTCTTCTTGCTGACCGGTCGTTGTAGTGAGAGTGCCCGTTGAAGCCGATGAGGGTTCGACCAGGCTGCGATGCGTTGAGACTGGTGGTCGAAGTACCCGAAGAGGCTGAGAAGCTGGCTGGCGTGGTGCGGAGGAGAGGGGAGTGATGATGATGATGTCCACAAGGGGGTGTGTTCTGTCGAGGGTTACCCATGTAGGAATAGTGCAAGCCCCAAAGGGAGATCTCCAACCGAATATATATACCTAGTTCCGAACTTCAGAAACTTCGATAGCGCGATTCAGGACTGTGCGCTCATTGGTCCGCCACAAATCCATGTAAAAAATGTTCCCCGTACCCCGGGGCCCGGACTATAACAATTTGCCAGCGAGGAGCCCGCTGGCCGCAGTTCAACGATCACGACTCTAGAATGTATTTCCCGACAAAATAAATTATATTCTCAAAAATACGGTGCAGAAAACCTACAGTAGGTACGTAAACTACGTAAGGTTCGCCAATGAAACCCATATTCATTTCCGTATTGTGTGACCCAGATGCGCTCGCATTTTTCAAAAGTCAAAATGTTCACGAGCCCGAGTAGCGCGCATTTTTTATTTCCCATTCGAAAACAAAACAGATGCGATGCCAATGTGCACTGTGCAGTGCGGACTGCGGAGTGGAAGTGAAAGAAGAAAAAAAACTTTCTTTATACTGTGGTGCAAGTTTAGCCAGCGAAGCCACATATTCTTTCAACTCGCAATGTATATTAGACACATTTATAATAATATAATAATAATATAATCACACGCACATCGTCAGCAATATACGTGAATTAAGAGTTTGAGACATAATCTAGTGACACGTAATCATCAATAGATAATGTCCCACAGGCAAACTATCAACCAGCATCACAATACTATAGAATCTAGTTAGATTATGTACCTACCATAAGTGTGAGATATCGATTCAGAGCTATATTATGCAATGTAAAAACAGTTTTGACCTCTATCTATGCTGTCCATGATATAAATTAAAATTTGAAATTCATTCATTATTCTCGCAGACAAGAGTCAAGACACCAATAAAACATATTTCCTAGAAAAAAAAATGCGATAAGATTTAAAAATGATGTAATCACGTTGAACGAATCCTCAATGTGTTTTGCAGCGCGGGCCGCGTATTGCTGAATCAGTGTGCGAACTGCGAGGTTGCCGCTCCGCGTGTTGCTCTTGTAATATGGCACGCGGCGTTGCCGCCCCGTGCGGGCGCCACGTTGCCGTTCGGTGCGCTCGGATCGTGAACCAATATCATTCATTCAAATATCAGAAACAATACTTGCGAGATAAAGAAATAGCGACAGACAGCTCACCGCACTGTCATTGCAGATAGGTAACCAACAGGGTTCGAAGAGAATGCTGTAAACTACTACCCATATTTTTATTTCATCTGATTATTATTTACCCTAGCTGATTTCTGTGGCGTTATGGTATACCATAACGTCACAGAAACCATTATTGGGATATATCCGAATAATAGTTGAAATACCAGAGCAATAAATCATCTATATAAAAATACAACAAAATGAGCCCCCTTTTTCTATTTTTAGACATAAACTACAAACGGCCTGCGTTTAAATTCTAAAACACTCTTGTCAAATACCAAATACAGTACCAAAAGTCCTTTAATCTCTACAAACTTGTACTCAATACGAACAGGATTTCCATTTTTCAAAGGGAATAAAGTTTATTAAAACGTCCGTTTACTAACGCCAATACATTATTTCGATGTCAAAAACACCCACGAACAATGCAGGATGGTAAACATTTCAATGATGGCTAGCACGGTTTAAACTTCAAGCCTGCATAATTTGTTACTTGTTACTGTACCTAATAGTAGTTACTAGATACTACAACATTATACATAATAATGTTGAGATTTTCACCACAGAGCCAACTAAATTCTTACATAAGCATATTTTAGTAAGCAGTATGTATTGATTTCTAAACCATTTCTAAACACATAAAACACAAGCGAGCAGTAACGGCGTCACGTCGTACATAACCCATAAACTATAGCAACCGTTAAATTTTAACTCTGTCAGGGTAACTCATGAAATATGCATACGTTAGCGCCATTACGTTCAGCATTATACAATCCAGCTGCAAGAGGTAAAATTATCTTGATCTCAATGTTTAGTAACCATTATTCTTAAAATAGGCGCATGGTCGCCTATTATATTAATTCACCTTGACAACCGAGAGGGAATCGATAAGGTGTCAAAGTGTGGTCAATGTGCAACACATTCCTCGGAGTGGTGTATTCATAAGTTTAAAGCTATAACGTATAACGTATCAAATAATATATAACGTCTGGTTCCTGTGCCTCTCGGCGTGCCTGTTCTGCGAAGGGCCTGTGGTCCCGTACCTTACACGAGGAATGTAATTTCTCATGCAAACAGGGGCGGATCGTGAATTTGTGGGGCCCTGGGCTGAAACTACTTAGGGGCATATCTAAGTACTCAACTAATAGGCATGTCAATAAAAGTAAAATTAAAAATTAAAAAAAACTCCCGACACAAAAAATAAACTCTAAAAAATAATAAATAATATTTTAAACCTATTATAATTATATTCCATTACATATAATATTATGTAAGTTGAAATAATTTTATTTTCCAATCGTCGCCTCGTCGGGGGACCGCTAAAGTTAATAAAGTATTTTTACAACAACAGCTAATTAATTATTACGAATTACATTTAAGTAGGTATGAGCAAATTTTTTTCGGAGTAAATTCTTTTGTTCATTCTGCGACTACACGTGTTTTTTTCACATAGCGGTCCCCCGACGAGACGACGATTGGAAAATAAAATTATTTCAACTTACATAATATTATATTATGTGATAATATAATTATAATAGGTTTAAAATATTATTTATTATTTTTTAGAGTTAATTTTTTGTGTCGGGGGGTTTTTTAAATTTTTAATTTTACTTTTATTTTATCCTTTTTAAAGTAGGTATAAATAATGATTACCCCTCTTTTTGCGTCGGGGGTTAAAAAACGTTTTCTATAACGATATTATTACATATTCTTTATTGCACAAAAAAACATAAATATGACTTAAATCTACGCAAGTAAATAGTCGTACAAAAGGCGACCTATTGCTGTGGTAGCATTCTCTTCCAGGCAACCTTTGGGTGAGAGTGAAACCACGTGGGTAACACTGAAAATGTTCAGAACCGACCAACATTGCCAATAAAAACTTTTTTTGAATTTAAATTTTAGAACTCTTTGGTAACCTATTAAATAAGTATATTGAATTCATTTGTCATTTGTTTTTGTGAATTGGCGGCAAATCTAAAACTCTTGTTATACGTGAAAATGAACCTAACGCGAGGAAATTCTCGGTCAATGATTTATTATGACTTTCGTTGTGGGCTAACTCAACAACAAAGCTATGATAGGCTGCGATTAGCATTTCTTAATGAAGTCCCATCTTGTGCCCACTATTTTTTTATCTATGCACGCTTCACACCACGTCAATCTGATTCCGTGGTAAGTTCTCGAGGAACTTGTGTTACGGGTACCAGACAACGGAAATATATTTAATACTTTTGTACTATACATATATTTAAGATTTTTATTATATTTAATTATCCAAAATGGCGGCGATGTGGTTCGCCACCCATCACGTCTCGTTTCTCGCGGAGGCGAAAAGTGGCCCATGGAGAGCTGCTTCGCTACGTTGAATGTGAGAGGAGGAATGGATGGTAAGAATGAAAGTGTAAGAAGCGAAACAAGTATGTAAGGATCGTAGCAAGTGGAAAGAAGTGGGCTCTGCCTACCCCTACGGCAAAGAGGCGGTATCTGCCTACCCCTATGGGAAAGAGGCGTGATTATATGAATGTTTATTATATTATATAATACACATCCATGACCCAGGAACACAGGAAAAACTTTATGTTCCTTCGGCGGGATTTGAACCCGCGACCCCCGGCTTGAGCAGCAACATGCTCAACCAACTGAGCCACAGAGGTCGTCAAATTTACAATTGGTTTAACGAGTTTAAGCGTGGACGTAGCAATCTTAATGATGATCCGCGAGGGACGTCCTGTTGCTGTTAAAACAGCAACTACTGAAGATAACATCAGTGTTGTGCGACGCATGATAGAGTGACCTATCAGCAGATACGGGCAAGCCTAGGTATTGGTATGAGTCAAGTTCAAAAAATATTATACGAACATTTAGGCGCCAGGAAGCTTTGTATAAGATGTATTCCCCATACTTTAACCGACGACCAGAAACACCTTCGCATGGACTGGTGTCGCCAAATGTTAGATAAGTTCAACGGCGGTGACTCAAATGCTGTATTTGACATCGTCACAGGTGATGAAAGCTGGATATATTGCTACGAACCCGAAACCAAAAGACAATCAGCTCAGTGGGTGTTTCCTTTCGAGGATCGGCCAACTAAGGTAAAGAAAGGAAGAAGTCAAGGAAAAAGGATGATTGCCTCATTCTTTGGCCCGAAAGGTAATTTTGCGACAGTTGTGCTAGCAGATGGAAGGACAGTTACTGCAGACTGATAATATGTCAATCGCCGTTTGCCTGTTGCCTTGGAAAAAATTCGACAGCAGCGCCCTCGAAGCAGGATCCTCCTTCACCACGACAATGCTTCAGCGCACTCCGCTAAACGGATTGTTGAATATTTGACTATGTCAGGTGTCGAGATAATGAGTCATCTGTCATACAGTCCTGACCTGGCGCCCTGCGACTTTCATTTATTCCCAAGAACTAAAGATAAAATTATGTAAACGTATAAACACTTGTTGACACAATTCGTAATTAAAATTAAACTCGTAATAAACTCAACGTATGGAAATCTATTAATTAATACCTCAATTTAGACTCGGCCAAGCGATAGCGCGGTCCAGGAAAATCGCCCCTCGGTATAGTGACATCTATCGTTGGGCATTGAAAGTAATAAAATATATCAATAATATTGCCATTTGAGCTGTACAGCGCCATATATCGCAAGACCAGTCAACTACATTTCACATATCTTTTTAAATCTATCTTTAAACAATTATATTTTGGTTTACTTTATTTTAGTTTAAGTATTTATATTTAATTACTTATAATACTTATGATTTTACACAATCATATTTAATATGAACAAAATCATGTATAAAATAACCAAATAGTTTCAATAAACAATATTCATTTTTTATACCTTAAAAAATTAATGAAAATCAGCATGAAAACATCCGCATTTTCCGCCTTAACTCAATTCATAGAAGTATGCAATTTTTTTTCAATGTTTTCTTATGACAATATTACGTAAAAATATCGCCCGTAAACCGACTTTACAGACAACCATTTTTTAAATTCAAATTATCGCCTATTGTTTTAAGCGGGGTTTGGGGGCCCCTTGTAACCTCGGGGCCCTGGGCTGCAGCCCAAGTAGCCCTTAGGTAGATCCGGCCCTGCATGCAAATACAACTACGAGCGTTAAATCTGCGCCACAGTAGCTGTTTACTGTCAGACAGATATAGAGTTGCGGGGCTTCGTGAAAGTTTATACGTCCGGTGGTCGGCCGTAACCCGACCCGTTGAGAGCCGGAGACTGGAGATGGATCCCCCCTCTCCCCACCACCCTTTACCCTCCCTTCTCTCTCCGATCCCCGCTTGCCGCATCACGATTACGGCGCCAATAAAACCATTAAGATGATGTGGCTGAGTGCAGGATATTATCATCATCATTCATCACCGACAGCAACTAACGTACACTGTCCACATTGGTGGAAATCGGTCATCGGGTATTTGTTAATATAAATTTTGAAGTCGTTAGTAAGTGATAACTGATAACCATATTGTCGTCAATTGCCATAAGTGAAATATATAATACTTAAATGTATTTAAATAATATTATGGTGATTTAATCTCAAAACTTTGCTCGTTTGCAAAAATTTTGAGTTAGCGACTCAGCGTTTTTAAATTAGTGATCAAAGTTCAACATTTTGTACACAATATGGAGTATGGACTTTGAACTTGCTTCATTAACGTGACATTAACCTTGGCCTTTATCAGATATATGGATCCTTAGTCTTCGTCGCCCACACATAATGCCAAATTCTAATTTCTATAGTTTTGCCGAGTATGTTTTCTTTTAAATTCCAATATCATCTATTGAATAAAGAGAACGATAGCAGAAAACTCTTCTAAAATTTAAAGACGGGTCATTGATAAAAACTTCAATGTCTACAGGCGGACAGCAACTTGAGAACTTTCTAAAGTCGATCAATAAACGATGCGTTTTAGGACCAAAATATCGTCCCAAATGGAATTTTCGAGAAATATGAGCAATAAAACGCGAATGCTAACCGGTTTTCCAGCGAGAATAAATCGTGACTCCATCAGACAAGAATTCTCGAAGAAAGGAAAGTAACACTCATTTGTCGCTTCGGACTTTCCAGGGAGTAGTGTTCACAAAAAATAAATAGACGATCGAAAAACTTGGAATGTTTTTGATCAATCTGATGTAAAAAGAAAAAAACATATATTAAGCTCTTGTAAACTTTCCTAGGTTGGATTTATTATCTATGCACATAAAATCTCAAATATGGTATAACGATTAAACTTGACCTCATATTATAAATAGCCAAAACTTAAGTCTAAAAATATTTTAATCGTTAGCAAGTCACTATTCACAAGCCACAAAGCAACAACTCAAAAACCTCCACGTCATCCATCCTCTCGGCGGCCATTACTCGTATCTAGCTAAGCATTTTCAAAATATACTATAACTACCTGTAATTTAGTCTGTAGGTTAACAAACATGCAATATATAGCAGGCATAAATAAATAAAGCAGGGTTTGTAACTTATGTAGAACTACATTAGACACTAACGTTATCAAGCACAATATAATGTCATCCTCTAATCTCTATTTATATCTGTTCCATCTGCATTTTAAGTTATAAATAGTTCGTACTTATTGTTCCACATTATTTATGCAAAACATTTCAAGTTCAAGTGTTCGGACGTATCGGTGCGCGACCGATTTCATTAGCAACAGGCAACAGCCATGTGATTATTATTAGAGAATTATACGTACGTAGGTAGATAGGTAATTTACAAAACAATGTTTTTATTTTGAGATAGTATGGCGTAACGCTCTGAATTGCAAATGGCGCGGGGCGGCAACAGCCGACGCGCGGAGCGGCAACGTCGCACGCGTAAAATTATCACCGGATTCTTGTGTTATCTGTTTTTGTTATTTAACAATAAACAAAGTACGGTTACTTGTGACGTCACCGCCTTGATTTAGAAATACCAATCCTTATCATTATCAGTTTTATTACAATAAATATAATTGTGGACTGGTGGTTATTCTCTATTTAAAATAATATAAAAAATTGCAAAGATGTCAGGTAAATAGATACGAGTTTTATCTGTTCAGGCAATGTGCTACGCTAATAGTAATATATTCTTTGACTGTGCTTAAAATTAAATGAGTGCGTGCTGTGGTAATATAATTAATGTTAACAGCGTAGACATGTATTAGTAGTTTGCTCTGTTAAATGAGTTGTGTATTAAATGTATCTATCGCACATGCATGAATAAAGAAGCATATTGGAATGCTATAGATTGTATCATTCATATCTCCACTGTAACGTAAGAAGAATCCCCAAGAGATTCATCAAGGACATCCTGGCTGAGGCATAAAACATTATTATTTAAAACAATCATTCTGTCTAGTCACTAGTGTCTAGGGAATGTTATTATTCGACAAATTTTACTATTCGAATAATTCGAATAATGGCTAAACACTATTCGAATAAATTCGAATAATTCGAATAATACGAATATTGGTAATAAACTTTAAATATAAGTAATATAATGCGTTTATATATACCTGCATATTTAATAACATTAAAATGTGAAGTTTTACACAAATTACTCTTAAGAAAATCAACGTCTTTTTAATTTAAAAAATCTTCTTTTAAGTTTCAAACTTAAATTACTAAATTGCCATATCTTTTTTAAACTATTATTAATATATGAACGTTTAGGTCTGGAACAGACCATGGATTTGGTTGCCAACTAAGGGGTTTCTCCCAAAAATTAAGGAAAAGATCCTCTAGGGGAGATAATTTTTGGGGTTTGTTTTAGAGGTTCGTATTTTCTGTTTTTTAATTGAGTTAAGCTATTGATCGATTCAACATAGACAATAGATTTTAAAAGTCAGACCTACAGTTTGAATTTTACAAATAAAGCTTTTGGTAGTATAATTTAATGTATAAAACACACTAATATTACAGAACATATTTTTTTATTATTTATATATCAGTTTGTTTAAGATTGGAGAGAAATATATTTGCAGAGTTGGAACACTGCACAGAAATCGGAATGCACTGTAAATAATGCTCTATTCTAATATAATGCAGCTGCAAACTCTAAACACACGTATCGTGCTGTCATAATGGTCTGCTCCAGACCTACTCGGTACATGTCTATATAAACCGTAGTAAGAATAAGTAAACAAGATAAACCGTCAAGATAAAAAGCACTTAAAAAGATTTTAATGTTATTTTTATCGTAACAAAAGTCTTCATAGTAAAAAGTAGGTGGGATAGCTTTAACACAAAAAAAACCTTTTTCCATTTTCAAGTTAACCATGTTTTTGGTCTCTTTGTTTTTAATTTTTTCTTGAACGATGAGCCCTATTACAAAAGGGAAGTTAGACAGTTGTTTTAAAAATTGTATCATAGCCTGAAGAATGTGTTAATGATTTTTTTTTTTGAAACTAGGCATCAGTAGAGAGGTTGGTTGTACTGCAAGAACGGAGTGTGTCATATTACGAACCGTTGAGAAGATGAAGCAACGGTACAAAGAGACTGAAAAACATTTGACAAGTCCGTGCAAGACTTTAATGGCAGACTCAGTGCTCGGCAAGACCGTATGGTCCAGAATTTTGGTCCCAGATGAGTGGATTTACTCACTTTAACTTCACAAGGTAAAGTGAACTTCTGAAGGGAGGCTAAGTAAACGTGACCTGGTAGGCGATACCTTCAAGCCTACTTTTCAGATAGAGTCCAGTATGCTCAGGCATATACAATGGGCTGGCATATCTTCAGGATTCCTGAAGATATGCCAGCCCATTGTATATGCACTGAGTATGTGGCCATGACAATCGGACCTCTACCTGGAGAGAGATATGGTCAAGAGATTCTTAAAGATGCTCTTTAATGTCCTCAACTCAACCCGATTAAGGATTACTTAGAAGGCTAGTCAAAAGCCGCAAATTGTCACCTACAGTTAGTCACCCTGACAGCACTAAAACACGCCCTGATATAGGAATGGGAGAGAATATTGCATAATTCGGCCCCAAAACCTCGTTTTCAGTATGAAAAACCCCCTCCAAGATGTTGTCAGGCCTCGAGGAGTTATTCAAAACCGCAATTATATATAACATGTAAATTTAGTCTTTAATAATTTTTTGTTAAAGATAAAAATGATATACTGATATATATAATTTAATACTTTTAAAGAAAGCTGATAAATCTTGTTAAAATATTTTGAAAAGTATGAAATTTTAAACGATTTGTACTTAGTTTTGCAGGCCAGTGTAAAAATCAACTTAACTAGGTATCCTTTATCGTTTCACTCTGTTCGTCCCCTTGTCTCTCTTTCTATCTGCTTTTCTAGCCATCGGTTTTGGTTTGACATAAAAAATATAACTTTATTATATAGTTAATTGTGTGTTGAACATTATGTCTTTTAAAATAAAGGCAAAGTTTTAAACATGACTTTTACACAGTCAACCATTTCCAAGGAATCGGCCTACAAATTGGTTTCACCCTCCTCTGTCGTTTCTGAACTATAAGGATTAAGAACTTACAATTATCCATGCTGGTAGATCATGGTAAATTCTCTTTAGGAAAGTTATTTTAAACGAAATCGAACAGTAAGATTAAGAAACTAAAAATTGTATTACGCTTTATAGTAACAGAACCCTCCTTAGACACGTCCTAACACGCTCTTGGTTAGGTTATTTTGTCAAGCGTGTGAGCATGGATTTCTTTCGCTGAAGCCTGTATGAAGTATTCACCTTAAATTTTTTTTATTTATTTAAAAACAGTTTTGTATTCTTTCACAAACAGTGTAGTAAAATCTGTTTTAGGATATGATTGACGACAATATTAAGAAATAATAAAAATAATGTATTAAATAACGAAACTTTTCCGGTTTATGTACAAGTTTATTACTAATATTAACATATTTTTAAAATAGAAATAAAATATTTTTATTATTCGTTTTATTCGAAATATTCGAATATTGAACCCAGTCATATTCGAATAATAAAATCGTCGAATATTCGAATAAAACGAATATTCGAATATTCGAATAATATTCCCTACTAGTGTCTTGTTCCTACAAAATATGATTCGAATTAGAAATTTAAAGCAGCTGCCATACTCCCAAGTCCCGACACAACCCAGAATCGAATCAACTCGATCACAATCAACACCGGCTACTAATTCCGTGGCTATTGCCTCAATAGCTTTTGATACCCCGACACCTACACCTACACTAGCGCACGATCGTGCGGTTGCTCAATTACAACCAACTGCAAGCATAATACATATTATACAAGGTGTAACAAAAATAAGTGATAGGGTGTGTTTGTGTTCCTAAAGGCGTGACTCCTGTTCGAAACATTACACAGAAAACATGAAACAAAAACATTTGTTTTCATACACAAGCTGTCTCCAGCTACAGAAAATGTTTTTGGTCGAAACAAAACATTTTGTCCAGACACGATCTAAGTTCCGACGAGGAAGACGTATTAGCGCTCACAGTTTTAGTGATTGTAGGTGTAGAATCTAGGAGAAAAGAGGGGTTCTGAAAAGGCCACTTTAGGTGTTTCATAAAAGTATTTTTTTCAACTCATAAATATGTGCCCCATTTTACGCATTTCTATTGAAAACTGACAAAATTTGTGTTTTTTAATTAAGTCAGGCCATATATTATGAGTAATGAGCGATCACTAAAACAAACACAAAAAACACAACAAGCAAAACTATAACCCTAAAACGCCTGTATCTAGGTGTCATGTGAACGATGTTAACACTAGATAAGAAATGAAACATTTCTTCCCCTCTCTACCCGCGCGGGAATGTTTTTCGTCCGTCTCCGAAAGCAAAAACATTGTCTATTCCTAGACAAATGTGTATAGCCACGCCCCAATGTTTCATGTTTTCTGTGTAATGTTTCGAACAGGAGTCACGCCTTTATAGAGAGTTCACTGTGAAAGTAGCAGCGCTGAAAGAGCAAATTTTTTTTTTTGCGATTTGTATGGGAATGCGCTCCAGCGTCGCGAGTTTCCCCATACAAAAGTGAAAAAAAAATTGCTCATTCATCGCTGCTACTTTCACAGTCAACTCTCTATAAGGAACACAAACACACCCTTAAGTATTATCACTTATTTTTGCTACACCTTGTATAGGCTGGCAGGCTGATACCACAGCGTAATAAGTTCCATAGACTGTGCTGATACTATATGCAGGATCCGGAACACCGTATACAGGTGAAATTCACGTATTTTACGGCCAAAATTGATAAAAACAAAGTTACTCCGATTCAGAAATAGTAACCTAATTTAGACAAGACATAATATGACGCCCTATCTGTAAAACATTTAACAACTTTTTTTCAGACACCCAGAACACTCGATATTAACAGTTTTGCTTATAATATTTATCCGTTGCAACTTGCAGCTACCATCTCCTTTTTTCAAAAGCTGAAATCAGTAAAAATTACCAAAATGTCTGGGTTTAATCAAAACTGACGGCGAACTCCCGAAAACTCTCAGCTCTCAACTCTCAGCCGCTGCACTCGCTTCGAATTAAAATTCCTTTCATGGCAAGGCCGTAATGAAATGTACAAATCTGACCCGGGGGTCGTATCTATTCGAACTATGTACATATAAACAAACTGGTCATTTGGCAAAGTGAAAAAGGCCGCGCGCCCTAGTAAGTGGGTCGAGCCGGCAACACCGCATAGCGGTCCGCACGGAGCGGCAACGTCGCGCTGCATACAGCATACACCTACATCAATATCTCGTGGGTCGGTCTACACGAGTATTTTAAAATTGGAATTCCAAAAATGCACAATCCGTCATCACTCTGCGTCGCACAATAATGTTTTCGCACTTATTTCATTTTGAGTACCTACGTAGGTATTTCAAGATACTGATGACTATGATTCTAAAACTAACTGCAACTTTTAACAACTTTTCGATGTACCAGTCCAGTAGTCGATCTGGCATCTCGGAAGAGACTGTAATACCGCCCAGAACGTCAATTCTCGTTTTTAAAGTAGACTTTCATTTTTTCATTTTACTTTGATTGGATTGGAAGTGAAACGACATGTTCCATGAAAACGGATTTTATAAAGTTTCGACCAATAAGAGCGCATTTCACGTTGGTTTAACGTTTATTAGAACATCGTTTTAGCGTATCGGGACTTGATTGTAATTGTATTGATGCAGGTTTTATTTAGCAGAATTTCCCCTCAGGTCTCAAATCTAAATGAAATCAAAGGCTTTCTTATAGTCCACTGGCGCCAAACACAATGGCCGATTATACTCCTCGGTTTTCTGTATAACCTGCCGTAGCGTATGTATGTGGTCTATGGTACTAAAGCCTCTTCGGAAACCGGCTTGTTCGGGAGGCTGGAAGTCATCAAGCTTCCGTTCGAGAAGTGCCGTTCCGTGAGATCATGCTAAAAACTTTAGGAAAATAATTATTTTGAGCGAAATCGGACAATAACCTTTAATACACATATTAGGTAATTAAAAGAAAACCGAAACGACAGTTACGGAACAGCAATCGGACTTGTCCTGATGGCTGACATGCATCTTCTGTGAAAATCCTACTAATATTATACATGTTAAAGTTTGTGAGGATGGATGTTTGTTCCTCATTCTCGCAAAAACTACTGAACGGATTTCGATGAAATTTTGTATAGTAGTAGTTAAGGCCCTGGATTAAAACATAGGCACAAAAATAGTACAAAAGTAGTGTTTCGAAAGGGATACTATTTTTACGAGGGCGGAGCCGCGGGCAACAGCTAGTTTAAACTATATAGCTATTAGCTATCACGGTTCATGAATCATGAGATACAGCCGGTGACCGACAGTCGGACGTACAGCAGAGTCTCATTAATAGTAACCCGTTTTTATTTAACCCTTTAGGTACGGAACCCTTTAAACTGTATTAAATGTTATGTTCAAAGTAGACGCGAGCTGGCAACATCGTGATTCAATAATAAACATTTTGCGTAGCTCCGTGATTATACCGTGAGTCCGTGAATAAAAGGTGCCGTGTTTTCTTTTCACTTGTTTCTTTGTCTGTAGACTGTAACTGTATAGCTATAGCGTATGCAGTAGCCAGTAGGCCCGCATTTTACAGTGAAACTGGATAGGCGTTCCAAATGCACGGACAAGTTTGTGATAGGTACTTAACTGCAGCTAGGAAAAAGATTTCAGTAATACCTACATAATCACACAGAGAAACTAACTAATATACGTATTAGCACTAAGCAACAATTTCTTTTTCATTCAATCACAAAAAGACAGAAAATCTGGCAGTGGTACCTATGTGTCCAACTCGACCGGTTAACAAATCACAAATTAGGTACCCAGATATAATAATTTATGCCCTAATATTTAATAATCATACATCAATGCGCCCTATGATTGTATATTGTGCATAAAGTGTTGAACAAAAGCTAGCCGCACAGAATAAATTTGTCAATACTAGTAAAAAACTCAAAACATACAAAAAACGGCAATATGGCCCGCACACTAGGAAATAGGAATCTGGGGGCACGGCAGTGCCCCCGCCATGTCGAGCGCGAAGCAAACACTGCCGTACCATCCTTTACTGGAACCATTTCGCCGCATTTTCAGGCCCCTATTTGAGAACCTCTGGATAAGACCAGAACGCAGAAATTTTCGTCATCCAATAAGCTATAATCACGTACTTAAAATCCAAAATTTCAAGTCTGTAGGTCATTTAGTTCCGAAGTTAAGCGAAAGCAAAGTTTCGCATTTTCGACACTCACTCACTCACTCACTCACTCACTCACTCATGATCATCAAAATAGAACTAGTACTTCCCATAAACTTAGAGAGCTGAAATTTGGTACAGAGTTGGGGTTTAATGGCCACATAAAGGGAAAACTATAAAAACTAGGATAATCAATCTGGGGGCATGGCAGTGCCCCTGCCAAGTCGAGCGCGAAGCAAACACTGCCGTACCATTCTTTACTGGAACCATTTCGCCGCATTTTCAGGCCCCTATTTGAGAACCTCTAGATAAGACCAGAACGTCGATCTGGGGGCACGGTAGTGCCCCCGCCAAGTCGAGCTCGAAGCAAACACTGCCGTACTATTCTTTACTGGAACCATTTCACCGCATTTTCAGACCCCTATTTGAGAACCTCTAGATAAGACCAGAACGTCGATCTGGGGGCACGGCAGTGCCCCCGCCAAGTCGAGCGCGAAGCAAACACTGCCGTACCATTCTTTACTAGAACCATTTTGCCGCATTTTCAGGCCCTTTTATTCTACTCGAACTTTATTCTACTCGAACATTACACAAATTAAATAAACAAATTACACTAAAATCTAGGGAAATAAATCAATATGCCCACGTTTCTACAAAAAGAAGTGAAATCCCACCAAAAACATTCTGTAAAAAACTAGCCAAGTCTCGATGGAGCTGCTTGTTTATCTCTAAAAAGTAATGAAATCTAGACAAAATCGTGCCAAGTCTAAGGTTCCTTACTGCGGTTTCTTTATTATTATAGTTAATGTTGTGTGACTTGGCCGTTGAAGGGCACACAAGGGTACAAAAGGGGCTCCATGACACCATTGCTCCAATACGTGTGTTGTACAATCAACAATCTAAAATGAGACACTAGCGTCCAATTACCAATACCAGTATGGGCTATTATCTCGCTTAACAAACATAGGTAGTTACAAATGTAAACAAAATTGACTTGTACCCACTAAAGTATAAAGAATGTTCAACGGCCAAGTCACTCAACATTAACTATAATAATAAAGAAACCGCAGTAAGGAACCTTAGACTTGGCACGATTTTGTCTAGATTTCATTACTTTTTAGAGATAAACAAGCAGCTCCATCGAGACTTGGCTAGTTTTTTACAGAATGTTTTTGGTGGGATATTATTGTCAATATGAGCATTATTGCCAATAATAAGGTGTGTGTGTGCTAGCCAAAAATTTAAAATAAGCACTTCGACTTCATACTACACCACGCGAATCAGCTCACGCACACAAAAGCTCCACTTACACGGCCGCTCACCAATCTTCGAGATGCAAAAATATCCAGTGTCGCGCCGCGCGCCGCCGAGTCTGGTCGTCACTTTGAAGTTTGAACTAGTTCGTTCTCCGCCCCCGATTCGACGCCTCAACGTTGCAAATTGCAATAGTGCTAAAAATAATAATGGCGGGTGCGGAATCCGTCGTGAATCGACGGGTATACTGCAGCGTTTACGGCTGCCTAAACTCATCGCTGATGAAACCGACACTGTCGTTTTTTCAACTTCCTACAGATGATAATAGGTAAAAATGGGTATTACTTATTCGTTAGACATCACCACGTTTTAAGTTTCGGTAGAACGTCACCAAAGTATCAGTAATTGCACCAACAAATACCCAAATATAGATAATTCGATATTCTTCTCTAAAAGAACAAGGAGCATTTGTAAAATACTATTTTAAAACTTAAAAGTAGGACCTTTTTAAGTTTTTACCCGACTAGGGCGAAGCCAAAAGGAGTAATGATTTTGGCAGTCGATGTTACATAAATGTATACAGTATATTATGTATGTATGTTTGTTCCACCGCAGCACCCGTAGCGTCTAAACTACTGTTCCGATTTTGATAAATTTGTAATAATGGCCCGGGTATCACAGGCTATTATTACTATAGTTATTATACCCTCCATACTTATTATTAATACGGCTATACCTAGATTACCTACCTAGTTTATTATAAAAATTGTAGTGATTTTCCAAAATGGTTCGTTTCGATTCCTGGGATGTTGATTTATCAAAATCTACTTATAGTTTCAGTTTTTATCAGAATAGGTCTCGCAAGTTGCAACTAAATTCAGTATTTTTACTGTTCTTTACTGTTTAGAACAATAATTCCGGATTTCGCCTCCCATGCCAACTTGAAAAATTCACTTGAATAACATTTAAAACACCTGCATATGTATACATGTGAATTTACCTGTACCTGTATACAAAAATGGAGAAGATATTAATTATGCAGTTTTTTTTCAGGCGTTCCGAGTGGCTTCGTCTGATGTCCCGGGAAGATTTGACACAGAAGACACCTCAGTGCTACAAAGTGTGCGAAGAACATTTTAACGAACAAGACATTCTACCGGGCCCTCAACGAAAGAAATTGAAAAAGAAAGCATTACCTACTCTCAATTTACCCGATTTGCTGAAAAAGGATGGAGCGACGCAAACCATAGACTTAACACATACGTGCCAAAGTGTACAAACCGAAAGAATATTCCCAACCCATAAAACTACACAGACAACTCAATTACTTTCCCATTATACTCCATGTATGAGAAAGCTAAAATCGGAACTTTCAGAATGCAGAAAAAAAATCACATTAAACGAAAGCGGCGTTAAAAGTAGGAACGTAAAAAAGGGCACGTTCCACAGTTTATGCGATAATTTTTTAACAAAAGAGCTAGCTATGATAGTTAAAGCGAACACAGATTTGAAAGTTCACAGTCAAGGCAATAGATATGACGAGGAATACATTACGTTTTGCTTAAATGTATACAACACTAGCCCGGAAGCGTACCGGTTACTGCAAAGTTCATTATGTATGCCGTGTCCGAGCACTCTGAGTAAAATAAAAACCAAGAAAACAGATAATTCAGAAACAATGATCATTTGTAAAATTGAAAATGATTCATAATTTAATTAAATGATAAATTTAAATAACATACGCGGCATTTGAAACTAATAAGCAACTACACTTCATAGAATAAATACGCTTAGATTACCTATATTGTTCGGTGTCTGAGAAATGAGTTATTATCAACATAGGTACGGCAAAATAATTTTGAGCGAAATCGGACAGTGAATTTTTAAGTAATTTGAAAAAAAAAATGGCGTTGATAACTACGGAACCCTTCTCAGACAATATGTCCTGACTCCTGAAATGATCTTGGTTAGGTTATTTATTTCTCGTGGCAAACTCGACTACTCATATTGATTCTAAACTGATTTATGAAACTGCGAGAGGTCGCTAATCGACATTACTCGATTTCGCAAATATGAATGACGCAAATACGAGTATTTTTCTTATAACGTCACTAATAAATATATCATTAAATTAACATAATGTTTCAATCAAACCCCACAGATACAATTATTAAAATATTAACACATGTTTTATTTTTGTAGATACTAAGTACTAACTAGGTTATAATAACTCCCCACACCGATTTCGATGACAGATTTTGGCATTGAAACCGGGCCAGTTACGCAGGAGTAATTTTATAGTGTCCAAGTGTGTGCGCAGTACACAAGAGTACTCTCACCTCCTTTACTCTCATAACCCAGTGGGACGGATAACCGACACGACTGACGAGAGATCTGTTTGCGAAGTGCGTGTTTTTGTCACTACTCGCCACAGTTTACAAATTATTAATCAGAATTACATAATTGTTATTTAAGGGAATTATTACAAGCAACTTCTTCAAAACTTTGTTTCATAGTACGATTAATTAAATGTGGCCATTTTAGAACCGAAGAAGAACAAAACATTATACATAGTCGCGACTCGAATGCGGTGGGCGGTGTCGGTCGGGTTACTCGGGTCCGGTCGGCGCGCGACTGACGGTCGCGGGGCGGACGCGGCCCGGCGCACGGCAGTCGCACGCCGCTCACCTCGCGGGCCGTGCGTTCGTTTTGTCGCAACATAGACGCGCGTTTTCTCATTGTCGCAACTCTCAACAACATAGACGTGCGTTTGTCGCCGCTAAATAGACGTTCAGACGCAAAATATGTGACTGGTGTTTCTAACGGTGTCTACGGGCGACCGTTTACGCGCATTAGGCGATCCGTTTGCTTTCTAATTTCATAAAAAAGACGTCCGATTTGTCGCATTTTCTAGATTTTATTTGAAGCGTAGATTTTAACAGAAACACTACGGGATTTAAAATACGTTTTTAGAAGCTAATTAATTAGTGATATTAATCTCGAGTCTCGATTTACCGTTCAAACTTAATCTATGGTTAGTTCAGTTTGTTATTTGTTAACTTGTTACATCATCATTGCGTCATTCTTAATATAGAACTTAACATAGACTATGAAAGACATAAACTTTAGTGGATGTGCCGCTAATCGCATACTATGTGTAGGAACTGATAACTCGCATACCGCATAAACTAGGAAGTTAGGAACTATATTAAACGATCGGAGGACGTTTGGTCCCTAACACGATGAAGACAGAGTTCAAGTTCAACCCGATAAAGCTGATAGACGAGGTGCGCAAACGGCCGGGGCTGTACAGCACGGCCCAGCCGGTGGACAGGGAGGAGAAGCTGGACATGTGGCGGCAGGTGGGCGCCGCCCTGTACGAGGACTGGGGGGACTACAACAAGGCGGCATGCTACGATCGCAGTGTGTATTCCACTTTATTTAGATTAATTTACAATTGTAAAAATCTAAATAAAGTGGAAAAGTGTATAAAAAAGTTGTGTGATGTTATTATGTAGATACATAATACTACATTGGCATGTAGGCCATGTAGCCATCCATGTACGGTTGCAGAGTCGGTGTAAGGCAGTGACTATATTGTCCGGGATCCGACGGGCCTAGGGTTACCATATCTCAGGATTTGTCCTGAGATTTCAGGATTTTTCGACTCTTATCTAGTGATAGCTCAGGATTTTCAATAAAACACAGGTTACATTTTAAAGATCTCTCTTATTAAACTACTAAAAATAATTTTCTTTTAGTAACAATTGCAGTTAAAATCAATACTTATTTATCAAAGTGAAACAAACAATAATCTTCTTTTGGTAACAATTGCAGTTAAAATCAAAAAAGTCGCGTAAAACGCGTGCGCAAGATAATAATACGTTTTTGAGAGAAAATTCTCAAGCTGTAGAAAATCTCAGGACTTTTCCATGTAAATCAGGCCTTTTCTCCGGACTTTTGATTTTTTTATCTGGTAACCCTTGACGGGCTCGGGAAAATTCAGTGCAGTAATATTAGAACTTAGCGCTAAATGCGGAACACCGGAGAAATTTCAGGGCACTGAAAATAGAACTCTGGACTAATAAATAGAGCTGAAAATCGAACACAGAAGAAGTGTCAAGTCAAATGTCAATGTAAAATTTGTCAACTCGACACACGTGTGCTCGATTTTTAACTCTATTTCTACGGTCTTCCAGATTCCGGGCAAAATAGACCCAGCCTTATATAACAAGAACAGTTCCTTGAGTTTGGCCCCTACACACACCACCACAAAAATGACGACCGTAAACTCTGGTTATATAGGATCTTAAGGACTCCGTCCGGATTTCAATCCAGACCGGATTTTCAATCATGTCAATAAATAGTCAATGATAATCATTGTTAATCATCTAGTAACAACGCTTGAAAAGTATAATTTAAAAGAAAAGTGCGTGTCTCTTCACTGGTGATAACGCTAATGTAAATTTTGGAGGCTGCTTGAAATGCGGGTAACAAATAACAATGAGATCACACATTTGAATAACAACTTTGATCAAGAAACTGTTGTTGCCGGTTGTCCAGCTCATATTTTACCCTACCGGACTTTTTACCTGAAATCACGATTTTTAACACTTTTTCGATTTTAATCCCTGCACTGATAACCATAGGACCCAGACATGACCTCTCTTGCAGTTCTGACCCTCCAGCGCAAGTGGCGGTCGCTGCGGGACGCGTACAACCGCGAGATTAGGCTGCGGCAGGCCGCCGGCGCCGGCCCGCGCCGCAACCGCCGCGTCTACATCTACTTCAAGCGCCTGGCCTTCCTGGGCAAGTACGACGGCGACATACAGAGCGAGGAGTGAGTATCGACAGTCGAGACTTTCGACTATCGACGCCTTTGTGACCCCAACGTCATCGTTATGTTGCAGATGTCACGACTTCACAAGCAACTTGGCCGTAAAAGTTTACTCAAAAATATCCACGAAAAAGAGGTAGGACAAGATCAAAATATTTGTACTGAAAAATCGAGGAAAATCAATGTTTACCTGTTTGAGAGTCATAGAAAACATCAGCAATTTCGAAAGAAAATACAGTTAGTGTCAATCTGCTAAATGTTTTAATATTAATTCCTCGAAACTTATTATTTATTGTAAACAATAAGTTTTGGCACTAATGAGTAATGGCATTTTTGAATTAAGCCCATTGCCCACATAAAAAACATTACATCCGACCCCAGATGTAGTCATTTTACAACGGATATCAATCCAAAGAAAAATCACACCAATTCACACAAAAAAAAAAGTTTTGAAACTATCAGGCGTGAATCGTGATCCACTGTGCAGGTAGCTTCTAACTTTAAAGGGCTATTATACGGTTCCCAGAAGATTCACTAGATTTTTTTTACCTGAACCTTATTGCTGTATTTTTATTGTAATTTTTTACATAACTTATTTCGGTCTTCGGCGATGTGGTTCGCCACCCATCACGTCTCGTTTCTCGCGGAGGCGAAAAGCGGACCATGGAGAGACGCTTGGCTACGTTGAATGTAAGAGGAGGAATGGATGGTAAGAATGAAAGTGGACGAAGCGAAAGAAGTATGTAAGGATCGTAGCAAGTGGAAAGAAGTGGTCTCTGCCTACCCCTACGGGAAAGAGGCGGTCCTGCCTACCCCTACGGGAAAAAGGCGTGATTATATGTATGTATGTATGTATTTCGGTCTTAGATATTATATATTATTTCTATTGAATTACATAAATTACATGTTACAAATGCAAATGTTGCAATTAATAAAAACATAAATTTTCTTTTTAAAATAAGCTACTGTTATTTTATTTGGAAAAACAATCCTAAAATCGTTGTTTCAAACACATGCAGTTTTGTTGTTCACAAAAGTTTTAAACCATGAACTAAATAACTTCGGGATAAAACGAAAAGAAAAAAATAATTAATTATATTAACCACTCCCCCGCTCGATGAGTTTTAACACTTCACTGACCTTGAATATCGCTACGATGATACGATCATATTCGGGGCTGAGCGCGACGGGGCCGAGGGGAACCGGGGTCCAATGGGCGGCCGCTGTTTCACAGCCGCTGGCTTTTTCGCTCCTACGTTAAAATCGTTACTACGTCTCTCTTCCGCATACCCCGAATCGTAAATATCGTATCAGTTGTTCGTGAAACATGTCGCAAGCGGGTGCGTCTGAACAGCGCGAGCCTAATTACGAGCTATTAAGAAACAAATTGGGGGGCCAGGTGCTCCTGCACGGCGGACACGCGTATACCCTGCACAGACAGAATAAAAATTCCAGCATATGGACGTGCAATAAAAAGAAAACGTTGAAGTGCAGCGGTTCAGTGAAATTGGACAACGAGAATGATTTAGTTAACGCTCAAAGGCTTCACACGCCGGAGTGTGCACCCGACCACCTCAAAAATGAAGTGCGTAAGACTCTTTGCGAATTAACCGAGGTAGTAGGCGTCAGCAGCGAACCGATTAGGAAACTTTTTGAGGAAAAAATGGCGGAACTAAAAAAGAAAGGGCTGGCGTCTAAGATGCCTGCGTACAATTCGGTGAGAACAACACTATACAGATCGAGAAAACAGAAGTTGAATGAATACAAAAAATTAAACGAGATTGACTGTCAAGCTGACTCGAGTCAGGATACTCCAGATCGAGCTGACTTGAGTCAGGACAGTCCAGGACAAGCTGACATGAGTCCAGAACGTCCAGTAGTGAAAAGGTACCTCAAAATGTCACAGTCAAAATTTAAAACAACATTCATTTAGGAATAGGATAGCAGGTTTTGTAGTAAGAAGAACTAACAACGCTCAGTTAATGAATTCTGTGAGGCAGAGTGTAGACTTTCTAACGGCCAGCCACTTCTAAGAACCGGTTCGCACTACGCAATTACACCATTTGCATAAATACCATGTTATTTTTTGTTAAACGCTTAAACTAAAATGTTATTTTTTGTTTGGTGATGGTAGTTAACTGGTTACTAAAACTTTTAAATTTTTTTAGGGTTCCGTACTCAAAGTTTTACTAAGTCTCCGCTGTCCGTATGTTTGTCTCATGACTCGTGATAGCTGGACAGTTGATATTTTCACAGATGATGTGCTTCTTTTGCCGCTATAACATCAAATACTAAAAACAGAACGAAATAAATATTTAAGTGGAGCTTCCAGACAACAAACGTGATTTAATTCCCGTTCGGTACGGAACCCTCCGTGCGCGAGCCCAACTAGCACTAATATCCGCCAGCCGGTGGTCACCAAAATGGACGTGTGAGTTCGCGAATGACTCGTTCAATTGGGCTTGTTCACTTGCGTCATGTCTTTCATTCATTCAGTTTTAATAGACATACATATTTATCTTTAGTTCACGACCATCGATCGGCTCCCGCCAATCTCCCGCACGCTCCATAGTGCACAAAACAACATATTAAACTCGCAGCTTTGCAGCAAGTAACATTATACGAAAACCAATAAAAACTATTTTGAGGAAGGGAATAGTGAGATTAATGACTCGAGCCGTTGCTTTAATGGGCAAATAGTGCCCAGTGAACTAGTAACTGAAGTATTGAACTAAAAGATTGATATAGGTCGCCGCGATCAAAAGTTTAGTGACACATTTTGCGCACTTCTACACAAAAACATTAAGTTGAAATAAAATAAGTTGTTTAAATACACCAGCATTAAACATCGTGCCAGACGCAAGTCTGGACTGTTGCGGACTTTTGAGTAGCTTTATTTTATTTCATCGGTTTTTTTTAATTTATACTGGAATTTTAGATCCAATGTTTTTTTTTTTCGCCATTTTTGTTTTGAAAATAGGATTATATTCTGTAAATGTTATATTACTCAATATAATAGTTATTTATTTCGGTAAAAAGCCGAGTAATAAAAACTAAAACTCCTATCTTTTCAGCGATCCCGAAGGCGAGGACGGGGCGGCGGACGCTGATCCGATACCGGAGCCCGAGCAGAGGCCCAAGGTGAGGAAAACGAAGAAGAAGAAGCGGCGACGGCGATCCAACAGCTCAGATGACCAGCGCCAGGATGAGGACGCTTCTGAGGCGCCAGGTACGCTGATCTCCAGAGTGAACTGAATAAGGAGTTTATGATGTTCAATATAGGATTCCGACCAATTAAAATTAACTTTTTGTACATTTCGAACGCCCAATAAATAGATTACGCTTGCTGATTCATCGCTCTACTGTTTGCCGAGAAGTACGTCTTCTAAAATATGTACAGTACAACTACATAATATGTACTTTCTAAATATCCCTCCCCTCATCAATCATAGTTTTCCTATGACAATGACACACCAAGTATGTATTCGTTTTCCATAAGACATTAAGAACGTAGAGCCATGTGGTTTTAGTGAGGTGTTAATTTTTTTTTAAATTTACCCATCTAATCACTAATTAAAGCGCCGATTACAAACTCGGTCGATATAAAGTAAGCAGCGATATAAGTTCCGAATAAGCTATCCGACATTTTTAAGAAGATTGTGAAATAGGCCCTTGATATTATTCTCTACGGTACAGTGAGACTATTTTGTCCGGAATCCGGTAGGCCGGGGATAATTCAGAGCACTGAAAATAGAATTCTGCGCTAATACAATAGATTCTAAAATCGAAGTGTCCAGTGTCGGGCTGTCATATCATTTGACATTTGACTCACGTGTTCGATTTTCAACTCTATTGTATTAGCACAGAGTTCTATTTTCGATGCTCTGAATTTTCCCCGGCCTACCGTATTCCGGATCATACAGTCCCAGCCTTAACCTTGACATCCGTCCGTCCCCAGGCGGGTCCGACGACAGCGACAAGCTGTTCCTCCTGTCCTTCCTGCCGGAGATGAGACGGCTGCCCCCGAACATCAAGATGTGGGCCCGGACCCGCATAGCCAACGTCATGCAGGAGGCCGTGACCTTCCACTACGAGAACCTGCCGCTGCCCGACGTCCAGGACATCAAGCGCATCAGTCCCAGCGAATAAGTTTAGGTTTCATTAAAGTTTTTGTTTACATCTGTTTCGTTTTATTACCTCGAAGTTCTAACTCTATCTTCGCAAAGATCCGACTCTTTTATCAATATCGATCAAAGTTCGACAATACATTCTATTGGTTATTTCTAACATCGAAGCAATGACTTAAAATTAAGGATGAGCTATTAGTGCTTTTAATACGTACATGTAACAAAAAAAAATCTTCATCCAAGACAAAGTAGCGTCATCTTGATTTCAGACGATTTTGTTATTCTGCGGGAAGTGAATAAGGTGGAAGCAAATGTTAAAATGTGAAGATGACAAAATATGTCAAACCTCAACTGTCCCAAACAACCCCAATAGTGGGGCAATTTAAGTGTAGACACTTTGCCTCCACATGCCTCGTCTATAATATATGGCTAGATGTAAGGGTTGTTGCCAGTTGTATCTGTATAATTTTAGCACAGTAAGCATTTTCTTCGTTTGTCGCCGCGTGTCATATGCGCGCTTGCAAATTGTATTATATGAAGAATACTAGCAGAAGGTGTTGTATTATATCGTTACCTACGATCAGAAGGTGTTGATTTTATTCATTTTTTAGGGTTCCATAATACTTAAGGAACCCTTATAGTTTCGCTCTGTCCGTCTGTCTGTCTGTCTTGTCTGTCTGTCCGCGCCTCTAGCTCCTGTAATTATGAATATAAATTGATGAAATTTGGTGCAATTATAGATTGTGTATAGATCACGGTTTCGGGATCATAAAAAAATAATAATTTTATATTTTAGGGGTGGCTCTCCATACATGTGAAGTGGGGATGAAAAATATTTTTTCACTCTACCCCATCGTGTGGGGTATCGTAGAATAGGTCTTTTAAAATAAAGGCAAGGTTTCATACGTTACTTTTTTATAAAGTTGACCATTTTCGAGTAATCGGCCTCTAAAGTAGTTCGTAAGTTGGGCCCCCCCCCCCCCCCTAGCATTTTTAAACTATAGGCGATAGAAACTTGCAAATTTCCATGCTGATAGATCATGCTAAAAACTCTTTAGGAAAATTATTTTGAACCAAATCGGACAGTAACTTTTGGAGTAATTAAAAAAAAACATATTACGCGTTTATAGTTACGGAACCCTCCTTAGACATGTCCTGACATGCTCATGGTTAGGTTATTTTATTAATAAAGTTGTTATCATTCAGCATTCAACTGGAACGGTATTATTTATCATCCCCGATCGTTCTGAGTCTGACTTATCAAATATTTATCATACATCTTTTATATTATTAATGTACTGGAGGCTGCAGCAGTAGCTCCTACATTACTTTTTTTTTGGTCCTTCGAACCGGATTTGTACCAGCGACCTATGGATCACCATACCAACAAAATTATATAATGTAGGGAATACTGCTGCAACCTCCAGTACAATATGCCTAGGTCTATGATTGAAGTATTTCTAACATTGATAGTTGACACTATTCTCATTTCCAAGTACAGTTCATCAGACGTAGGCGGAGATCCCGAGTCCGGGACCCGTCACCCGGGTGAATGCTACAAGTTACTACTCGTTTTGCGAACAATTCAAAGGAATGTGCTCACCTGAGCAGTGAGCTGTGCATATGCGGACGATGACAGGACATCCGTTCCGACATAAACCGCACTCCGCATATTATTATAATAAGTTTTAAAAAAGTCTACATATTCTAGTGGAATATTAAAAGTATGTAGTCATATCACGAGTCATGAGTGCATCAAAATTCAAAACCTTTAAGTATATAATTATGTAGAAGGATATTTGATACATAAACAACTTTAGATAGTTATTTAGATTAGATTATATATAAATAAAAATGTCTACATTGCAGAGTAGTCTCTTATTGAGCGAGCGCGACTTTGCGTTACGGTATTATAATTATTATAATACATATTACATACGTATTATAATTTACAGGGTGCCGAGCAGGAACAATTAACAACTGCGTAAACGTAACGAACACAAGCTTTCCCATTTCACGACACATGTTGCTCTGTCTTAAATATGAACTGGAATGAATATGCCATTTATAACTATACCTACAATGCAACCTACGTTCTGCTATGCCTACTCTTACAACCTACACATTTTCCAATATTTCTCACTGTTTAAACTTTCCCTGAACTTCCACAACTATTTCAAGACCAAAATTAGCCAAATCGGTCCAGCCGTCCTTTATCCATGTTGAATTTTAAACTCGACCAACTATTAGAGAATAGAGAAGTGAACGTGCATTACAAAAAAAATAAGAGACATTTTATTAAGAGCGCGAGCGTTCAATTTCCTTTAAAAATTTGTATCGCTCATCCCGGTATGCTCATTCAAAAATGAGTTATAAAATTCGAAAGTTAATTTAATAAATCCATGTTATTTAAATGTAAAATACAAATTCACGATGAGCGACTTTTCTATAATAATATATATAACTAACTAATATTTAGAGCTTCCGGTTTCACAGGCCTCTTTTTTCGTGACTAGGAAGATATTTCACTGCGGGTTTTAAAAAAAACAGCGCCCATACAGTTTACATTCAATAATGTTACGTTTACGCCGTTGTCAAATATTACTGCTAGGCCTATGCTAGGTAATTAGGTATGTAGAAGCATTCTAATGTATTTATTACTACAAATAATACATAATAACTAAAATTTACCTCTCCCAATAAAATTTCCTTCAGTACCTGAAACAAATTTTAAAATATAAATTAAAGATTCAACAAGTTTTTAAATAAAAGAACGCGACAATTCCAGTTCTAAATAATTATGTTTTGTTTTTATGTAAAACATTAACAGCTGATGATTGATACTATTTGTATATGGTGATTGGTGAATTGGTGACCCCATTACTTGTTACGTTCAATTCCATTGTACTTTTGTAACAGCTATTACTTTATTTGTAGGATAACATTTTGTATTATTTTCAATTCAAAAATTCTGAATTGCTAGAATGCTTGTCACAAGTTTTTGTTTTGCATTGACTTTGAAAGTTGTGAACGAACGTAACATTGCGATTGCGTATTGCGGGCCGCGGGGTGCGGCGCGCGGCCCGCGGCGGCGCGGCACGTGGTCCGTGGGCAATGATCGAAAACGCTGCGTCTGGCAGCCAGTGCTAAGTAGCGCCATCCCCTACGTGCGCGCGACGTTGCCAGCTCGCACTGCGGCGCCACGGCGGCGCGGCGGCGTCATCGCTGCGGCCTGCGTCACTCCGCGCGGATTCTCGCAGCCGACACGACGCGTGACGATAAACATTTTTACAACTATAACTACGAGTTAATTGCCTGGTTTACATTTTAATTGTTGTAAATTGTTACGGTGACCCTTTCGGTGAACGGAGCGTTGCCAGCTCGCGGAGCGGCGCGCGGTTTCGAGCGCACGCGAAGTGTTTTAGTGAATGCAATTTGGATTAAATAATATAAAATGAGTTACGCGCTAGACGCCGAGGCTTTCATAAGCGAGGTGAAGAAGTATCCTCAGATATGGAATATGAACACCGAGGGCAGCAAGAAACTGTCGCGGAAGGGGGAGGCGTGGGAGGGGGTGGCCCGGGTGTTCATACCGGACCTGGACACCATGTCCGATGCGGACAAGTTCGAAGTTTGTAAGTAATGTGTAACCTGAGTACACCTATGCACAGTCAATATAATTCATGAAAACATGAGCTTATGGACTGCTGGGGACCTAGCAGGAACATTTGACAACGGCGAAAACGTAACGTTATCGACATTTAATTTGTATGGGCGCTGCAGTTGTCATGATTTTGAATTTTGACAGATTTTCATACAATAATCATTCGATAACATTACGTTAATGCCGCTGTCAAAATATATTCCTGCTGGACCCAAAGTAGTTATTACGTGAGAGAGTTACAAACATCCACATTCCATACATCCATACATTCAAACTTTGGCTTTGATAATGTTATTGGCTTGTGAAGTATGTAATTAGAGACAATTCTAAATTACATGTACAATAAAATACCTAAATTTCCGACTACTTCTGTACATTTACATAGACTACAATTTATTAATTTAATACAAAAACACCTACACCTGTAATTAAGCAGATTGCAGCCTTCGTATTATAAAATACTTACTTATTAATCAATGTAGGTAGTTAATAGTTATATTATAACCTACGGAACAAACCCGTTTTGAATATCTCTTGAGTCTTGGCGCACTTCGTTTTCCATACCTACGTTATTGACATATCATCAATCAACCAGTCATAGGATTGCCGAGAGACATTGAAACTAGTAGTTGTACAGTTACTATAAGGTCTATAAGCCTGGCCACAGACGTGCTAAATTCCTTCCTGAATTTAAGAATCTTAATCCATAGACAACATTCAGACACCATGTCAGACACACGCTGAGCTTGGCCACAGAAGTTCTTATTTTGACATTCTAAAGTTCGAACTGAAATTTAAGAATCTGAAAGATTAAGCACGTGTGTGGGGTATGCGTGTTTTGTATGGAAACTTTGCCTTCGACCTGATTTTGACGTTCTTAAAGAATGTCAAATTAAGAACGTCGTGGCCAGGCACTGTTCTAACTTTAGTGAAATATCTAACGTTCATCATTATTTACAGTTCGCAAATTACACAGTAAATGGCGGAACCTGCGCGACGCGTACGTTCGCAACATGAAGCGGAAAGACGGCAAACGGAGCTACATGTACGCCAAGCAGCTGTCCTTCCTCGACGCGATCTACAAGCAGGACCAGGAGGGCAGCAGCAGCAGCGAGGAGGAACCTCGCAAGAGTAGAGTGAGACACATAGAGGTGTTCCATACCCCCGACAACTGCCACAGCGAGGACGAGGGCTCCTCGACCATAGACAACCTGAAGAGGAGGCGACTCAACAACACCGAGAACATAGAGTTCGTGAATGCCACCGGCCAGAGTGACACGAATTATTTAGTTGAGGACGCAGACAGGTCCTTCTTCGACTCGGTTCTGCCAGCGGTGAGGGAATTCGACATGGACCAAAAGCTGGAGTTCAGGAGTGAAGTGCTCAAGCTGATAAAGCGAATCCGCTCCGTGCCTCTCATACACAACATCAAAATGGACCACGTTTTAAACTATAATGAATAAATGCTAAGTTACTGTATAAAGTGTTTTTTTTTTTCATTTATTAAGCGAAAACTGTCAGTGAGGTTAGCGGGAACAATTGACAACTACATATTCGTAACAAAATCGAAAGAGAATTGTATGAAAGTTATGACAGTGCAGCGCCCATACAGTTGACATGCGGTAACGTTACAAACACGTAGTTGTCAATTGTTCCTGCTGCTGCTCGGGCTACATGTACAAGTTTTACGAGATTTGTAAAACCGGAGCATGAACATTTGACCGATTAATAAAATTTTATGTAGGTGTGTAGAAAGCAACATTTTTTTAAATAATGATTTTGCTAAGAAATACATAAAAATAATAAAAGTACACGATTCAGATAATGTATTATGAATATGATAAAAAAACTAACTCTTGTAAAATTAAAACCTCATCATAGGTACCCTCACCGCACACATTCGGCGAAACACAACGAAATTTATTTCGGTAAATACATAGGTGAAGAATCAGCCAGAAAACACCTAGTAATAATCTCAACAGCAAATAAAAGCAACGATTTATCCAGCAAAAATCTGTACCCCAAGCAGGAACATTTTGCGTTATCGTTACGTGTACGTAAGCGAGAAATATTGTATGAAAACCATGAAAGTGCCTCTAGCGGACGTAAAAGTAACTAAAATTTGCATACAAAATTTCCCATATTTCACGTTTACGTACACGTAACGATACCGCAAAATGTTCCTGCTTGGGGTACTGTTTACCCTTATCTAATCAGCTTTTTTGCTAGTTTATCATCATCTACCGTATAACCTGAGTCTAGCCATTGTATTCACGGTTCAAATACTATCCTACAATAAGCGGATGCTGTCAGGAGGCAGCAAAAACTGTATAAAGGAATTACATTGTTGCATTGGGCGCACTATACAGTGTATATAACGTGCATTAGGGACACAAAAGGTTCCAAACCTCGATAGGCACCTGTGGACACATCTGCGGAACCATTGTCTGCCGAGCGCCGTGTGCGTGTTCTACATTTAAATTTGCATTGATGTGAGCACTAACAAAGAAACGCGTTAAATTCTAAAAGAAATGTATACTTACCTACGACTCCTATTTGGCACCAATGTGTTTTAAATAATATCAACTTTTTCAAACAAACGTGTACCTTAAACCTTCCCTTACAAAAAAAAATATAGTACCCGGGAGACCAAGCTTTGCTTGTATTTATATCTTATTATGCGACGAAAGAAAAAACGTATAACTTAAAAATGCGTAGTTTACCAGGGATAAGTCATAAGACCAAGCTAGATCGATTTTTCTCTCCCAAAACTCCCCGCTTACTAAATTTCATGGAAACACTTCAAGGCTGCAGTCCGAGATTCCTTACACCGCCTTTGGGTGCGGGTAGGGTTACCACCTGACCGCATAAATCCGGCCAAGACCGGATTTTAAGGATATAGGATTCGCCCGGATTTCATTCGAGACCGGAATTTTAATCATGTCAATAAATAGTCAATTATAACTATTGTCAATCATCTACTGACAACGCTTGAACAGTATAATTTAAAAGAAAAGTGCGTGTCTTTCACTGGCGATAACGGTAAATTTTGGAGGTGTTGCTAGAAATATGGGTAACAAATAATCATATTGTGAATTGTGATTACACGTTAAAATAACAACGTTGATCAAGAAATTGTTGTTGTCGGTTGTCCAGTTCATATTTTACCGGACCGGACTTTTTAACTGAAATCAGGATTTTTTAACACTTGCAACCGGCTTTTCGATTTTAACTCCTGGTAACCGTGCGGGCAAAGCGATATTCCCCGGAGCCAGCCAGCCGATATGGGTGTGAGATAGAAATGGTGCAAGGATCTTCGTTCATTGATTCAGAACGATTTTCAAACTTTTTATATAAAATAAACATTATTTGCGTACTAAAGAGCCGCAGCTCCACATTCAAAGTGCCTACTGTTGCATGCGAGCCGCAGCAGGTTGCCGACCCCTGAACTAAAGATAATGTCTATACTCTATTGTCTGTAATCTGTATTGAAACGGAATGAATGAACGACATGACGCAGTGAACTAGTCTAATTGAACGGCTCATTCGCGAACTACACACGTCTATAAATAATTACAATATTATAAGAAATAATAATTGACAACATGGGAATAAGAACTACATGTGTACAGCTACAATATTATACTTAATATTATGTTGTATGTTAAGGATTGGAAATAGACGCATAAAACCTCTATTTACAATCTCTTATGAATAGAAAACTCCGCAATCCGCATTGGTATCTTTTATCCTAAGCTTTTATAATATTTCTATCTACGACCGCAGTATGCGGACTATGTGGGCTCTGTAGTACAGAGTCTGTATCTTTGAGTGTCAGTCACAAGTCGCACTTTAAAGTTTTTTTGTTTTTTTTGGGAGAAAAAAAATAAAAACCAAAATCTGAATAAAAATTAATAACTCGGTAGCCAGAAGTGATCTTCAAAAAATAAAACATGGAATATATGCGCCTAAAGGTCCTTCATCAAACCATATTAATCAAAAAAATATATATTGATCAGACACGCTTACAGAATTTATTAAGTGTTTTTTTTACGTCGAGGTCACGAAACATAAATTATTTTTTATAAAAAAAAGTATTTGAAAGAGACACGCGGGTGTTTTACTCTTGCATTTAAAATGCATTTCTTCATCTATTTATGCGATAAACAGCATAGGGAATTTTTTTGAGTCAAATAGAACACTGTGCGGCGTGTCGTTTATTTTTATGCATCAAATTAATTATGTTTTATAATGAATTGTTTCAGTGACCCGTTTCGTCGCGCGACGTTGCCAGCTCGCGCGGCGTATTGACCGCGTACGCGAGCCAGTTCCTCTTGCGAGTTTCTATCTAGTCAGATTTTAAGTTTCCAGTGGAAGACACGAAAACTTATATACCTATGTACTTTAGATAATGTCTTTTTCTTATTAGGCTAATTAAAATTTAAAATTATTTTAAAATATTAATAAAATTTTAAGCCAGGGTTATCTGTTAAGTACCTTATAGGCTTATAAGGTATACCGTTAGGTTTGATATAAGAAAAAGGCTGCCACTTGCCAGCCTTTAGATTTCATAAAATAACTTATTACCTAACTAGCTTTTGCCCGCGGCTCCGCTTGCGTGAAATGTGAATAAGGCAATAATTGTACTTTTATGTGATAGAAACAGAAGCCTAGGTTTCAAACCAGAGAGCCTAGATACTACATTTATTCCAAATTTCAACAAAATCTGTTCAGGTTTTTGCGTAAAAGTGTAACAAACATCCATCCATCCTCACAAACTTTCACATTTATAATAGTAGGTAGTGTAGGTAGGGAATATTATTCGAATATTCGAATATTCGTTTTATTCGAATATTCGACGATTTCATTATTCGAATATGACTGGGTTCAATATTCGAATATTTCGAATAAAACGAATAATAAAAATATTTTATTTATTTACCAAAAATATGTTAATAATAGCAATAAACTTGTATATAAACCGGAATGTTTCGTTATTTAATACATTACTTTTATTATTTATTAATATTGTGGTCAATAATATCCTAAAACAGATTTTACTACACTGTTTGTGAAAGAATACATACAAATAAAATAATATTTAAGGTGAATACAGACGTCAGCGAAAGAAATCCATACTCACACGCTTGTCAAAATAACCAAGAGCGTGTTATGATTTATGACGTGTCTAAGGAGGGTTCTGTTACTATAAAGCATAATACGATTTTTAGTTTCTTAACCTTACTGTTCGATTTCGTTTAAAATAACTTTCCTAAAGAGAATTTACCATGATCTACCAGCATGGAAAATTGTAAGTTCCTAATCTTCATAGTTCAGAAATGACAGAAAGGGGTGAAACCAATTTGGAGGCCGATTACTTGGAAATGGTTGACTTCGTAAATGTCATGTATAAAACTTTTCCTTTATTTTAAAAGACATAATATTCAACACACTTGGCAACCGGGATGGCTTTCCATACACGTGAAGTGTTTATAAACTATGTAATAAAATTATATTTTTTTTATCAAACCAAAACCGATATCTAGACGCAATATAGCTAGAAGAGCAGATAGAAAGAGAGACAGGTAGACGAACAGAGTGAAACAATAAAGGATACCTGTTAAGTTGATTATTACAGTATTACACTGGCCTGCAAAACACTTGTTCTAACAAATCGTTCAACACATTTACACGTTATATAAAGTTGCAGTTTTGAAAAACTCCTCGAGGCCTGACAACAGCTTGGAGGAGGTTTGTCATACTGAAAACGAGGTTTTAGAGCTGAATTATGCAATATTCTCTCCTATTCTTATATCAGGGCGTGTTTTAGTGCTGTGAGGGTACTAACTGTAGGTGATAATTTGCGGCTTCTGACTAGCCTTCTAAACTCTTCTCAGGGTATACTTAATCGGGTTGAGGTGAGGATATTAAAGAGAATCTTTAAGAATCTCTTGACCATATCTTTCTCCGGGTAGAGGTCCAATTGTCATTATGTGGCCACATACTCAGCGCGGATTCCTGAAAGTATGCCAGCCCATTGTATATGTACTATACCTGAGCATACTGGACTCTATCTGAAAAGTAAGCTTCAAGATATCCCCTACCAGGTCACGTATACTTAGCCTCCCTTCAGAAGTTCACTTTAACTTGTGAAGTTAGTGAGTAAATCCACTCATCTGGGACCAAAATTCTGGACCATTCTCGTTCATCCTTTTGTATGTGTCCACGGACGTATCACAGTGTTGCTACTCGATACTAGGGCTCTCGAGTTTGGTATCAAGGTGAGACCACTCGCCCTTCGCCTCGGTCTTAAGGGATTCAGTGAAGAAGATTTACTTAAGCAAATCTTCTTCACTATGCCGTCAGTAACATAGTTCCCTCGGGTCTGAAGAAGTTGTTTCTGAACTTAACTGCATTTAAGTGTTGATTTTCAACAAGTGAAACAATTGAACGGTCTTGCCAAGCGCTGAGTCTGTCATTCAATCCAAAGTCTTGCACGGCCTTGTCAAATATTTTTCAGTCTCTTTGTACCGTCGCTTCATCTTCTTAACGGTTCGTAACTTGACACACTCTGTTCTTGCAGTACAACGCCTGATGCCTACTTCTGCACTGATGCCTACTTTCAGAAAAACCATCAACTCATTCTTCAGGCTATGATACAACTAACTTCCTTTTTGTAATAAGGCTCATCGTTGAAAAATTGAAAACATAAAGATACCAACAACACGGATAACTTGAAAATAGAAAAAGGTTATTTTGTTTTAAAGATTTTCCTCCCACTTTTTACCAACTATGAAGTTTTTTGTTATGATAACATTAAAATCTTTTTTGAGTACTTTTTATTTTGACGGTTTATCTTGTTTACTTATTACGGTTTATATACACATGTACCGATTAGGTCTGGAGCAGACCATTATGACAGCACGATACTCGTATGTTTAGAGTTTTCAGCTGCACTATATTAGAACAGAGCACTATTTACAGTGCATTCCGATTTCTGTGCAGTGTTCCAACTCTGCAAATATATTTCTCTCCAACTCTAAAAAATCTTATATATAAATAATAAAGAAATATGTTCTGTAATATTCGTGTTCTTTATAGATATACATTAAATTATACTACCAAAAGTTTAATTTAAAAAGAGAGACTGTAGGTCTGACTCTTTAAATCGATTGACTATGTTGAATCGATCAATAGCTTAACTCAATTAAAAACCAGAAAATACGAACCTCTAAAACAAACCCCATAAATTTCTCCCGCCTAGAGGATCTTTTCCTTAATTTTTTGAAGAAACCACTTAGTTGACAACCAAATCCATGATCTGCTCCAGACCTAAACCGTTCATGTGTTAATAGTTTTAAAAAAGTAATTGCGATTTAGTATTTTAAGTCTGAAACTTAAAAGAAGATTTTTTTATCAAAAAGACGTTGATTTTTTTTAGAGTAATTTATGAAACATGTCACATTTTGATATTATTAAATATGCAGGTATATATAAACGCATTATATTACTTGTATTTAAAGTTTATTACTAATATTCGTATTATTCGAATTATTCGAATTTATTCGAATAGTGTTTGGCCATTATTCGAATTATTCGAATAGTAAAATTTGTCGAATAATAACATTCCCTAAGTGTAGGTCAAGTAGTAGGTAGGATATAATTCGCGGCCGACGGGGTCGTGGACGAATAATGCCTACGCGATACCCATGGCCCCGTCAAAGCGCGAAGGAGGACATCGGGGTGTTTTAGAGGGTAGGTCTTTCGTCGTCGTAAGGGAGTCCCTCATAACCCTACGGCCCTTCCCCGGGGGCTGTGGGGTATTCGTAAGCCGACATTCACCTGCGTCAAAAAAAAAAAAAATCGAGAGTCGCGTCGCCAGATCTTACCATTTGCAATATAAATTATTCTTGTTCTATCGTGATTCGTGGTCAACTGGTCATTGGTCAACACGTTGAGATTTCCCATCATCACATTCGGGACATGTCAATTGTCAAGGCAAAACGTGGCAAAACCACAAACAGCATTTTTACTCTTCGGGTCAGCTAGTGTACCCAGTTGGCTACACTGTACAACCAGCCAATAGCCATGGGCTAGCCGCACACGTGCAATATTATTGACGGAATAAATTTGTCAATACTAGTCAACACATACAAAAAAAACGTCAATATGGCCCGCAAACAAGGAATAATATTGTCAATATGAGCATTATTGTCAATAATATGGTGTGTGTGCGGCTAGCCATAAACATGGTATTTTTATTCAGGATATGAATGTTGATGAGCGAAGAAACGTATATCCTTTTATAACCATCAGTCTAGGCTTTTATGGCGAAGTCTGAACTCTAGAAGTACATTTTTAGTATTGCACCATATTATACAAGACACTGGCGAGTTGGTGACTACAACGTAAAGATCGTCAATCGTCATTCGTCAAATCGTCACAGACGGCGAAATACAACTAATATTATAAATGTGAAAGTTTGTGAGGATGTATGGATGGATGGATGGATGTTTGTTACTCCTTCACGCAAAAACTACTGAACGGATTTTGATGTTTGGTATGGTAGTAGTTTAGGCTCTGGATTAAAATAGGCTAATTTTTATCCCGAAAAAATACAGTATTCCCGAGGGACACTATACTAACGCGGGCGGAGCCGCGGGCAACAACTAGTACTATGATATAACAGGTATATTGCTTACTATACTGTTTGTACGAACTATCACAGACTACAGTTTTAATGCTCTATCTATGAGCACTATAGTCATGGGATACTCATCCCAACTTACCTGTCCGGTAGTTGTGGTATAGTATACGGGTACGCGACCCCGGCTTCCCTAGCTATTACTGTCCTATCCCTTCCCCTCCTGGCCGGTAATATCCTACATTCCTATTTTCCCCCTCTAACTTACCAATCTTCCTTTCCTCACCACCTATCCTTTCCTTTCCTTATTCCTACCCTCTCCGCCAATCCGTGGGAACGCAATGGATAATCATAAAAATAATTTAATTATCCAAAATGGCGGCGATATGGTTCGCCACCCATCACGTCTCGTTCTCGCGGAGGCGAAAAGTGACCCATGGAGAGCCGCTTCGCTACGTTGAATGTAAGAGGAGGAATGGATGGTAAGAATGAAAGTGGACGAAGCGAAACAAGTGTGTAAGGATCGTAGCAAGTGGAAAAAAATGGTCTCTGTCTACTCCTACGGGAAAGAGGCGGTCTCTGCCTAGTACAGGGTTTCTTAAAGTGGGGTCCACGGACCACCAAGGGGTCCGTAATATGTGTGCCAGGGGTCCGCAGCGTTCTAAGATTAATGAAAAAAATTTGCAGTAAAGTAACACAACTGATTAAAGATGACTTAATTGACATGAGACCAATAGAAGTGTGGAGAGCTGAATTTCACGCAAAAGGTCTTGGTGAATTTTGGTGTTCTTTGAGTCAAGCTAACACTCTTCTGGTCAAACGAGCTATGTCCGTTCTGATACCTTTTGCTACTACGTATCTTGGTGAGGCAGGGTTTTCGGCTCTAGTGTCAATAAAAACAAAAAATCGCAATCGATTGAATGTCAAAGGTGACATGCGCCTTGCCTTATCGAAGACAATCCCACAATTTAAAGTACTCATTGAGGCCAAACAACAGCATCAATCTCATTAGCAATTTCTATTTAGCAATTTAATTATTAAGTTAAGCATTAGTAAGTGTGTGATAAAACTCCCCCCCCCCCCCCCCCAAGGGGGTCCGTGGCATTCCAGAAATTCTGAAAGTGGTCCGTGACTGCACATAGTTTAAGAACCACTGGCCTAGTACCTACCCCTACGGGAAAGAGGCGTGATTATATGTACCTATGTATGTATGTAAAAATCAAACACGCGAATGTCGCGCTGTCTTAATGGTCTGCTCCAGTCCAGAGTCCAGACCAAATCGGTACGTGTATAAGCATTATTAGATATTAAATGATGTAAGTAACTTTTTTCATATTATTACAATATTTAATTGTTAACAATTAATAGTAATTTTATATTAATATGCCGATTGCCAAGCGTGTAGAGAAATATGTATTAACAATTCAAACACGATAATAATAATATATTCCGTATTATTAGAACCTAAAACAAGTTTTACCAGTCGAATTTCGAATGATACAACAAATTATACATAAATCTGGCACCAACTTATCCAAGTGGGGAGTGGAGCACTATAAACGAAGTTGATCCTCAGTCCGGACTAAAAACCTACATTGCATCGTGGATTGCACTTCCAAGAACCTCATAGACAGCAACAAGTCATAATAGCGCAGACGGCGGCGCGAGCTGGCAACGCCGCGGGGAAAGTGGCAGCGCGGCAACGTCGCGCGGTCGATACAGGGAGGGGCGGGGCGCGGGCGGAGGGACCGCTGACCCCTCGTCCCTCGATTACAACGTACAATAAGTACGTAAATAATATGCACAATGTAACATGTACGTTCATATCAAAGAAATCGATGAGCACGTGCTCACGTGCGTGGAAATTTATCACGCTACAAATATTAAGCCTGAATCACACGTGCATAGTGGCTACCGCATAGAGCGTCGACGGCCAGTCTGAACTCCGCAACGTTCGCCCGTCGACGGTTAAAATTAGAATTGCAGGCTGCAGCCACATTTCAGAACTTTCATTGGATCCTTTTAGTCCTTTATTATTAGCAGCTAGTAGCTTTTACCTACTCACATTTATATCAACGTCGCAGACGGATTTCATTAAAATCATACCACGCCGCGCTGATGTGATGACTGATTTCTATTTTAGGATCAAGAATATTTAGATTAGACTTTTCATGAAACAAATTGACAAACAAAACACAAACGATAATGGCAGTTCCCCCAAACAAAATTTTCTTATTGGACTAATAGAAGATTACTTTTGATGTTGATAAACAAAATAATGGTTACAAAACTGTGCTATAATAATAGGTATTTGTTATTCCGATAGTCCAGAGTCCAGACCAGACTCCAGGTGTGTGATACCTGGAACTTGGGTTTACATGGGTTAATTGGTGTTTTAAGTACAAATTGGACGGCCTCGGCGGATCCCGCTAGGCGAGTGGTTTTTGCGTTATCACGGCTGAAACCAGTCGGAAACCAGTCGGGAACCAGTCGGCGACCAGTCTCCGTGGGACAGTGGAAATTACCCACCGAACTGGTATATGCATATGCTGTGCATTTTTAACAGCATTTATTAATGCGGTTAAGGTTTTTCATTGCGAAACTTAAGATTAAATTAGGTACTTTCCAATTAATGAAGGGTTTCTACTATCTTTTTTGAAAAATATGTCAAATTGTTCATAGTAACATTTGCAATATCTAGGTATTACGTTCTTTGTGACCAAAATAACTAATTATAATATTTCTATAATATTCCTTGTAAATTTCTTTTTTTTTTCCTTGCAAATCAACAAAAAAGTTTAAATAATTAACAAAGCCGCCAAATGTGTTGTCAATTGTCATGACGTCACCTTCTTGTAAACACTTAGTGTACCTGTCAAATATCAAATCACACTGAACATGTCGAATCCTAGAATGCTTGTGGTTAACTTTGGTAATTTACTATTTTAAAATGCCATAATTAATAATAATTATGTTCCCTATTATAGGTTAATAAAATGAAACAATTTCGGAAGAGTCAAGAGACCAAAACTAAGGAATGCTTTCGGTATCTTCCTTAGGATAGTATTAGCATTTAGCAGATAGAAAGAAGAAATAAATACGTACAAAGAAATCGCTAAAGTTGTTTAAATCCGATGCTTTACGAGTTACGAATTACGACTGTTACAAGTTGGCAATGGCGGACGATCAGAGATACGAGAATCGAGTTATTCCTCTGCACCAGGGCCCAGGGGCTATTGGAGTCATGAAGTGTAGAACATGTCTAGAACATTCTTTGGAAATATGCATTCCTGGTACACCGTGTAATCAGCGCCCAGGATCGCATCATTAATTGGAGGTATTGTTCATTAGAGCAACTGATTACAATCTGCTTGGGAACGAGTCTCTCGTTATCTCTGTAGAGTGTATTTAGTATGTATTCTGTAAGTTCTGTAACCCTAGCAGTTTATAGTGACTATACCGTAATGATAAGCGGGTGGCAACACTGGCAAGTAATAATAATAGCTCCCCACACCGAATTCGGCGACGGTGTTTATAGTGCCCAAGTGTGTGCGCAGTACACAAGAGCACTCTCTCCTCCTTTACTCTCATAACCCAATGCGGACGGATAACCGACACAAGTCACGGACGAGCACATACACGGAAAATAACGCTTCAGTTTCTTCTCCTTTTGTTTGCCGCGAGCTACGGTATTTGAGCACCATTACTATTTTACTACATAGCAATTTTATTTGACAATCGCACATTTGACTTTTCAACACTGTACAATCGAGGAAAACGAATGTTTAGCAGTTTGACATATTTCTTCAATTGCATAAAGAGCAAACTGCTAAACATTCATTTTTCCCGATTGTATATTGTACAGCGACGAGCGGGGACAGGTGCACACGCCACACACTCATTGGGTCATCATGGCGAAGCTACCTACATAATAACACTTGTTCCATTTACATACACAAGATGTGTACAACACACAATAAATGCCGAGTCGTTTAGCACGGTCATTCTGGAGAAAAAACTATAAGGCTAGGAGTTGGGACTAAACGATCCGGAATCCGGCGGGCCCGGGCAAATTCAGAGCATTGAAAATAGCACTTTGCGTTAAAAATAATTATATCATTTAATAAAAAAACAAGCTTTTATTACTGGGGAGCGGGGACTTGGGGAGTAGTAAGAACTAAGTACCTACTCATCAAGACGAATCAAACGAGCCCAGTTCCTGTGGCCACTTTCCTGATGCATCATCAGATTCAGCTTCACGTCATCATAATATTGCATTGTCACGCGATTTACATATCGCTGCTTCAATTCAAAAGAACCACAAGTCAAAAAAATGTAAAAATGATTTTATTGCAAAAATACAATTGTAATAGTTCATATTTTTATATTCAAAAATACACTCGTTGATTCCTCATTTTAAGACACATAAACAACACAAAAGTTTCTTTTGAATTATTGCGTTTTACGTGCGAATTATAATCTAAACCACCATATTTTGAGTTGCGCGTCGACAATCGAGCTATAAGCATATATTTTTTATGCAAGAGTACCCTAACTCAAAATAATAAAAAAATTCTGAATAATTTTATACAGAAAAAAACCATATTTCGTAATACTTCTGTTTTGAATTTAAAAATATGATTTTACTTACATGGATCCTCCATGTAAGTAAAATCATATTTTTAAATCAAAAGCACCATATTACAAAAAGGGGTTGTTTTGCACCGAAATAATATATAAATGAACTTAAATTTTTAAATCAAAGTTAACTTATGAGACAATATTATATTCGTTTTCCGTTTAAATTATTGAATAAGAGGTACCATAATTATATAGTAATATAAATAATTAAATATATTATGTAGTTTATTTTGAATATAAAAAAAAAACATATACTTAATTATTAACATTTTAAATAAAAATTACCTCAGGAATACACGCGTTTTGAATTAAAAAAAAAATTTGTTTGTGAATATTTGTTTTAATTCAAGACTGTGACTGAATAATGTTTTGAAAATATACCTTACATTAAGTATATTAATATACAAATTTTTGGTCCGTTGTAATCAACGTCGGTTATTATAAAATTTGTACTGTGTTTTTGTCCTTACTAATATTATAAACGCGAAAGTTTGTATGTGTGGATGAATGGATGTATGGATGTGTGGGTGTATGTATATGGGATATATGTGATGTACCTATATATGGATGTAGGGATGCAGGGATGTATAAATGTAATATTACCTATATATTATTATGTTTGTTACTCTTCCCATAAAACTTTCTGACCGAATCTTACATTTTTTACTCAACATCTTACAAAAGGTAGAAGATAACAGTGGAAGTAAAAGTTATTAATCTTAGAGATTTTCGAAATCTTCCGCAAAAGAAAAAATATTAGAAAATATTGGTTAGCCAATTTGTGGATGTTTTTGGAACTGGAATTGCGTGTTCAATGATTATTCCACTATCCAAAAAATATAGCTCGAGCTTTAAAGCTTAAAAATCATCGCCCATTTATGTACTAACGAAGACAGAGAAATGCTTTATGTAACTCCCGACACAAAAAATATATAAAAAAGTAAATAATAAGTTTCTTAATTAATGTTGTTTTTATTAATTATAACATTCTTTTATTTGGTTTCTGCGAAGTCCGTTCTATTTGAAATTCTGATAATACCCATTCTACCATTGACCAATTGACCATAAGTGTAAGGTTCCTTAGACTTAATAGATACAATGACGCGAAGACAACTATAGAATACATTTTGACCATTACTTATAAAATTTGCAAACATTTTTTAATGTTATAAGCGAGGTTCCAGTATCATGCTGCAGCATCAGGTGCAGATTATCACCATACATAAACATCCTATTCATTGGAGCCTTTTTAAGGAGCCCAAACAGGATACGTCTGCTGTATGTTAGTGATATCACCAGGTGCAAATGATCACTATTTATCTATGTCCTATTCAATGAGATCACTAAAATGTTCCTTTATCACATTTAATATACTCTTCGTATTGTAATAATTAGATATAAGATAATAGTTATTGTTGATGTAAAAGTAAGAGAATAATGGTCTAAAACTATTTTTAAAATTTTGAATGTCAAAAGTCTTTGTTTTATTTAAGTAAAGTTTAGATTTTTTAAAACTTTTTTGCGAAATAATTTGGTTTAAATCATTATTTTAATATACTTTTACGTTACTTTTTCATCGTCTTAAAAGAACTGAAACATTACTATGATAATATTGAAACAATTTCGAAGATTTTAGTTTGTTAAATTGTAATAAACTTTGATTTGATTTAAGACTCAGACAGTATTTAAATTACTTTATTATATTTTACTTTATTACTTTATATTGCATGGCGATTTTTAACTTATTCTTTAAAAAACATTAATAATACAATTAAAATATTCACACTTGTGGTGGTTTTATTCCACATTTAGTCTATTTCAAGCATTTTTTTATATTCAAAAGTAACTTATTTGCTTATACCTCCTCTGGCATTCATTTTAGTATGTTACTACCTACAACATATAACGGTGCTTAAAAATACGCTTCCAATGATGTATAACATGTATATATTAGATATAGAACAAGTAAGTATTGGACCAAAAAAGGTATTCATTTTCTTTGATTGGCTCTCCTGTAAAAAAAGGTAATTTTGACTTGTGGTAGTTTTGAATTGAAGAAGCGATATTATTGCAAAATTTCAGCTCAATCAGAATCCGAAAAGTGGGACAAATTTAACTTGTAAGATTCCATTACAGACAACGGTTAAAAAGTTTGTTAAAAAGTGCCAAATATAATATCCTTGTATGAATTTTGCCACAGTTCAAGTTTATGAGTACTTTACATTTTTTAACCGACTTCCCAAAAAAGGAGGCGGTTATACGTTCGGCTGTATATATTTTTTTTTTTATTATTTTTTTTGTATGTTCAACGATTACTCCGCCGCCTGTGGACCGATTTTCAAAATTTTTTCTGTGATGTATAGGGTGTAATCCCAAATTGGTCCTTTTGATATCAAAGTGGTGACCTGATGATGGAATCCATGAGGAATCGAGGGAACTCCTCGAAATTTATATGGACACATATGGTGATTTTGACTTTTTCTGAAGTAGTTCAAGCATATGCTACCAAAAAGTAAGATTTTGCTCCAAGTTATACCCTGGATCCAAAAGTACAGAATAGAACTCCTGACTCCTTATAGATACATGTTTGGGGATTTCGGCGTTGTTTAAAGAACTGCAAGCATATGCCACCTTGTCAGTTAGAGTAATCATCATCATCATCACCACTATCACACCATACATCATCAGATTATGATGATATAAAAGGTATTTCTCATAGTATTTTACACTACGGAGATCATTGAACATTACTCTGCCGTTTATGAACCTATTTGCAAAATTCTTTTGTTGTTGTAAAGGGTTTAATTCGAAATTAGTCCTTTAGTCACTAAAGTGGAAACCTGATGATGCGAGCCATGAGGAATCGAGGGAACTCCTCAAAATTTATATCCACACATATAGTGATTTTGACTTTTACTGAAGTAACACAAGCATATACTACAAAAAAAATAAGATATTGTACCTAGGTATACCCTGGATCCAAAAGCACTGTACAGAACTCCTCAGTCTTTAAAGATGTGCGTTTGGAAATTTCGGCATTGTTTAAAGAACTGCAAGCATATGCCACTTTATAACTTACAGCAATCATCATCATCATCTTAATAGCAATACCTAATGGAAGCTTGGCGAGTATTTAATTATACATTCGATCGTTTAGTTTAGACGTTCTTAAGACGTATTAATAACTTAAGAGTGCGCTAGTCAACGGCTCGAACTCAGTGCTGCGCGCGGGGAAAATGCTTGTTATTTCACCTAATATTGGGGAAAAAAGGATATACTCATAAAATAGTAATCTATACTTATAAGAGAAGCTACACTGCACACATTTGTGCAGCTGTGTGAAGTATTTTAGAAAAAGCGTCTTCAAATTACGCAAATCGACACTCAGCTGTTGGTGCTTTATGAAGAAACTATATAATATTTTTGTCTGAAGTAAAATTATCTTAATTGCTAAATAATTGAACCCTGTCGGTATTTGCTTGCTTTTTTATTATCTTTCTTCATTTAATTTTTATTTACGTTCAAAGTTGCGCTAAAAATACGATGTTTGGAGGCTATTATCTTCTACACTAATTTGAATTTCAGAAATATAAGCAAATACCTAGATAAGTGTCATAAAAATCGATATAACGCTAGAATTTGGGTCTACAATGTTTGACTTTGGAGTAAATAACCAACAGCGTTTGTATGGAGAAAAAACCGACAAGCGCAGCCTTAACAAAATATATCACTAAAAAGGGTGAAATTATTATTTTTAAACAAAAAATTAAACCGACTTCCAAAGTAAAAATACACAAAAAAGTATGAAATAAAACTTAATCTCTAAATAATTCCCCTTTCAAATTCGGCTAAAATTTTTACTATTTCTCTACTCAATCTTATTAATTTTGAAGTCGGTACCAGCAAATATGAACGTAAGTTGTATAAAATATTGTAGAATATTGTTTGGGCTGGTGCCGATTTCAAAATTAAGAAGATTGAATAGAGAAATAGTAAAAATTTTAGCCGAATTTGAAAGGGGAATTATTTAGAGATTAAGTTTTATTTCATACTTTTTTGTGTATTTTTACTTTGGAAGTCGGTTTAATTTTTTGTTTAAAAATAATTTCATTTTATTTTTAAATACCAGAATCAGGGCACATATTACTAAATAATTACTACGTAAATTAGGGTTCCGATCTCGAACATAGCATAGTTGGATAAAAAAGCGCAAGATGCTTTGCCTCATATTATGTTCCTACTTCCCAAGAATTTGGACAAAATGTCACAAACTCACAAACTGGGTTTGATAATAATAGCACGGAGCGGCAACGTCGCGCGGCGGCGCGGATCGATGTTATCACTTATCAATTCACGTTACGACTTACGAGACATCGGAGAAACGTAAACAGATTGGGCCAAAGGCCTCAACTTGTTTCGCGAAAATTAATTATAGTAATTAGCCGAGGACGTAACCTAACATTTTAAATCTAGCTGGTGGGCTGGCTAACTATTAATGGAAACGGAACCCTTGAACGCGTTTCAAATGAGAATAGAAACGTCAATGACCTTTTTCTGTCAAATCTCACTTGAGAAGTGCGATTTGCAGAAAAACTTATGTGCATAAAAATATTAATAGTCTTGACTCTTGAAGTCTTGAATCAAATTTAAATAAAAACGTTAAATAGTAATTATCTAAACATAAATTTAATTATCATAACAGTCTAAATTCGAAACAATAATGGCGCCGACTCGATCCTATACTCATTTGAATCGCACTATAACATTTAAATCTATCTGAGAGTGAAACTCCGGTCAAAAAGTAAGGTCGTTTCAGAGAATAGCTTAAATTAACTTAAGGTTGTTTCCGAAATATCCGCAGTAATAATATCATTTCTACTATAAATTCGTTGGCAATTGGGATCAGTAAACAACTTTCTACAAAACGTGGAGGCTGTGTGGAGCTGGTGGCTGGAGGCTGGAGCGCCACATTCATGAGTTCGATCAATATTGTCGTTGCCATTCGTCGAATCGCTCGGCAATTTACGAGAGTTCATCATCATCATCAGCACTATGCTTTTGACGATAAGATTTTTGGTCAAGGTCACTTTATTATGAACTAAGATAGCAGTTTATAGTAGGGTTGCCAACCCCAAATTTAAAAAACCAGGATTTGAAGTTGCAAAAACCAGAACAATTCAGTTTAAAAATAGGACGCAGTAATAGAGTTGTAGCAGTCAACTTAATAATTTAAATGAAATACATGTATTCATTTAACTTATCTATCTTTTCTTAAGAGTAAAATTAAATTACTTACAAAGAAATATTGAATAAGTGGCGAGCTAATTTTAAAGTACATGACTTTGTCAGGGCGCTTTAAAAACCCAGGACGCTGTTTTGAAACTATCCAGGACAGCCCAGGACGCTGTAAAAACCATGTATGACAACCATGTCCTGGGAAAACAGTAAGGTTGGCAACCCTAGTTTATAGTGGACATTCATAGGGTTAATACTTAATAATAATTATTAATTATGTAATTTACCCTTCCGAATTGTGAATTACACACGTTTAGCATTAGCTTATAGATTTTTTGTTTAAGCCCCAACAAGGAAAAGCCACAGCCGTATTTAGTAATTACTCGGACCAATTAAGTGCAAAATCCGAGTTACGACCAACCAGTTCCAACTTCCACCATCTAATTGGCTGTAGCCCCGTTAGTCGTTACAATTATACCGGATCCAGATTCCAGGTAAAACGACACACAGAAATACGAGTTAATAAATTGATAACGGATTTTACGTTTAATACTTTGGTTAAGATTTTTAAAAGGTTTCAAGCACTGTACAAATACGTTTTTATTTTTTAATGTCCCTCGGCATTTCGGCCATCTTCGTTTTTCCATGCATATGACAGACGAGTGACAATGATTCCAGAAAGACATTAAAACGTGGTTGTGTCACTGTGTGTGTTGTTATGCTATCTACAGACACACGAATTTGGTACGGAGCGTACAGCGAACCATATCCGGAGACCAAATTCGGTGTCGCTACACACGCACGGATTTGGTACGGTGCACAGTGGGTCGAAAATCGGCTTTCATAGACATAGAAATGAAATCTCAAAAGTGATAGATTTTTTGATGGTTATTGCTTCAGTTTAGTATTACCATGTAGAAAATTAAGTTTGAGATAATTTGGCCCAAAAATGAGGGAGTAATAATTTTTTTACGGAAAACTTGTATGGAGCCAACATGAAAAATTCAATTATTTCAAAAACGGCAAGTTTAACCGTAATATCCTGACAGATGGTTATAGTACCAATTATTTATGATTTTTTGGCATACATCATATAACGGTTTTAGCTGCTCTTTTTTTTTAAAAAATCGTCAAAATTTTTGAAAAAAAGTCACTCTGTATTATTGCACGATTCGATAGTGTTACTATTAAGGAACAATTTCTGGAAAGTAATGGTATACGGCAAACTTGAGGAAAGTGTTGAATTTTACTAAACTCCTTCATATTTTGAACAAATGTATGAACAATTATATAAAATGCTAAAATTAAGCACTTTCCTTAACTTTCTCACATATAGTTACTTCCCAGCAATTGTTATTTACTAGCAAGACTATCGAATGCTGCAATAATACAGGGTGACTTTTTTTCAAAATTAACGGATTCGAATCCTTACCAAGGATGTTGACTTGGCTATAATCTGATAATGCAGTTATATTCGTCGTACACTGTGAAGTGAAGGAAAATTATGTCTGAGTAATTTCTTCCCAAAAATACTGGATTTATAAAATTTTTTATAGAAAATTTCTATGAAGCCAATGAGAAAAATCTAATTATCTTCAAAACGGCAAGATAAATCCTTATATCCTTACATGCCTCGTGTTCGATTTTATGCTCTATTACATTAGCACAGAGTTCTATTTACAGTGCGGTTTTTAAACGACGACGATGATTCATTAGTGATACCAACACTTTAAAAAATATTTCTCCCCAAATTTTACCCCGGATTACTTATACCATTGACAGGTCTAAGAGATAATAAGCTAGAAAGAAAGGTTATGTGTTTAACATAAAGACTTACGCGTGAATAACATAAAACTAACTTGTCTTAATCTGATTTCACTCACAATACATTTTCATATCCCTGGCTATATACACACATTAAAATATTTTTTATTATTACATACAAATTGATTCATAAGGAGTAAACTCTAAACATCCTGTCCCCTAGTAAACCCTCGTAGATATTTTCCCTAATTTTGGGGGGTACATTTCTAAGTTGGCAACACTGATACCGTTGTACGGCCTAACCGCCGCCGGACTGCTCTACACACGCACGAATATGGTACGGAGCGTACCAGATCCGATGCGGATAATGGTGAACTCTTCGCCTTCTTCATATGTTCGTCGGACTGCCCTACACACGCTCGGATCTGGTACGGAGCGTACCAGATCCGCTGTACGCTCCGTACCAAATTCGTGTGTCTGTAGACACCATTAGATGATCCTAGTCTCAGACCAAATAAAAAAGTGAAGACAGAGTTCTGCGAACCACATTGTCGGGGCCCAGAACTGAGGAGTAAGCCAGCTATCGCGGTGTGTGGTACGAATCTATGGAGTATGGACACCCCATTTAATAAATCATATCAATAGTTTAGAACTTTAGACGCTACAGTTGAACAACCATTTACCATACATAATACATACAATACATAGAGTGCCAAAAATCTTTACCCTACCTTTTGGCTTCGCTGTAGTCGGGTAACGAGTAACAACAGAACCTCAATTCTCGTATTTAAGTAGACTTTCATTTTACTTCATTAGTTTGTAAATGTAGTGACATTTTACCGTGAACGGATTTTATGCCGTTTCGACCAATCAGAGCGCGTTTCACGTTGGTTTAACGTTCATAAAAACACCTTTTGAGAGTGTAAGCGTGTTGGGACTTGATTGTAATTGTATTAATGCAGGTTTTACTTAGCAGAATTGCCCCCCAGGTCTCAGTTTATGTTTGACAAAGCTCTGTCTTCACTTTTTTCTATAAAGTCTGAGTTTCTAGTTTACACTGTACATCTATCTAGGTGACCTAGTAAATGCTAGCTAGGGCTGCGATCGATACGATGCATTCGCAATATTTTTGCATTCAGATGACAAATCATAATGGCATGTATTTAAACTTGCGACAAAACAATTAAATTTTGGATGTGAAAATACCCAATATTGAATACTAAATTACCAAGTTGGCGAAAGAATGTAAGGAACAAAAAAATTACTAATCTGGTGACTAAATAATACCACTGAATTTTCCAAACTGGCAGACAGATTATGTTTTAGCGACTAAATAACCATCTTGGCGACAATTTGTGAGTACACATTTAATTTAAGAATAGGCACATATATTTTCCCTGATGTAGGTAAATCAAAAACCATACAAGCAGCGAAACGAGCGCACACAAAAAAACCATAAAGGAGCGTATAAAATTCCCAATTTTTTATTTTTCTCGGTTTTAGGGAGGTGTAGATTATTGTGTAGATTAATTTTGAAATTTAAAAATGGCGGATATTTATTTTTCGAAAAATTGATATGGGTGTCGTTTACCAGGTTTTTGGGAGTGCTGGATACGAAAATGACATTCGTTTAGAAATTCCAATATGGCGGACATACCTACTTAATTTCATAAAAACAATATGGGTGTCCTTTTATTAGTTTCTGGGGGTGCTGATTACAAAAAAGTCATCCATTTTAAATTTCCTTAGTAACCCAACAACCTCATATTTTCTTCATGATGGGAGAAAAAGAAATTTGAAAATCCTGAATTTTTCAACATTTCTATAGCTTTATACATCTAGGAATGTATCTCAATGTAGAGCATTTACTATGTTTTTATAAAGTTGATTCTATCTCGGAACCGGTGCATCCTATTGAAAAAATTATGAAAATTTCGCCCCCCTTTGGAACCCCGCAACATCATATTTTCTTCATGATGGGAGAAAAAAAATTTCGAAAATCCTGAATTTTCCAACATTTCTATAGCTATAAACATCCGTCGTATCTCAATGTACAGCATTTACTTCTTTTTTTATAAAATTGATTCTATCTCGGAAACGGTGCATCCTATTGAAAAAATAATGAAAATTTCGCCCCCCTTTGGAACCCTGCAACATCATATTTTCTTCATGATGGGAGAAAAAACAAATCAAAAATCCTGAATTTTCTAACCTTAGGAACCCCGCAACATCACATTTTCTTCATGATGGGCGAAAAAAAAAATCGAAAATCCTGAATTTTCCAACATTTCTATAGATTTATACATCCGTCGTATCTCAATGTACAGCATTTACTTATTTTTTTATAAAATTGATTCTATCTCGGAAACGGTGCATCCTATTGAAAAAAATAATGAAAATTTCGTCCCCCTTAGGAATAACGCAACATCATATTTTCTTCATGATGGGAGAAAAAAAAATCGAAAATCTTGAATTTTCCAACATTTCTATAGATTGATACACCCCTCGTATCTCAGTACAGCATTGTCATATTTTTTTCTATAGTCGCTTCTATCTCAGAAACGGTGCATCCTACTGCAAAAGTAATGAAAATTTGCTCCCCCTTATTAATCTTGAAATCGCATATTTTCTTCATGAATGGCAGAAAAATTCATGAATCCTGAATTTTTAAAAATTTCTATACCTACATAGCTGGTACTTTGAACTACATAACATACTGTAATAATAATCATCAATCCTAATTAGCATCCCAAAGATATTTTAATTTAGTATTCATATTCATTTTCCGAAGATTGAATATTCTCCATTTTGGAAAATGAAATTGGAAGACAATTTTGTAATCAGAATTCAGAACCCCCAGAAACCAGGAAAATGACAACCTTGTTAATTTTAATAACAAAAATTTACGCCATTGTGGAATTACGAAACAGATTTTATTTTCATATTATTCTGCACCCCCAGAAACCTAGAAAATGACACCCATGACAAAGAAAAACATACTCCAACAGTATCCAAAAATAGGACTTTCCGTAGCCTGCAAATTGAATTTTTAGCAGCCATTAATTTATCAACCAAATCTGGTTTTATAGCTGCTGATATGGTATAATGGTCACCAACTCGGAAATTAAGTCACCAACTTATAAATGTCGGTGCTAATTTGGATTAAATTTCGCCTCTTTTTATCTGCCGACTTTAGAATTTTTTGTCACCCGAGTGTTTTCGCCAGTTTAGTAATTTAGTCGCCAACATATTAATTCGCTGCCAAATTCAGTAATACACTATGCTCACGTGCAGCCGCCAACTTATTTTTTGTTCGCTCGATTAATTATATCCCAATCATAATACACTGTAATTTTCACAAGTTGTCATCCATGCTAATCTACACTAATATTATAAAGAGGAAAACTTTGTTTGTTTGTAATGAATAGGCTCAAAAAGTACTGGACCGATTTCAAAAATTCTTTCACCATTCGAAAGCTACATTATCCACGAATAACATAGGCTAAATTTTATTTTGGAAAAAAATAGGGTTCCGTAAGAAATTTGGGTTTTTCGGACACAAGGTGTAAAAAATCAACCAGAAAAGTTACTTTTTTTGCGTACGCTGCCTAAACTATAAAAGATAGATCCATAAAATGTTCTAATTAATTGTAGATCTTATAAATATCTACAAGAAAGTCCGCGACACACTATACCTATCTATGTCGAGTGAGGCACAACAATATTTTTTTTATTTAGAAAAATTGATTTTTTTTTCGCCTACATTTAAACGCGTTTATTTTACTCATGCTATTAATCCTTATCAAAATAAATTATTTCATCACTAAGTACAGTTTATGTAGATAATATTTGGTCTTTGAATGATTAAAATTGGACGTTTGGTTTTGAAGTTATGGCTAAATTAAAATATTACGATTTCTGCCGCACGGCACGGCCCGTGGGCGTCACCAAGGCGCGTGCGGGGGGAGTTTAGATCTATGACTTCTATGAGTAAATTTTTTGTTTTGTGTTCGTTGTAACTATGATGGATAGATACTTGAATACCTTTTTATTTAGTGTTTGTTGTATTGTTAGTCCTGAAGAGTATAGGTATTTCATACGATAAAAGTATACCCACCTACTTATTTCATTGAGTTTTAGTAGGTACCTTTATTAATTTGTTTCTGTTTGTTTTGACTAAATTTCGCCCGTTTTGTTAGAGGTTTAAAGACATTCTGTAGTATTAGTATCAGTATTGTACCCGTGCGAAGCCGGGGCGGGTCGCTAGTATTATTATAAATGGGAAAATGTGTGTCTGTCTGTTTGCTGTTTTTCACTCTAAAACTACTGGACCGATTTAAATGAAATTTGGCACAGATATAAAGTAGATCACGGGAAAGGACATACCTAGGCTTTTTATCGCGGGATCTGGGGGCACGGCAGTGCCCCCGCCAAGTCTAGCGCGAAGCAAACACTGCCGTACCATCCTTTACTGGAACCATTTCGCCGCATTTTCAGGCCCCTATTTAAGAACCCCTGGATAAGACCAGAACGCAGAAATTTTCGTCATCCAATAAGCTATAATCACATACTTAAAATCCAAAATTTCAAGTCTGTAGGTCATTTAGTTCCGAAGTTAAGCGAAAGCAAAGTTTCGCATTTACGACACTCATTCACTCACTCACTCACTCATGATCATCAAGATAGAACTAGTACTTCCCATAGACTCAGAGAGCTGAAATTTGGTACAGAGTTAGGGTTTAATGGTCACATAAAGGGAAAACTATAAAAACTAGGATAATCGATCTGGGGGCACGGCAGTGACCCCGCCAAGTCGAGCGCGAAGCAAACACTGCCGTTCCATTCTTTACTGGAACCATTTCGCCGCATTTTCAGGGCTCTATTTGAGGACCTCTAGATAAGACCAGAACGTCGATCTGGGGGCACGGCAGTGCCCCCGCCAAGTCGAGCGCGAAGCAAACACTGCCGTACCATTCTTTACTGGAACCATTTCGCCGCATTTTCAGGCCCCTATTTGAGAACCTCTAGATAAGACCAGAACGTCGATCTGGGGGCACGGCAGTGCCCCCGCCAAGTCGAGCGCGAAGCAAACACTGCCGTACCATTCTTTACTAGAACCATTTTGCCGCATTTTCAGGCCCCTTTATTCTACTCGAACTTTATTCTACTCCAACATTACACAAATTAAATAAACAAATTACACTAAAATCTAGGAAAATAAATCAATATGCCCACGTTTCTACAAAAAGAAGTGAAATCCCACCAAAAACATTCTGTAAAAAACTAGCCAAGTCTCGATGGAGCTGCTTGCTTATCTCTAAAAAGTAATGAAATCTAGACAAAATCGTGCCAAGTCTAAGGTTCCTTACTGCGGTTTCTTTATTATTATAGTTAATGTTGTGTGACTTGGCCGTTGAAGGGTACACAAGGGTACAAAAGGGGCTCCATGACACCATTGCTCCAATACGTGTGTTGTACAATCAACAACAGCCTAAAATGAGACACTAGCATCCAATTACCAATACCAGTATGGGCTATTATCTCGCTTAACAAACATAGGTAGTTACAAATATAAACAAAATTGACTTGTACCCACTAAAGTATAAAGAATGTTTAACGGCCAAGTTACTCAACATTAACTATAATAATAAAGAAACCGCAGTAAGGAACCTTAGACTTGGCACGATTTTGTCTAGATTTCATTACTTTTTAGAGATAAGCAAGCAGCTCCATCGAGACTTGGCTAGTTTTTTACAGAATGTTTTTGGTGGGATATAACATATACGGTACCCATGGTTAGTTGGTTACTATACTTACGCGGGCGGAGCCGCGGGCATCAGCTAGTCCTCCATACATATTTAATTATGTTAGGTAATTGGTATGCTTGTTAAGACAAGAAACTTCAAACTACATAGCTTTCTTGATTTATATATTTACCTAATGCAAAGTAAAAATATTTTTAACGAGACAGACAAGTCGACATTTATGATAAATTACTTGAAGAATAAGCATAATATTACGTTACTAACTTCGTTTGCATAGAACTAACGGAAGCGGAACCCTATGATAAAGTAACCTATGTTACACCTTATAACATCAATTATCTGCCAGTGAAAGTCCCGTGAAAATCGGGCCAAAAAATATAGTCGGGTAATAGTTTTGTAACTTATTTTTACAATATTATATACAACAGCTGAAATTACTACATAGGGGCTTCGGCCTGACTGAGCAATACCACCTCGCTCGGTCGGAGATCTCCCTTTGGGGCTTCCCACTATTCCCACAAGACACAAAGTCAAGAAAATCGTCCAAATTCTGTCTTAATTACCTGGAAAGCTCCAATGGTTGATGACTGATGAATGATAATACTAAACGTTCAATCAGAACAACTTGCATTTACCATCCAAAGGAAAGGAATACTTTATATAGGCCTGTTTCACTATCTTCAAATAAGTCGGATAGCTTATTCGAAAGTTTTTACGCTGGGTACTTTATATGGAGCGACAGAGACAAAACATACAAATAAGCATCAGACAATTATCTGTAGATCGTGAAATAGGCCCTGTCCTTAATTTCGGAAGTGTTTGGAGATCAATATTGACTATTGACATACTGAAGCTTATTGAGTGTTGACGTACTCCGGAACCGGTAAATGGTGAGCTTCTGAATTGTGGGACGAAGAAAATGATGTAAGAAGAAGTTGACGTATTAGGATTTAGGATTATAGAAGACACTTTCTGCTTTTTCTACTATTTTCACGCCGCGCGCTTCTAATTTGCAGCTGATCTTCTATAATTTTACAAATGCAACTCGGACCTACTCGGACTTGCTGTGATACTGAACGAATTGTCATGATTTCAGTACCAATATTTAATACTTATGTAGGTAATCTAGAGGACTTTGCGTCAATACTATAACCTGTAAGTCCCCTATCAGTGTTATTGGTACCTATCAGATCTGTATTCTGTAATGACGTTACAAACCAAACTTTCGTTCATCGATATTCAATATAGGCATCATCAGTAAAAGTAATTAGTGTAGTCATGTAGTGAATAGTGATATTCGGCAATCGGCAGTTATTTCGAGACGAACTTCTCCGATATCGACAAACAAACAACTTGTATTTACCTAGGCGGAGCGGCAACCGCGCGCGGAGCGGCAACGTCGCGCGTCTCGTTCGATTCGACTTTCATGCCCGTTGGCGGAACTCCGTTGCAGCCCGAGACTCCGCTCGCGTGGATTTATCTACCCAAGTACCCATCGACCACGACACTAAGTTTTATTTCTATGTAAGCTTTTACAGAACCCCTTACTAATAAAATATATTTACACAACGGATGAGCATTCAATATTGCTATCTCTGTCTGTCAAGTGACTTTCCACCGTATGAGACTAAAACTGATTAGCTTATCCGATCCTACTTCTATTATAAATGTGAAAGTTTGCGAGGATGGATGATTGGATGGATGGATAGATGGGGGATGGATGTTTTTACTCTAGAACTACTGGAACAGATTTCGATGAAATTTTGTAAGGTAGTAGTTTAAGCTCTGGATTAACACATAATAATATGCTACTTTTTATCCTGAAAAAGTTAACAGTGCTTCCGTTAGGATACTCTACTAACGCGGGCGAAGCCGCGGGCAAAATCTAATTTGTCAATTATGACAAATTAGCTTTTAGCCGTATGTATTAACATTACTCATTTTGCTGACTGCTGGTAAAAACTGAACCGCGTCTACGACCAGTTAGTTACTCCGTGTCGGTACTAGTTCGTGCGTGCCAAACAACAGTTGTCAGCCGTCCAAAGTCCAAACCGTATTGTATTGGCTTGCGTGCCGTTTTTTGCCATCGCTCAACCTAATATTTTCGGCGACATGCGATAATGCGACGCGACTCGCGAACGGCGAAATTGTAGGCAGTTATGTCACTTAGCCGGATTATACTGGCCGAGGGTGTGACTGCGAGTTGGGAGTTACCGTGGAAAATACAGCCCATAGCAATGAGACACGAAAAAAGGAATATATTCTTCATTTATACTAATATTATAAAGAGGAAAGGTTTGTTTGCATCGAGTAGGCTCCGAAACTAGTAACTACTGGACCGATTTTGATGAAATTTGGTACAGATATAGATTAAAGACCACGGTTTCCGCGGGATTCCCTTTTGCGCGCACGAAGTTGCGGGCACCTACTATATTAGATAAGTATAGGATATATATTTTCATATGTTTTGTCTCTGTAGTTCGATACGAAGTAAGCAGCGACAAAACTTTCGAATAAGCTATCAGACAGAATCACAGTTTAGAAGATAATGAAACATGCCCATATAGTGGTAACCAGCGCCAGTGCCATGGGAAATACATAATACAGACATACATATCATGTTTATTTATAAACCTTCTATTATTATGTACCGTTAGGTTTGCATAATAACACAGCATTATCATTCTCCGAGTTAAGGCCAGGTAGACCAAGCGAAATAGGCATTTAACGCTTCCAAGAGTTGCCCGCAATTGCCGCAAAGCGAGCCGCGCGCCCACGTCGCCGGCGTGAACTTACATGAACCCAAAGTGTTACAGTGTAGTCGTGTCGGCAGTAGATCATCTTATTTTATTGTATTATCTGTATTGAAAAAGATAATAAAATCCATAGGTAACTGTTTTAATTCAACACATAGCACACATAATTTGAATAGATATTATAGGTAGGTACCTAAGTAAAAAATGCTTAAATTTTATTCAATTACTAGCTGATGCCCGCGGCTCCGCCCGCGTATGTACAGTAACCCATGGGAATCGTATATGTCCCGCGATAAAAAGTAGCCTATGCCCTTCCCTATGGTCTACTTTATGTCTGTGCCAAATTTCATGATGATCGGTTTAGTAGTTTTTTCGTGAAACAGTAAATAAAGTATCCCACGGGAACCGCACATTTCCCCGCGATAAAAAGTAGCCTTTGTCTTTCCCCGTAGACTACTTTTCAACTGTGCCAAATTTCATAATAATCGGTTTAGTGGTTTTTACGTGAAACTGTAAATAAAGTATCCCATGGGAACCGTACATTTCCCCGCGATAAAAAGGTAGCTTATGTCTTTTCTCAGGCTCTAGAATATCTGTGTACCAAATTTCATTTAGATCGGTTCAGTAGTTTTGGCGTGAGAGACGGACAAACACACACTTTCCCATTTATAATATTAGTATGGACTAGCTGTTGCCCGCGACTTCGTCCGCGTCAACTGATGGCGCAATAATGCATTAATTTCGACCAAATTTGATTACCATAAAAAAGGTTATAGTGAGTCAATCTTAAAAGATTTTTTTACATCATTTAAAGAGGAATAATTATTTTATACACATTTTTTGGGTAACTTGAGCCGTTTACGTAGCGCACGCAACACGCTGTGTTCGATGTGTGCATGGAGACGAGTACCTATCGTTAGCTCGTGTGGTCACTAAAGTACGTGTCGTTTCGTGAGATAAAGTACTGTATCAGGTAGGTGCTGACGATTTGATGGTAACTACTTCGGCAGACACTTGCAAAAAATGTATTCCTACTGCCGAGTCCGCACGTTTGCCACTTGCCGCAAAATCCAAACCTCCACAAACGTTTGACTTTTTGAAAATCCGGATTTCCGAATTATTCTCCCAAAAATCCGGATTATCCGGATAATTCAGATTTTTTCATTTTTTTAAAATTTGTTGCATATTTTATAAAACTTTAATGTTAATTTTACTACTATGTTGTAGCAAAACTTACACTCGTTAGTAAAAAAAAAAGAGTTACTTTTTTATAATTTAATTAAATTCTTATTTTAAGTTTTAAGTATTAGAATTACAATCTGAATAAATAAAAACATAATGAGATTATATCAAAATTATATATTTAATTATATTTATTTTTTCATTTTTAGAAATATTTTTGATTACGTTTCAAATCCTACAATGTTCAGTTTTATAGTTAGTATATTATTTTAAATAAGGTATGTATATATTGTTATTTACTAAATGTTCCAGCAGAAAGAATTATAAAAAAGTGGAATAGCCTGGGATCTTTTTAACGCTTTTTTTACATATCTACGCCACAGTTCACCACTACCGTTTTCGTAAAGTTCCATTTCTATGTGAAAGTACTAACGTAGGAAAATTAATACAGTTTAATAAAACGTAGGAAACTGAAAATCCTTTAAATCGAGATCCGGGGAGTGAAGACAAATCATTTGAAGCATGGGGCTGAACACATAATTTTGTATGGACGAAATTGGACCACTTTTGAGTTATTGAAATTAAAAACCACCCACCTGTTTGGGTAATAATTAAACACGTAAATGGTGCTTTTAATTCCCTTGGTAACTAACAGAAGTGTAATAAGCAATTCTAAGCACAATTTAAAATCTATAACTGTTGTAAGATCTTTATTTTAACATTTTACTTACAAATAAACAGTATCATCTTACTCTTTATTGCACTTTGAAGTTTCCGCTATAAGATGAAAACTACATTACTTAAAAAAAATAACAGTGGTTTACACAAATCGTTGGTGCTATTTTTGACACCTATATCTTATCTTTAAAATATTATCTCAAAATAATTATTTCTACGCAAAAACAGGAGCGTTGATTTTCATTTAGTTTTGCTACTGACTCGTAAGTTTAGGTTAGTTTAGTTCAATCAAATTAATTTTAATAATAAAAAAAAATATTACCTTCATTCATTCGGCAAAACTCTCTCTAATCTTAAACCAACCAGTCAGGTATTATCGACTCCAAAACTTCTTCCTGATATCATAGAGATAAGATTATGTATTTGGACTTAGATATTCATTATTTAGAAGATAATTAAATATAGTTAAACCACTACATTTCTTTTTAAGCTGTCATATTAATTTGGCATTCTATGATTGCAGAAATTAAAATTGCAATAATATGTTTCGACTTTCGTTAGTAAGAATTCAATAAATATAAAAATACAGTGCTTTAATTGGGTTTAATTTTCATTTAAAAATCCGGATTTTTCGATTTTTTCGAATCTTGGTTACTACTATGAAAATTACATATTTTAATTATAATTAGTATGTACTCTAGACGTACAATATTTGAATAAGGGATATAATTAATCGAGTGAACAAAAAATAAGTTGGTGACTGCACGTGAGCATACTGTATTGCTGAATTTGGCAGCGAATATGTTGGCGACTAAATTACCAAACTGGTGAAATCACTCAAGTGACAAAAAATACAAAAATCGGCAGATAAAAAGTAGGGAAATTTAATCCAATTAGCACCGATGAGTTGGTGACCATTATACCATGTAAGTAGCTAATAAAGATTTGATTGATAAATTAATAGCTGCTAAAAATTCAATTTGCAAGCTACGGAAAATCCCAGTTTTGGATACTATTGGAGGTTTTTTTTTTCTTTGGTATGGGTATCGTTTTCAAGGTTTTTGGGGGTGCAGAATAATATGAAAATACAATCCGTTTTAAAATTCCAAAATGGCGTATATTTTTTTTATATTAAAAATGGATGTCTTTTTCCATGTTTCATATGCTGATTATAAAATTGTCTTCCAATGAAATTGGATTTTTCAAAATGGAGACTATCCAATCTTTGTAAAATTAACATGTAGTTTGTAGAGGTGCCAGCTATGTAAGGTATAGAAACTTTTCGAAATTCAGGATTTTCAAATTTCTTTTTTTGGCATTCATGAAAAAAATATGCGATTTCCGGGTTAAGGTGGAGGACATTTTTATTATTTTTCCAGTAATAGTATTATTTTCCGTTTCTAAAATAGAAGCGATTATAGAAAAAAAATATGGCAATGTTCTACTTTGACACGAACAGTGTATAAAGCTATAGAAATTTTGGAAAATTCAGGATTTTCAAATTTATTTTTCTTCCATCGTGAAGAAATTTTCTATTTTTTTCAATAGGATGCACCGTTTCCGAGATAGAATCAATTTTATAAAAAAAAATTAAATGCTCTACATTGAGATACGAGGGATGTATAAAGCTATAGAAATGTTGGAAAATTCAGGATTTTCGAATGTCTTTTTCTCTCATCTTGAAGAAAATATATGGTTACGGAGTTATTAAGGGGGAGGTAATTTTCATTATTTTTCAAGTAGGATGCACCGTTTCTGAGATAGAAGCCATTATACAAAAAAATACGATAATGCTCTACTTTGAGACACGAACGGTGTAAAACGCTATAGAAAATTTGGAAAATTTAGGATTTTCAGATTTTTTTCTTCCATCATGAAGAAAATATGATGTTGCAGGGTTTCTAAGGGGGAGGAAATTTTCATTATTTTTCATTAGGATGCACCGTTTCCGAGATAGAATCAATTTTATAAAAAAAATATAAATGCTCTACATTGAGATACCGGGGATGCATAAAGCTATAGAAATGTTGGAATATTCAGGATTTTCGAATTTCTTTTTCTCCCATCATGAAGAAAATATATGGTTGCGGGGTTTTTAAGGGTGAGGTAATTTTCATTATTTTTCAAGTAAGATGCACTGTTTCTGAGATAGAAGTGATTATAGAAAAAAAATATGGCAATTCTCTACTTTGAGATATTATGAGCGATGTATAAAGCTATGGAAATTTTGGAAAATTCAGGATTTTCAAATTTCTTTTTCTTTCATCATGAAGAAAATTTGAGGTTGCGGGGTTACTAAGGAAATTTAAATTGGATGACTTTTTTGTAATCAGCACCCCCAGAAACCAACAAAGAGACAACCATATTATTTTTATAAAATTAAGTATGTCCGCCATATTGGAATTTCAAAATGACTGTCATTTTCGTATCCAGCACCCCCAAAAACCTGGTAACGACACCTATGTTAATTTTGCGAAAAATGAATTACCGTTATTTTTAAATTTCAAAATGAATCTACACAATATCTACACCCCCCCTAAAGTCGAGGAAAATTAAAAATTGGGAATTTTGTACGCTCCTTTGTTTTTTTTATGTGCGCTGGTTTTGCTGCTTGTATGTTTTTTGAGTTACCTACATTACGGAAAATATATGTACCTATTCTTAAATTAAATGTGTACTCACTAATTGTCGCCAAGATGGTTATTTGTTCGCTAATATAATATCTGTCTGCCAGTTTGGAATATTCAGTGGTATTATTTAGTCACCAGATTTGTAATTTTTTATTCCTTACATTCTTTAGCCAACATGGTAATTTAGTATTCAATATTCGGTATTTTCACATCCAAAATTTAATTGTTTTGTCGTGATTGTTTTCCGTAAGTGTTTCGTATTGTGCGACAAAATCCGTAAGTGTTTAAAACAATGAACAATATTCGCGTAAACATAAGAAATCAATATGTTTTGTCGTGAGTTTAAATACATGCCTTTGGATAATTTGATATTATTTGTTGTCCTGTTGAAATTGTTGACACATTTTTCCATTTATTCAAGTTATTTGGTAGAACATAGTCAATCCATTAAATGGTGATGCGAGGGATGAAGATCTGCTAAAATATTATGGCCGCTATATATGTATATGTATGGACTGTTTCTAAGATACTTACCATTTTATATTTTTTCAGTAGTAGTACAGTTCAGTAATAGGTGATAATTACAATTAAAATATGTAATTTTCATAGTAGTAACCAAGATTCGAAAAAATCGAAAAATCCGGATTTTTAAATGAAAATCCGGATTTTTCGAATTTTTCGAATTTCGAAGTATCCGGATTGCAACCCCTACTTGCGAGTGACTTGGTGTGTTCTGCAAAGGCAAGCATGACGGATGTTGAGTACGTATCCTTATATTTTATTGTAAATAGAACAGCCTCCGTGGTCTAGTGGTTAGAGCTTGGCTCTCGACTCGGAGGTCGTAGGTTCTAATTTCGATTCCCGCACTGGAACAACAAAAAATGTTGTTTCCAAGTTTGGTTAGGACAATGCAGACTGATCACCTGATTGTCTGACAAGAAAGATGATCCATGCGTCGGATGGGCAGGTAAAAAGTCGGACCTGCGCCTCATCTCTCGTCAGTCGTGTCGGTTATCCGTCCCACTGGATTACGAGAGTAAAAAAAAGAGTGCCTTTGTGTACTGCGCACACACTTGGGCACTATAAAAATACTACTGTGTAACTGGCTAGGCTACAATAAAACCAGCCACCGTCACCGAAATCAGCGTGGGGAGTTATTTATTATTATTATTGTAAAAACAGAAATCGAAATAAAAAGAAACGAAAAGTACGGCAAAGAAGATGGTAGATGTTACAAATTCATAAAAACTGTTTACTGGCTTATTCAATAATGTACTAAGGCTACTCCACGCATCGGCTACTTTTTTCTCATAATACACAACACAATAATATATCTATGGACGCTTCACACCAAGTCAATCTGGTCCCGTGGTAAGTTCTCGAAGAACTTGTGTTACGGGTACTAGACAACAGAAATATATTTAATAATTTTTATATTATACACATATTTAAGATTTTTATTGTATTATACACATATTTAATACACATTCATGACCCAGGAACACAGATTTTTTTTTGTTCCTTCAGCGGGATTCGAACCCGCGACCCCCGGCTTGAGCACCAACACGCTCAACCACTGAGCCACAGCGGTCGTTTCATCTGGCAAAAGCAACGACGTGGCGACGATAATGTTATTGTGTATAGTTATATGTATAACTAGCCGATGCCCGCAACTTCGTTTGCGCCTAACTGACGGAAGCGGAACCCTATTTTTTAAACGGAACCCTAAAATAAAAGTAGCCTATATTAGACCTTATGACATCAGCTATCTGCCAGTGAAAGTCCCGCGAAAATCGGTCCAGCCGTTTCAGAGATTAGCCGGAACAAACAGACAGACAGACAGACCGACAGACAGACAGACAGACCGACAGACAGACAGACAGACGGACAGACATTTTTAAAAATTGGTATTTTATTGTAAGTACCGAATATACTTTCAGATGCATTATGTGAAAAGCTGTTAATTTTATGTTACAAACAGACACTTCATTTTTATTTATTTGTATATAGATTTAGTTCAAAAATAAAAAGAAGCATAAAAAAATACAAAACAAACTTTCCTATAGATTTTTATTGTATTATATGTCCATGACCCGGGAACACAAGAAACTTTTTGTTCCTTCGGCGGGATTCAAACCCGCGACCCCCGGCTTGAGCACTAACACGCTCAATCACTGAGCCACAGAGGTCGTCTTATCTGGCAAAAGAAACGACGCGGCGACGATAAAATGTAACATGTTATTGTGTATGGTTATATGTATAACAAGCTGATGCCCGCAACTTCGTTTGCGCAGATCTAACGAAAGCGGGACCCTATTTTTTTAAACGGAACCCTAAAATAAAAGTAGCCTATGTTAGACCTTATAATATCAGCTATCTGCTAGTGAAAGTCCCGTGAAAATCGGTCCAGCCGTCTCAGAGATTAGCCGGAACAAACAGACAGACAGACAGACAGACGGACAGACAAAAATTTTAAAAATTGATATTTTATTATAAGTACCGAATATACTTTTAGATTCCTTATATGAAAAGCTGTTAATTTGAAGTTACAAACAGACACTTCAATTTTATTTATCTGTATAGAATTAGTTCAAAAATAAAAAGAAACATAAAAAAATACAAAACAAACTGACTTTCCTTTAGATTTTTATTGTATTATACATATCTATGACCCGGGAACACAGGAAACTTTTTGTTCCTTCGGCGGGATTCAAACCCGCGACCCCCGGCTTGAGCACCAACACGCTCAATCACTGAGCCACAGAAGTCGTCTCATCTGGCAAAAGCAATGACGCGGCGACGATAAAATATAACATGTTATTGTGTATGATATGTATAATTTAGTTCAAAAAAAAAAAAAACAAAACAAACTGACTTTCCTACACTGCGTTAGAAACGAAAGAATTGTTCGATAAATACGCGGGTAAGCCGTGCGCTAGCAAAACTGACATAGGTCTGTCCTCGTCAACGCCTAGCGGGCGACTGTGGGGCGACTCAAGCGGGTTACGCACGCTGCATTTCAATAATTATTTAATGTCAAAATAATTAAACCAACATGCAAAATGTAACCACAAATTATTCTTCTTTAAGTTATTAGCTTTTCGTAGATATGATTTTTGAAAGTAAAACTATCATGAACTTCATGAACAAAAAGAAAAATATTCAAATTTAGCCTCCTCTTCGGAATTATTTTTGATCGAGTGAAGTTTTCAATATTATGTTTCGAACCACAAATTGTAAAAGAACATTAAGTAAACAACAATGTGTATTTTTTTTGGCTTTTTAAAGTTACTATTTGTTTGTTTATTATCGATTCAAAGTCATGTAAAATTGGGTCTACGCGGCCTTAAACTACAAGCTAATCGCAACGAGTTTTATAATAATACAGTGATTATTATTTTTAAGTGTAACGCCAACGCGCCAGGTCTTTCTAGGCTCGGCTTGCAAATTGCAATCCAGACAGAATATTTCTGGAACTATCGACCGTTCCCTACAATAAACTCATCATTTAGTGATTCTGATCTAGAAATATTTTCGTCTGGATTCGTCTGAAATTCGTCTGGACTAAACTTAGCTTAATCTATTTGCGAAAATACAGGGCAGCAACATTGTTAAATATGATCTATGATGGCAATAAATTAAGACTTCGATTAATTTTACCTGTGGAACATCGATCATTATGACTATTTCAAATTACTCGTTTCTTCTTTCATCTTGTTTGCTATTTTATTTCATGTCTCTAATCTCTTTAAAATATGTATCTAATAATAATTATCTTATATTTATAATATGGACGCTTCACACCACGTCAATCTGGTTTCGTGCTACTTCTGTAGTACTAGACGGGGGGGACCCAGATGACAGGGAATGGATTTAATTTTATTCTATAAGATTTTTATTATATATTATAAATACACAGGAACACAGAACTTTTTTGTTCCTTTGTCGGTATTCGAACCCGCGACCTCAGGCCTGAGCGCCAACCGTGCCCAAAAGTGCCAAAGATGTTTAAAGTACATGTTACAAAAATAAGTTAAGGATTTGTCCACGTGGATTTTAAAAGAGCGTTGTTGGCCCTTAAACAATGAATTAAAAAAAAAGTTTAAGTCTTCATTTACATCTTCGCCACTTCGATTGGACCCTTCATTTCGCAGTAAAAGCACGGAGCGACCTTTATACTCCCATCTCTGTAATTAAACGCGAATTTAGGGAACAAGTCGAGTGTAACTAACTTCACGGAGAGTAATTTCTCAACTGGGTCGAATTACGAATATAACTACACTCGGCTGCGGAGGGTTAAAACTTAATACCACTAGAGTTTTTCACAAGGAGTAAAATTCCTAGTAACTTTAGGGCAATATTTAGGTATAGCAGTTATTAAACCAGCCGAGCCGAGCTGCGGTTAAATAAAGTTGCTCAGTACAGGGTTAAAAGTTTCATTTATTACATCACTTTTGATGCCCTAGTAAGTAGTAATTAACATAAATGATGATAGTTTATAGCTTAATGAACCTATTAATATAAGTTAAAACCTACACGCTACCAGTTTTGAATTTTGCTAATAAAGCATAAGGAAATAACTAAGAAGTTCTAGTGAGTATTTGTATCAGGTACTGAATTGCAGAATTTTTTTAGCTCACGTATAACGGCTGATCGCAAAAACATACCACTGTCTCTACCCTCTAGTATGCTACGTTTAAATCTAAACGTAATCAAAAGTTAAAATTTATCACTCTATTTTTAGCTAGTTTTTGCCCGCGGCACCGCCCGCGTAAACACAGTATGAAGTATCTAACGGAAACAATATTCAGAATAAAATGTAGATGTTCTAATCCAGACTCTAAATAGAGCTAGCGCCCACCGTCGAAAAAGGAGCTCATCGAGAACAAGCATTGGACCACTGCAGATCGCTAGGGGCCTTAAAGCTTGATATAAAACCGCCGGTCTGGCGGTCCTAAACCTGGCAGATTTTTTTTTATTGACCAAAATGTGTGAAGATTTTTTGAGTAAAAAAAGCTCATAAGGAACAAGAAAACTGTTGTTATACACGGCTGCGCGCCAACTAGAAACCCATAAAAATGCAAGTCTGGCAGTCCTACTCTTGACCAGTTTCCAGCCAGACCGCCCTGAACGTGTAAGAATTTTGAGTAAAAATAGCTCATAGAGAACAAGGTCAAGTTATATGTCAATCTGTTCGTCTCCTAATCCTCTTTCGAAAATCGTCGGTCTGGCATGTTCAAACCTGGCCAAAACTCAGCCAGACCGGGATGAAGTTACCTCCTGTGACACTTACAAATAGGTAAATCATGAGTAATTTGCACTTAATGAAGCGTGATTTTGATAGATTTGTATGTATTTTTTCCGAATTTAAAATTTGCTACCCGATATTGCTACCACTCGATCCGCCATCTTACAAAAATGGCGATACCTTTCAATATTTTGGCTATATCTCTTTACAGACAAACTTTACGATACAAATATGTTCCACTAATATGAACTATATATAATTTTCTACAATTTATTTTATGAGCATTTTTGTGTCAAATTGATAGTTTTAGCGCTGCAGAGTCATAGAAGGCAATTTTATTTGTGTTGTTGACTTTTTTTGTAATCAACTATATTCTACTGTTTATATCCTTTTAGATGATATTTATATCGAGAAGTTTGTAAATAATTATAAAGACCGTCAATTTATGAAGGCAGCCATTTTGAATTAACAATAATATTGAATATACCAAATGTTTTTGTCAATAAAACCGAAAGTAAATATACTTAATATCAGATCAGAATATCAAAGATAAAGGGGTCAAACTTCTATTCGAAAGTTGACTGCTTACAAAACTGAAAGTTTTGCAAACTTTGGAACTTTGTTTATTATAAAATTGATTTTATTAGACTAAAATATAAAAATAAAGCATCACACAAATTTATTGTTTTAATAATCGCTGTACGGAAATTATTTTTCACTAATATTAATTTTACTTATTATGAGATATTAGTTTAGTATACTTTTAGTTTTATTGCTACTAAAATTTGGTATATTTAAAATGATTGTGAATTCGAAATGGCCGCCGTCCTAAATTGGCGGTCTTTATAATTATTTATAAACTTCGCGATATGGGTATCATCTAAAAGGGCATAAAAAGTAAAATATACTGAATTATAAAAAATATCACCAACACAAATAAAATTTCACTCTAAGTCTCAGCAGCGTTAAAACTATCAATTTGACACAAAAATGCTCATAAAATAAATTGTAGAAAATTGTATATAGTTCATATTCGTGTAACATATTTTTATCGTAAAGTACGTCTGTAAAGAGATATAGCCAAAATATTGAAAGTTATCGCCATTTTTTCAAGATGGCGGATCCAGTGGTAGCAATATGGGGCAGCAAATTTTAAATTCGGAAAGAATACATACAAATCTATTAAAATCACGCTTCATTAAGTGCAAATTACTCATTATTTACCTATTAGTAAGCATCACAGGAGGTAACTTCATCCCGGTCTGGCTGAGTTTTGGCCAGGTTTGAACATGCCAGACCGATGATTTTCAAAAGAGGATTAGGAGACGAACAGATTGACATATAACTTGACCTTGTTCTCTATGAGCTATTTTTACTTAAAATTCTTACACGTTCAGGGCGGTCTGGCTGGAAACTGGTCAAGAGTAGGACTGCCAGACTTGCATTTTTATCGGTTTCTAGTTAGCGCGCAGCCGTGTATAACAACAGTTTTCTTGTTCCTTATGAGCTTTTTTTACTCAAAAAATCATCACACATTTTGGTCAATAAAAAAATCTGCCAGGTTTAGGACCGCCAGACCGGCGGTTTTATATTAGGCTTTAAGGCCCCTAGCGACCTGCAGTGGTCCAATGCTTGTTCTCGATGAGCTCCTTTTTCGACGGTGGGCGCTAGCTCTAAAACTATAGTACCCCAAATTTATCAAAATCCCTGCAGTAGTTTTCGCGTGAGATTCACAAACACCCTTCCATCTTCACAAACGTCGTCCAACGTCACTCCCGCTGACTACTATGAGTACTATTATAGGCACGAGGGTCAATTATGCTAAATAAAACAACAGCAATAATACAATTAAAATCAGGTTCCGATACGCGAAAACTGCCAATCCTGTACCTATTCTCGTAAACGTTAACCCAGCGTGAAGCGCGCTCTAATTGGTCCAATCTTCACAAAATCAGTTTATGATAATAGGGAATATGCACGTATTTTTTTTATTTATTTATATAGATCTATCTTGTTTGGTTAACCGTATGGTAAAATCAGTTTTTTGATATCATTAAAAGTAACGAAGATATGAACGTTTAAAGTGGTCTATTAGACAGAGAGATCCGACGTGTATCGTGACGTCACATAACACGACTTTCATAGAAAGTTCATACTAAATTTCGTTTTGCTAGAAAGAGATAGATTACAAACTTTGACCGCTCATATCTTGCTCATTTATCAACAGATATTGAAAATTTTCTCGCCATTTTCTTTATTTTTCTGTCTAGTATCATATTATTATATTTTAAGCTATTTTTATATTTTATGCATATTCCCTATTGATAACATGTCGCTTCACATATAATACGATCAAAGTAAAATGAATGTCTATGTTTAATACGAGAATTGAGGTTCTGAATTCTAATTGCACGGTAAATACGTGATTTTTTTTAAATTTATTAACATATATTTTGTTTTCACGAACGTTGCAATGATACAAAGTCGGTCGAAACTCCAAAAGTTATTTCTGTTAAACATATGTACTTACTTAAATCTAAAATTCTAAATCCATCATGGCTGAGATTATGTAGAAAATAGAAATAGAGTCGAATACGTCTCATAATAAATGGCTCGAGAGCAAGTTTATTAGCAATTATGTTACTAGAAATTATATTAATAAAATCGGAGAAAATAATACATTAACTTCATACCCGTGAGTTGGGGCTCGGCCGCTTGGAGAAAGTTGGTAGAGGTGTAGTTTAAACTTATATTCGAGTTGCTCAATTTTATATTTAAATTCATTACTTAAATCACTTAAATGTAATCTGTTTTTACATAGCTAAGGCCGGGAGTATATGATCCGGATTCCGGTGGGCCCGGGAAAGTTCAGGACACTGAAAATAGGACTTTGCGCTATTACAGCAAGTTCAAAATGGAATTCTCGAGTGTGGAGCTGTCATATTTGACATTGGCATTTGACTCGACACTTGTGTGTTCGATTTTCAATTCTACTGTATTAGCGCATAGTTCTATTTTCAATGCTCTGAATTGTTATGAAAATAACACACAAAGGAGTGATAGGTAGCTACCTACTTATTTCTCTGGTTATTTTTCACTCTATCTTATGCGGGATTTACATGGGTGTGCCGGGCTTCGCGACGGAGTCGCTTGACAAATTGCCTTGTCATATTTGTTGGCGAATTGTCTTGCGAAATGCCACCTTACAATGGCTTCCGCAGTAAAAAGCGCATGTTAGCGCTAAAGAAAAAAAAACATATTATCGGCCAGGACACGTTTGCTAACTTCAATAACATAATCCGCCATTTTGCTTATTTAACGCCAGCGGACGCCATTTTGCTTACCTTTTTATTAGCGCTATTTTCCTCGGAACACAGCCAATGTAAATCCCCATCCCATAACCCCCAATCAATATTATATTAATTCGCCTCTTTAGCTTTTCAGTGCTCAAGGACGCCATGAGCCTAATGCGCCTATGACGCAAGGCACCGTCCCTGGCCTCGCACATGGCCACATATTACTGTAACTATGCGACCACAGGCCAGATAAGATCATTTATTTTTGCAAACTTTTGTCTTACTTATGCTAGATCGCGTGTATAGTTCACATTCACAAATTCTCGAGAATCTAGATTATAGACGAATGCTTTCCTTCCTATGGCACCTAATACATATGAAGTAGTAGGTACCGATTGTATGCCGTGGTTGATGCTAGATATACACGCTACGAAAGCAAATCCTATTGTTCTCGAGCCACCCCACCTCCGTGGATCCCAGCTTGCCAAGCTGCTTGCGTAGCATGTGGCATGGCCTTTTCCGCTCGCTAACTTGTGAGCCAACCTTCCATATGTATATTATTTACCATACCATACTTGTATTGCACTAATAACTATACACGTGCGACCTTGGTGGCCAATAATGTTGGCTACAAGTTACAACATGGACCCAAAGCCCATGTTGGCTGACGTGTAGAGGCGCCGTAACATTTACTCGAATGAAACGAACAATTTGTACCATCTGTCATTTATAGTAATTGGATCACTCGATCTAGTTCATGTTTTCCAGGGTTTCCTATCCTTGATCCAAACAAACAGCGAATTATTTATGATCGTCGGTAGATAAGGGGTCACTGACCTACATGTTTATCAGTTAATTAACATAGTCTTTAGCACTTACGCATTAGAGGTCATATTCGAACGGCTCGAGTTTGTTGCACTATTAACAACACAAGGTCACATTTTATGAGTCGTTTGTCGTGTAACGTTTTTGTATACGATTACTGATTGGCGATATTTTTTTAAGTACTAGGGTTTTCGTCTTTATTGCAATAGCAATAAGGTTCAAAAGTTTTTGTGGTAATCGCATATTATTCGACAGTAATTATTACCTCATGGCTTTAAAACCATCGACAGGCAGATGATAATGATGATGATGGCACTAAAATAGAACTCGACGTAAATAAAAGCGGTTTTCAAATGAAACAGCTCACGAATGCAATTAAATACAACTTAACTACCAGTTTAAGGGGCGCCACGTTAAAAACTAGAAATAGGAATGCGAGCCGAGTTATATACCTAGGTATTATTTTACTACTGCCCAGGTAGTAGGTATTTAATCTTACTAGACTTACTAGAGATGTGCATTACTTTACTACTAATCAATTGCAGCAATATCCAAACTTAACCTATTCCTAAACTAAGTGGGATACGGAGCACAGAAACAAACAAAAAAACGCGAAATGAGGACTGTGACGAGCGTGACGGTGACGTCAATGTGACATGAGCATGACATTGGACTTCGGAGGAAAAGCAACACCATTTTAGGCTTATGTATTTATCTGCGCTAGATTTCCCAATTCCTTAAAACGAAACCTTAGTGCCAATTAACAATTTCACCTGCAATGCTCGTTAAAGTTAATCGTTAAATTTATGTTATCTCTCTCGTTCTTAGTGTAGTGTGAGTCTGAATCACCGTTTCCACGAATAAGCATATATGCTAATTTATTTAAGCTGATGAAAAATTCATAGGCTCTAAACATAGCTTGGACTGGATCGATACAAGAATGTCTGTCTCTATTCTCAAAATACTCCCCGTTCGGGATCCAGTTAAATCTGAACACAAACAATCCTACCGATTGAAATGTCACTAATTAATGACCGTGCGATAGTTGAATACGGTGACACATTAACTCGGTCGCATTTAATCTATGTATTTGTTTACAAAATTGAACTTTATACATTACTCAAGAAGATACACGTTTCATTGTACGAGTTCGAATGTCAAGGGACAATGCGCTGCACGGCCAGGGTTGCCAATGCTAATTTATGTATTTCCCCAAAAATCGGGATCGAATTCCCCAATTTGGGGACAAAAATCCGCTGATTCCCCACAAATTCCCCACATAGGTTTTTTAAAAAATGAAACAATATTCTACTAGCTGAGTATAATTCGCATTAGTATAAGTAATTAATAAAAATAAAGAGTCAAACAAACCGTTAATATGATCAATAAGTTTTCTTTAATTCTATCGTTCCACGCTACTTAAGAATGCAAGAAAAACTAAGAAGTTTTTCTTGCATAAGAACCTTCTCCTGAAACAAACACAATAAAAACGTGATGCCGTGACCAATGTAGATGGGGATTCATTTTTATATAGGTATATATAGATTATTTAAATAATATTGATATCTTTCATATTCTTTTCCATATTTTTGTGGAAAGCATTTTGTTTGAAGGATAGAGCTTGACGCTGCCGCCCGGTTTTTTATTCCATAAATGATACAACAGTAACTGTTAAAGAAAGGGAAAAAGGGAATCCCCTGATCATAAACAAATGTCAATCTACTAGTAGTTTGAAACTAGAGATGTGCCATGCCCATGCCATACATAATGATTTTAAAAAAGGTCGATATCGTGTCGATAATGAATGATGAAATATTTACCGATGAGAATAAGATGTTGAAATGTTAAAATCCCCACATTTTCCCCACATAGTGCCAATCCCCAATAAATCCCCAATCGACTTGAAATGCCCCGTAGTTTGGGGAATTCCCCACAAATCGGCAACGCTGTGCACGGCGCACTGCAGTGTATTACTATTTACTGATGTCATATGAAGCGTATATAGGTATTTTTGTAGTGATTAGTGAATAAAGTTGTTCAATAGCTATCTAAATACAACGCGCGGCGACGCGTAACGTCGCGGTGCGCGGTGTGATTGACCCTTAAGGTGAAGGCACACTTATCCGAGCCGAAAGAATCGAACGCGCCGAAGGAAACGAATTTTAGAATTCTTTATATGAAATCCTATGAAACCTCGCTCATTTGCCCGCATCGAATCGGTCGAATCTGGAAGCACCCCAGAACTCCTAGACGAATTCGGATGACGTCACCGGATTCGATGCGAGCGATGCGGTCGAATCGGCCGATGCGCTTGCATTCTAGTAAGCGAATCGTGTTACGTTCTAGTAAGGGCTAAAATAGAATAAAATAAAAACGATTCTTTCGGTGCGGTCGATTCTTTCGATGCGTTCGATTCTTTCGGCGCGGATAGGTATGCAAGACCTCGTGGAATTCGATTCGTTCGATTCTTTCGGCTCGGATAAGTGTGCCTTCACCTTTAACCATAAGATTAAATTTGATCTGAATACTGAACAGAGTATACCGACCTATACAGTATACATATTACATACAATATACAGGGGCATTTCACGTCAAGCGGACAACCAAAAAATAAATTAATTAAGGTCGTGAATTTTGTTTATAGTTATACGTCAGCTAAACTTCTAGTTGACGTGGATGTGTGTACACAATATTTTTTTCGTATCCATACTTTATTGCTGAGTTTTTTAGACCTTTAAAAAATATTAATTACTAAAAGTGAAGTCCGTTATTTTTGATGCTTAATATTTTCATCAATTAATTTGTAACAAAGACCAATAAAAATGTTTCGTATAGCTAAAAAGATGAAATTTTTAATTTTTTTTTATTGAATTCTTAAATTGTTTTTTTTTTGTGTATGGTACCGGAAGTGAAGATTTCAAATCGGTTTTTGAGTAACTTCGACCATTTTAATTTTTAAATATTTTTAACCTTGAATAAAGCTTTAAATGTACTACTTTACAAAAAAAAAAAGTGGTCTCTAACCCCCTTACTAATAAACGCTGTATAAGCTTTGAATAGTTATACAGTGTTTTGTTCACATCACACAAGTGACATTTGTAATTCGATAGAAAGAGATAAAACACTGTATAACTCTATTCAAAGCTTATACAGCGTTTATTAGTTAGGGGGTACTAGTTTAAGACTTAGAGCATATAGAGTATATACACATAGCTTTGAGAGGGACTATTTTAACAAAAAAAAAAACGATTTAAAGTTGAATATCTCGCAAACGGATACCTAAATCAAAAAATCGTCTCAGATACCTCTCAATGTTTATAAAAGACCTTTCTAATGATACCCCACGATCCCACATATTTCCCCATTCATCATAAGATTAAGCCGGCCTAACTTATAGAGTTATTTGAAAAGAACTTGACGGTGACCGTTACGGAACCCTCTATAGATAATAGATATGTCCTGCCATGGCTCCTCCTACCCCACCAGACTATTATACTGTATGTACCTGTGCATTGGCTGAGTCCTCTGTGTGTACTGCGCCATGGGACCGCTGCCGGCATGGCTAGCGGCGCGCGCGCATGCCGGGCCGCGCCGCTAGCTCCTCGCCATCCCACTCACGGACACACACACACAACACCACACCACTGATGATCACCTGCGGGGAAACACACCACATCAGACACGAATAACAGCTCCCCGAGTCCCCACACCGAATTCGGTGACGGTGGCCGATTACATTGCAACCGGGCCAGCTACGCACGAGTATTGTATAGTGCCCCAAATGGGTGCGCACTACACAAGAGCACTCTATCTTCCTTTACTCCCGAAACCAGTCTCAGAATCAGTGGGACAGATAACCGACACGGCTGGCGAGAGATCAGGCGCACCGCGCAGGTCCGACTTTTTATATGCCCATCCGACGCATGGATCATCTTTCTTGTCAGACAATCAGATGATCAGCCTGCATTGTCCTAAGTCCTAACCAAACTTGGAAACAACATTTCTTTGTTCAAACGCGGGAATCGAACCCACGACTCCGATTCGAGAGCCAATCTCTAAACAACTGAGCCACGGAGAATTAAATCGAGATAATTCTTTAACATGCTAGCAAGTAGCTTGGCAAGCAAGCAAATCCTATTGTTCTCCGGTTCCCCCCTGTGGATTTCTACCTGACTGCTTGTGTAAAATGTGAGGACGGTGTAAGTGTAATTCATAAGGTATTAGAATCTAAGGCAAGATTAAACCTAATGTACGGATATATCAACATTTGCCACTTTTCGCATTGATGCCTATGTCACAGAATAAATATTAGTCTAACAACCTATGTGTTTGATTATCTTTACTATCCTTATCCTTATTCCTTACTAATATTATAAATGTGAATGTTTGTTTGGTTGTTACTTGTTATTGTTACGCTTTCACGTAAAAGCTACGTTACATAACCGATCATTATGAAATTTGGCACAGATACAGAGTAGATCACGGGGAAGGACATAGGTTACTTTCAATGCCGAAAAAGTTGTCCCTGTGGGATACCGTAAATACGCGAGCGAAGCCGCGGGCAACATCTAGTTACTAGAATCATCGAGTCATCGAATCTATTATGTAGGTACTAGATTCTAGTAAATAATAGATTCAATGACCTACTAGTGGGGAAGGAGTAAGGACTACGGTATCAAAAAAGTTTTACCGCAGATCTATACGCATTCTTCCTTATCTGGGCATTTCTCTACTAACTGGGCAACTCGGTGTCTCGTACGATTTTAATAACGAGG